>JAWWLR010000034.1:32135520-32148889 GCA_035041075.1 Acraspis erinacei
TCAAAATACGTAAGTATACGTAGTTTCAAGAAAATCGTCGGTGGGTGCTATTCGGAAGTCCACCCATATATATATATATATATATATTTAAGCTAACATTCATTCCATCAAAATGTGATTTTTACATTCCAATATAAAGCGTGTTTCCAAATATATTGAATTTACATATTTCATCAAAGAAGTATCAGCCACACACCAGTAAACAATATAAATTCTATCACATATTTAATCCAATTTTGTTGAGCCCATCTTCAAACTTCCTGGAGAAAAATGTTAAAGTTCAAGTTTGTTTTCTATTCCTTTATCGAAGATTTTTTTTCGAATATTTCAAAATGATGTAAGAAGACTCAAACTACGAAACAATGGAGCGTCTTTATTCAAGCATGGTCAAACTATGTATTTGATGGCAATTATGGTTTCAATAATTGCAAAAGAGGAGTTATTTTTAATTATCGTAATCGTACATACATTTAACTCATATTTTATATAAAGACAGATTCATTTCTTCCTTTATAACCTGAGAAGAGCATTTTTTCTCACTTTGACACATTATTAATGAATAGAGTATGGTTAAAGGCAGGCAGTGTAGAAATAGACAACCAACAAAATCGGAATAGTTCAGGAAAGCGTAAAAACGTTCCGTAAATACGAAATCACCACTTAAAGATAATACGAAAATCCAATTTCGAGATGTCTTGTAGCTGACTCAAACCCAGCAAAATTTGATTAGAAAATTTTATCCAGTTTCGAGAAAATATATAAGGTCAGTTGACAATCTCATAGTAACACTAGCCATAATTGGAACAAGGCTCAACTGCGCATTGTAATGAAAAATATAAAATCATCAGTTTCAGTAGAAACTAAAACTTACTCTCGTAATCTTGAGTTTCTGACTGCGGATGAAAAAGACTTCTCTTAAAAAATAGCCAACTTACATTAAATTCGTCAATAATTTCATTGCTACAAATTCATTGGTTTTAAAAATCGGCTTCCCGTAGAAATCGAAATTCGAATTGTCAGTTTTCTTACAAAAATAAAAACTTGCTCCCAAGGCATGGTGACACTTAATAATCATCATAAATGCTTCATACCAGGAAATTTTTTTGTTCCAAGAAGATTCAAATTTAATGTGATGGTATCGCACAATCCCTGAGGATTTTTCGTTGAAAGGCAAACTGAAATGTGAATAAAATTTTATTTTATTGCTATATTGAAAAATGAGAATTTGAACAATATCTATTGACACAAGGTATATTTGAATTTTTAGGAATGCTGTCTGCAATAAACCCGTTTTCGGAACAATTTTGTTTGCCCAGTTTGGTACTACCACCCTTCGGTTATTGTACTACTGAAATAGCATTTCATTCCTTAATAAATAAAAAATCTTTCTTTGGCTACAATAAACAATTAGCATCTACACGTTATACCTAGAAGCCTCAGGGTCATTAAAAAAATACATCAAAATCTTATAAAAATTGAACTGTCACGCCATTTTTATCCAAAAAATATTGTATGGGGGAATAGAGAGATAAAAAAATTTGTATAAAATATTACGTATAATTTAGGGATGACCCCTAATAAGAAATGAGAAACCTTCTTTTGCGGTAGGCTGAAAATAGAGATCGAATTCATCCATGAAATCTGGAATAGATGCAGGTCAGTCAACTATCTCGAGGAATTTGTCATAAAAAAGGAAAAAGCCCGGCTGTGATATGCGCTGTGAAAGAAGAACCATTAAGAGTGGTCCTGATGTATCTGGACCTTACGACTCTTATCTATATCCTTGGAAATCCGTTCGAACGAACATACCTCTGATGTAAACGCAAAGTCGCAATGCGAACCATTTTATTGGCCGACTTCCCGACTCGTTCGATCCTTAATCTGGTACTGGTCGATATATCCTTCTGTCTGATTTCCGGCATGCCAAGGGTACCAACCCCCTCAATGAGGAGACGTTGCAGAATTCACCCATCGTAGCCACGTTCGGGTGATCACTCGAATTCCTCGACAGATCTACACGTACCTCTACATAACGAATTACGTACGAAAGGATAAATCCTTTTTCGAGGCCGAAGCAGGACGCGAAACCAGTTGCTCGCAAAAGATTGAAAGCCGACTTCGATGATGCTCCACGGGAATTAGTTAACCTTTGCCAAATCGATCCAAGTCGTCCTACATTTTGCTCCTCTTAAATCGAATTATCTTAATTTAGTGCCAATGGAAACTCTCAATTTGTTCTCCAAATGAGAATTCCAGTTTTATCGCGAATAAATTATTTTTTTACGATTATTCCATGAACAATAAGCGTAAGATGATGACTATTATCGTAGACTTCAGTCTATAAGGCATGAGATATCAAGTTGATAGAAATTCCATTGAGTTTCAACTTGAAAGTGAAGCCAAACTACATTTTAAGCAGGTAAATTTTATCATGGACTGTGTCTTGCTATTTTCTATAGAATTTTGAAATTCCCCCTCACCCCTCGACCTATCGGTGCTGAATAAAAAATATTATGTAATATTGCAATTATTTTGTTTATACATTTAAAATATTTATGTGAACTCACACCTGCAGCATGTCACCCCTGAGGCATGTCACATCTGCGGCATCTCTACCCAGCGGCTTCTCGCCCGCGCGGAATTTATCGCAGTGTAATTGATATTTTTTATTCATGCGGCCATATACAGGGGTGCCTTCCCACCCCCATGATTTGTTTGAAAAGGGGTAGGGATGTGACCTTTAATTATTTTAATGGCGAATCACAGGTGTGCAGTGAGATATACCATAAAAATGTTAATTTCAATGTTAGAAATGCCGCGCGGGAGACAAGCCGCTAAATACAGATGCCGCAGTTGTGACATGCTGTAAATGAAACATGCCGCATGTGACATGATACATCCCTTGCATATACTAGAAAAATACACAGGAAACTCCGCAATATAAAAGTTAACTTTCTAAAAAAACTTTTTAAAGAAAATGATCGAGTTTTGCAAATCTAAAATTAATTTTCACGTAAGTTCATTCATATCTGTACAGTGCTAATTGTTATACTATGTATTGAATGCCATAAGCTAGTTATGACCGAGATAATATTTTTTAAAGATCTAATATTTTAGAAATTGTTTAGTTTTACCATGGAAGAAATATTCCATTTTTTCTATATCGGGCTGTAAATCTTTATGGCAATGCAAATTCGGTTTTTTTCATCTAAATGTGTTTCTGTAGATTTAATTAGTTTCCAATCCCACGTCTGAAAGATTTAGAGCATCCCAAAGCCAACAAAAAATATTTTCGAAGACGTTGAATTTTCAACAAAATAATTTAATTTTCAACCAAAAATGGAAGACGTCAATTTTCAATTAAAAAGTTGATTTTCAACGACAAGAAAAACCAATTTTCAACGAAGCAGTTAAATTGAACATTCATTTAAACTTTGAACCAATTTGTTAAATTTTCAACTAAAAAAATATTAATTATTGAAGAAAGAATATTTATTTGTATCCCAAAAGACAAGTTTTCATGAAAATACACGAATTTTCGACCAAATAGTTGACTCTTCATTTAAAAATGTAAATTTTTAATCCGAACAGTTAAATTTGCAATTAGAAACTAATTTTTATCAACAAAAAAATTAATTTTCAACAAAATTGTTCACTTTTGAACCAAAGAAATTACATTTCAGTAGAGGATTACCAATTTAAACCATGTAGTTGAATTTATAACCAAAACGATGAATTTTCGGCCAAGAAGATGAAGTGCACGAAAATACATGAATAAAATATTTGAATCATTTTGAACTACAGACAATCTTTAATGAAACAGATGAATTTTTAACTAAAATGGTTAATCTTCAACCGAAAAAATGACTTTTTGTCAAAGTAGTTCTACTAAAAAATGTCGAATCTTAACTGCAAATGTAATAGTTTATATTTCAAACAAAAAATATTTAAATTTGAAATAAAAAACAGTCCATATGAGTCAAAAAAATAATTTGCAATAAAAGAGTTTTTAACAAAAAAGAATCTTCAGTCTACAGAAAAAAACCAAGCAAATTATTAAAATTTCAACTCAAAGGGGAGAATTTTTACCAATCAGTTGAATTTTCTACACAAAAATTGAATGGTGGTCTATTAAAAATTTTGACTTTTGTTACAAATCATTTAATTTTCAGCATAATAATACAATTTTTCACCGGCAAATCTGGACCAGGGAGTTGAGCTGTTACATTGAATTGGTATCGCTGCACACCAATGATTCCTGAACACTTCTTTGACTTCAACTCGCCGTATTTAAGCTAATTCTGGAATTTTTTAAACCAAATTTACAAAAAATATTTTTTATGATGTTCTGCGGCTAGCGCTAGTAGAATCAATCATTTTTGGAAGTATCTACTTTAAAAAAAGTGGTCGATTATTACCTGAGACGAGTAAATTATGCACTTATATCTTGAAGCTTATAGGGAGTCGCGCGAGTTTTAATCAAAGCAAAAAATTCAATATCTTATATAGTTGTTAAAGTTTCAAATAAATAATAATACTTATGCGAAATAAAACCTTTAAAATTTATGAAATACGATTAATTTTGAATAGTTTTTCTCATAGAAAACATATCTATACTTTTCTGAACACCTTTTCCGTTGGAAGTTCTGTGTAGCTTTTTCTGAATTCAATTGACTCCATATAAGCTTGAACATATAAATGCATGAATAATTTAATGCCTTCGATAAAAGAAACCTATAACTATTGCTTAAACAAAAATTTCGATGTATTATCCAATTTCATAGTGTTAGAACATCATTCGGAATATTTCCTACAAATTTTGAGAAAAAAATACCAGAATTGGCTTGATTACGAAGAGTGAAACTAAAAAAGACAAAAAAATTGTTTTCTATAGAATACGATTTTTGGATTTAATTACAAACCTGTAAAAGCCACAACTTTTTTGTTGAGAAAAAAGGAAGGGCCCTTGCATTTTGTATCAGAAGATACTTTTAAAATAAAAAATATTTGGATTAGAATTACATAGAAATAATTGTGTGGCGCGATAGACTTTACAGCTTGAATGTTAGGGTTCCTCATCGGGGCCCGTCTGCCTATACAATAACTAAATAGAAATATGTCAACTTGGCTACAGTAAATTAAAATTTTTCAGTTTAAAAAATATTGCAAGTTTTCCTAAAACACTGGATTTAAAAACTATTTTCAAGTTAAAGCAGATGATTTTTTTTCTTGAATTTTCAGATCCTTTCGATAAACAATTATTCAATTTTGATAGCTTCGAATTTCTGAATTTTAATTTTGTGCGTATTTTCTGTGAAATCACACGTATTTAAGGGCTTAAGAAATGCGAAATTCTTTCTCCTTCTCCAAAGATTTAAGTTGAAGGTTATCCCTGCCTACACGAAATAAACTCAATAAAGAAAAAGGTTTTTTTCATTCCATTTTGCAAATTATGAATAATTTGCAATTCAACAGCTACAATGTATTTGTCTTTTACTTCTTTTAATTGAAAAATATGAAAAAATGCGCCACGAGCAGAAAAAAATTCCCTCCATGTATTCTCTGAACTGTATTACATTTTCAATCAAACTTTTTACGCCTCGATTAAAAACTGCAGTATCTCGGAAACGAGTTTTTTTCGAAAATACAAAATTGATTTTCAATTACCTTCCTATGTTAAAAAAACGTGCCTTTTGAAAGAAAAAAAATTCCCCCCTTTTTTCTCCGAACTTAATGAGATGTGCCGATGATAATTTTTTCTATTGATTTAGGAACATCTCTTTTTTCTGATAATAAATAATAATAAAATAATAATAAACAATAATAAAATAATAAAATAATAAATAACCAATTATTAAAAATAATATGAAAAATAAATTGAAATTTTTTACAGTAACATATACTAATTGATGACTAAAGTATCAGGATTTGAACATTTTCACAATTGGAAATCTTTACATTAAAATTAATTAAGTTTAAATCTCACAAATGCGAATTCTGAAAATTTTGATTATCGTCAAACAGGGTAATTTCGCACATGTGGGCAAATCCGAACATTTCGACGTTTATAGGTTAAATTACTTAAAGGGGTATTAACCAGAATCTAAAAGCAGTTAAGGCCTGAACTGGTTCTTTACTGATTAGTGAAAGCCTTAAATGTTTCTAGATCATGGTTAAAACTCCCTTAAGTGATTTAAACTATCCATTGAAGAAGGTCCTAATTTGCCCTACATGTGCAAAATTACCCCATTTGAAGGTACTTAAATTTTGTATTCTTTGAATACTTATACATTACTTACCTATTTAATTTGATATCTTCTAAATATCTTAAAATTTCAAATGTTGACAGTTACATTAGCAGTGGTTTAATTACATTTTAAAGTGGCTTAATTACATTTAAACAACTATTTTAATTTTGTTTGTCTCAATAAATTTAACATAAAAAATAATTTTTTGTTTTCAAAAATTTTATATAATTTCTCGGGTTTTGTAAAATTCACAAAAATACTTTTGATCAAATAGGGATTTTGTATCCAAACCTCATTTGATGGCTGTGTAATAAAGTTAAATAATTGTGCTGAATTATACTAGCGCAAGAAACATGATAAATTTCGAGCGAAAACTACTGTAAAGGTTTCGCTCTAACACGGATATTTTGCAGGAGGGTGAAAAAGCAGATCTTAAGGCCGGTATCAAAGAGAAAGAAAGATGAGAGAAAAGGGGGTGTGCTTAGGCGAGTATGTAAGTTTATCAAAAGTTCAAAGAAACATAACTAAAACCGTTTATCTCATTATAATCCTCTATTGAACATACTTTCCTATTTTCATACTTTATTAACGTTTTTCTTACTTCTTACTTATTCATACGTCTTTGCTCCACTTGAAATACAATCGAATTATACAAATTTATCCCTTCTTGAATTTTTCACCATCGTTGTTTTGATTCCTCTCACTCTACTATAATTATCAATCTTAATTTATTTTCACTACTCGCATTTTCTCACGTGCATAAATATATCTTGCACTCTCTTTTGAACTTCATTATATCTCTTTGAAAATTTCTAATTCAATTACTAATTAAAGATATAAAGTAAATATAATTAATTAAAGTAATTTATTGCGGATGAATGATATCTTGAGTAGTGATCTCAAAAGAGAGATTGCTACTTATTCTGCGACTTGAAGATTTTATCCTCTCAGTCATTTAGTTATTTAGTCTTACAAATCAAGTGTAAATATTTCAATTCATGAATTTACGATATATTTCTTCTTATATATTTTTCTTTTTTCGTTGAATTACACCTTGCATGCTTGCATTTTTCGAAATTATTAAAAGTTATACGTTCAAAAATAAAATAAAAAGTTGCTTAGAAGGTAACTTGAATCCATGATGGTAACTTTAGATAAAGAAGGAAACGTGAAGACGAAATAACAGTGGGTTACAGAATAAGAAAAGTTCTTTATTCTCATTTTGCATTTCACTTTTTCAATTTCTACTCTATATTATCTGTAATTCTTTCTTCGATATCCAACATATATGATCCGATAACAGAAGATTTATTTTTAGCGTACTTTTGATCACCGGAAATGGATTTCATATGTTTTAAGCATTTACCATCATTCACTTACCCTCTGATAGAGTACTTATTAGCTTGTATATATACTTCGAGTGGGCACATTTGTATTTTTGAACATATTTAATGTATTTACGAAATTAGAGCTTAAATTATAAATGTGTAAGTACCTTCTTCGTTGTTCAGTCGATACTTAACGATACAGCCAAAATTTACCAGCAATCATACTATTTCCAATACTAGTCTTGAACTCTTTTTTATAAAATTTCACTTAGGAGTCGTTTAAAAACTACGGCACGCTATTTTGAAGACTTTTTACATTCCACCCTTGCTTTATTTCATTTATTAAAGGCCTAGATTAAAACAATAAACATGCAAACATGATATTTTCGTAGATTTTCGAGCCTAAAATTAACCTAAAATGAAAACTTAAAATAGTTGAATTTTAAATAAAAAAGTATTAATTTTCAACGAACTAGTTGAGCCATAAAGCTAAAAAGTCGAATTTTTTAGAAACCAGTTGACGCTAAAACACAAAAAAATTTAATTTTCGACAATATTGCATTCACTACCAAATGAACTTTTGAACAAAAATTTTGAGCAAACGAGATAAATTTTCGAGCAAACAGATAGATTTTCTACTACGGGCGATATATTTTTAATTACAAATGGAATCGTTATATTTTAAGTAAAAATGTTAGTATCCTACCAAAAAAAAAACGATTTTTCAACATAATAGTTCAAGTCTCGACCAATCAAATAATTTTTAACAAAGTAGTTCAACTTTTAACCAAGTAGAATTTTTAAACAAAAAAGATGAATTTTCCATAAAAAAAATCAAAATTTATATTTTCAACTAAAAGCGGTCTATTTCAAGTGAAAATAGATTAAACCGAATCCATTTAAAAATAGGCAGGTTTTACACTTGAAGTAGCAAAATATTTTGGGGACGAAATAAGTTGTTTTTAGAGAAAATTTATAATATTAATAATGTCAATAATAATAATATAAAAATGAATAAATATAAATAATAATAAATAATAAAATATAAATAAAAAATAAAATAAAAAATATAAATAACATAAAATAAATAAATAATATTTAAATAATAATATTAATATTAATTACGTGTTTTTCTCATTTGCGAAGAAAGAAATCCGCAATTATGCGACTTTGAGTTTCATGCTTTATTTTTTAAAAACCCAAAGTTTTTTTAAACCTCTATAACTATAGTCCTACCTAAGGTATTTATAGTTATTTTTATCAATTTTTGTATGACCAAGAGAGCTTTTCTTTCATCAAATCTAATTTTCATGCTTTTGTCGCAAGAACGGTAGTTAAAAAATTTTTAAATAAAAGTTTAGATGTCTAAAAAAGTTTCCATGAATAAAGACCTTGCTCTTTTGCAATATTTTGCATTGATTACCGGAAAAATTCAAAATTATATTTTCAGCAAAAAAAAATTTTTCTGGCCTCAAAAATGGTTTAGCCCGCATAAACTTTATAGGATGACTTTCTTCTATTAGCAGAAAGTGTTCGCAAGTATTGGAAAGAATAAAAAAATTAGGTTCTACAGAAAATAGTCTTCTCATTTTTTCAAAATTTCAAGGAAAAAATAAAAAACGATTTTCTTGGAAAAAGCCACCTTTTTCATTTTTTTGTTCATATTTCGTAACAGTTTCTGAATATACATAAGGAAGATATATTGCCGCAGCTTTAGGCGGGAATATTTTGCGTTAATGATGCAAGATATCGCGAACGAGCAAGATATATTTCTCATTAAATTTTTTTAGACGTAAAAACTTGTGTCTTATCATTTTTTTGTGTCTGTCATTTGTTGCTAGAGAAATAAGAATTTTCGATTTCATAAAAAAATTCTCTTGACCAGAAAGATTATTCAGTCAAAAAAATGCATTTTCAACTAAAAAATAGAAAGTTGCAATAAAATACTTAAATATTTAAACAAATAGTGACATTTTTAACCAGAAGATATGAATTTTGAGTCCAAAATATAATAATAGACTGTTCAATCAAAATAATTGACTCCCAATGAAAGAGCGTAAATTCTGAATTTAGATGCTTTATTCGGAAAATGAAATTACTAATTTTTTATTTTTTTAGAATTTAAAAAAATTTGTATTCACATTTATATTTTCTATGTGTGTTGCCTCATTCTGCCCCCCCCCTCCCCGAAGTCAGTAATCATCACAAAACCTGTTACTGCCTTCCCCACCCTCTTGCAGTGGGCTGTAGTTTTTGAATGGCCTCTTATGTCTTTAATTACTTCTTTTACGAGGAAAAAATATTTGCAAAAATTTTACTTTTACTTGAAAAAATTATTTTACCGTTTTGCACTGCACTGATTTTTATTCCACTCAGAGGAACAGTTAATGCTTATTTTACATTTTCATAGATTACTATTTTTGTGAATTATTTCAAAAAGCGTTTATAATACTTTATAATTTCTTATCAAAAATTCAATATACTATATTGAGGGAAAATACAGGAATCTTTTTTCAGATTTAATTCATGAGTGGATCATGATTAGTCATAAATTTGAACTTTATCTTATCTCAGCATTAATTCTGTGGGTGAAAGCAGTTTTAGGTTTCGAATAATTTGACTATCGCACACTTGAAGATAGACTAAGTCTGTAGAATTTTGAAATTTACAAAACAAATTGCTGAGTTGTCAAGATTTTTTTCCTTTTAATTTAGACGAATGAAGTAATCAAATGGCTAATGAGCCACATGTAAGCCCACTTAGCAGCTCGTTCGCCATTGACCCTTATTGGATTACGACAAACGCCCTTCTTCCTTTATTCTAACCCCCTCTTGCCACCCTTTCATCGTCACTCAAACAAAGCCAGTACAAACTATTCGAACCTCGGCGTTCCACATCACAAAAGCTCAGTTTTGCACTGAACATGCCAGGCCTTTATTAACAAATAAGGACACTTGAAACCATGAAAGGAAAGATTTATTTTTCTTGGAAAATAGAGGATTGATTGAAACGAGTAAATTTGATTTAACACCCTGTATTTTATTTTTTACTTGTCATTGTATTTAGTAATGAAAATATTAATTTCTAGCTTTAGAAAGTATTATTGTAATTGAATAATTTTCTTTTTCTTCGATAATAGATATGTTACCTGTTTCAAGTCCCTTTTTAAAGATATTTTATAAGCTCTACAAGTTTTGTTATGAGAGAGAAAACATTTTGGGCACAATCTTTTAAGGGTATACAATCCGTAAACCTTTAAATAAAAGCCGAGAATGAGTAAATGGAGATTATTCTGGAGAAATATTATGCCATTTGAAAAGATATTTGGCCTGCATTTATCTTTTTCAGTTGAAACGTCTTTTAGGTGTCGCATTTAAAAAAAATCAGCATCTCTGAGAAAGTTAAAAAAAGGAAAAGAACTTTAAGAAGTACATCGTTTCCTCGCAATTAAAAATTAAAAAATGTATTACTCTTTTTATCAAAGATCCCAAGTCGTCATTTCATAAGTCGGTTTTCAATTCAAAGAAATAGGTGCCGGAACCATTTTTTAGAATGAAACAAATTAAATTAATTTCATTTCATTAAAAATATTTAAATTCAAAATAAAAATTTTGATTATTGTTTTTTATCAGAACTTGTCAATTTAAATATCCAAATACGAAATTAATCCTAAACATAACATTGTACAAATAATAAAGTAAAACTAACTTCAGAATTCTTCAACAAATAAAATATCCTCTTCAGAAATCATTAAAGGCCTCAAAAATTCCTTGCAGTTTTTCAAACCTCTTAAAAATCTCTTAGTATTTCTTTTAAATATCGCAAATGATTTTTAATCTTTTGAAATACCTTGCATTTTTTAAAGCTTTTAAACATTCGTTTTAATCTTTTAAAATACCCTCAAATTCTTTGAAATCTCTTAAAATTCTTTTAATCTATTGAAATTTCCTAAAATGTTTAAAACTCTATAAAATCTTTGGAAATACCTTGAACAAGTGGAATATCTCCTAAAATGTTTTAAATCCTTTGAAATCCTTAAATTCTTTTCAATTTGAATAAAATATTACAAAATTTCTATAAATTTCGTGAAATTACATAAAACTTGATAATAGCCCTTGAAATATTGGTATCCTGAAAAGTGCATTAAATATCTTACTGAAAGCCTTTAAAATGCTTTAGAATTTCTGAAATCCTCGAAAATCTTATTAAATCACCCAGATTTCCTATAAGGTTATTTTTGTTAAAAGTATTAAGTAACTGCATCAATTCACTCCCAACCCTCCCAAGTAAACTTTTTGTAACATTTTACCTTTTATGTACTCTTATATTCAATATTTATTTTTAGAATATAATAATTTACTAGGGAAAAAGCAAAAGTACATATTAATTTTAGATAGCTAGAGATCTTATGAATACAAGAGAAAACGAACCTAACATCTCTCCATAAAAATTGAAGTGCCGTGTCATTGAAATTTCGAACATGAAATTGAAATAGCGAACTACAATTTTCTAGTGTTATAAACCATTCTAGCTCTATACGGGAATTTATCTTGACCTACTATTCTGTTTCTAGCTGATATTTTTAGAATTTTAAAGAAATTTATCACCCGTATGGATTGCGCTTTAGCTTGATCTTTCTAAAGTATAATACGAAGGTTGCGGAGTAGAACAACGATCGTAAGTCAGCCCGTGGGTCTTTTGAACAACAGGAAGTCGGCCTTGTTGCAAGTGACTCCAAAGTCAATCAAATCAAGCTTAGAAGATTAGACTCGATGAAATTTTAATCGCTAGGTGGTATCTTCCCTTTTTTGCTTTCAGACAATGTTTTTCTGACAATTTCTGCTTCTATCAAGGGTTTCTCATTTTAAAAGGGATTTCGTCCACAACGATGTACGCTTTCGCCTGCTTCAAGCGATAGCTTTACGCGGGAAAGTATGCACTTGAATCTGCCTCCAGGGTTACCCGGGATTTTCGAGGGGAAACTCTAGACGCGGTGTAGTATCAAGCTTTGGAAAATCCTCAAATCCCCGCGTCTTATGAATTCTTTCACCTTTGCTCTCGTAACTTTATCGCTTTTCTCGTAAAGTCTTTGATGCCAGAAGTCTTCATGTTTGCGCATCACTGTTTTTGTACCATTTTAATTAAACCATCGATTTAAATATTTACTCTCTTTATAAGGCATTCTCGTAATCAAGAGAGAACTGAGCTGTATTTAATTAAAGAATATTTTATATAGAATTATGAATATAAGGGTGTTTCATTTTATAAGGCAAACAGAAACACTATATGCATTTTTAAGACAATTAGAACGTAAAAAAAATTTTTAATCAACGAAACAGACGAACTTTGATTGGAGAATTATAAATCATATACGATTTTTATTTTTTATTTCTTTATTTTTGATTAAGAAGGTATAAGTTAGGCTAGTGTGCGTATTCACTTTATAATTCATACGTAGTTTGTTTTTTATTTTGTTTAAATTGTCTTAATGCACATATATATTTTGTACATCTATTAAAGTTCGAAAATATTGTGCTTTAAGTTTATATTTAGCAACTGCTCTCGGACTTTTGTATCGAGGCCAATGGTGAAGTACACTTCATGGTAAAAATAAAAGGAATACAGATAATGCATCAAAGTGTTGACACATTTATTACTAAATTAAAGAATAATAAAGCATTATTTTGATTACTTGAAACAATAATTACTTGAAGGGAAGTCAGAATTTTAGAAGAAAATAATTGAAAATTCTACATATGGAAAAACTTAATTCTTTAAAGCTTTAATATAAAG
>JAWWLR010000034.1:32227855-32246442 GCA_035041075.1 Acraspis erinacei
GACCGTGGTGGGAGGTGAAGCAACTGCGCACGGGGAAATAAGTGCATATAGTGGCAGGGGAACTAAGTGCGCGGGGAGATACGCGAGCGGGGAAATAAGTGGAAGTTTACTGTATTTGTATATGAATGTTCCTTAGTCCCTTTTCTTTATTTTTCGAAGCTGTCAGCTCAATAATTATTTTATTTAGTGGGAAAAAAATTCGATAAAGTAGGAATCGAATCGGATAAGTGTCACATGCCTTCATTTGATTGAACTGAATTGACATTCTTAAAATTATTGAACGTTGGTAATAAAATGATAAAAGTCTTACGCAGTATTTACCAACTGGCGGAAATTTGCATCAAATCTTCGCTTATCTTAAACGCAATTGCATTTGTCTCAACAGCACGAGATGGCGCTGCAATATATTTCCAACTGGATAAAGAGTATTGATTATGGATAGTTCTCCAGCCTCAAAAGATAACCTTTACGCATTACCGCCCTTTCACTCGTTTCAGTGTTTAAATTTTTAAGTTTCCTTACAAATAATAATTCGAAAAATATTAATAAGCAAAGTGATTTGTTGATGTACATGTCTATGAATGATGTCTCTTGTTTGCTGTGCCGCTACTTGCCTTTCAAATCATACAACTAAAGTTGATGGTCGAAGTATCAAATTTTATCCTTTCCCAAATGATGCGAAGTAATTACAACTATTTATTTTGTTAAATAATTTAGAAAAACAATCGCATTTCTTAGTCTATATGTAAATCTGCGTATACAATTATTTGTTTACAGGCTAAAACAGCGATGGCGGAATAATTGCAAGTCAATCCGCGCCAATAATCTAAAGCATAAACAATTATTTCGTTTATGTGAACTACATTTTGAAAAGAGTAATCTTACACAAAATATGCAACTAAAACCCAATGCTGTCCCAACTCTTTTTGGTAAGTTTATTCAAATATTGTCTTGTGGTTTTAAAATCTAGCTGATGTTGATTCACGGACATAACCTATAAAACTTTGTGTTTGCCTCAAAGATCAGGAGTTACTGAATGCAAAAATATAATTATTTTTTGTTGTCATGCAAAGTTATTATTTCTCTATTATAATAATTATAAATCCAACCGTAATTTGTATTAGTTTATCGTTAATGCCGTATTTTTCAAAAAATTCAGAAATTTTCAGGTATTAAAGGTATTCAACAAGTTGTTTATATTTTTGATCAAAACTTTAGATTTTGCAAAGAAGCGGAAGGCAGAAAAAATATCTCCCATTTCCAATAAAAATGAAAAAAGATTTAAATCAGAAAATAATGATAATAACAATGTTAAAAATGAAAATATGTTTACGTCACAAAGTGAAAACATTTTCACGTCAACTCCCCTTTCTGTAAGTTATAATTCCATATTTTACAAGTTATTAAAATGTCATACTGAATATATAATCAGTTTGTTGTAACTCGAAATAACTAACTTCTAGACTAAAGCTGGACTTCAAGCACCTTCAAGGCTACAACCTCAAAGGTTACGTAATTTTTTCTCGGCTGGTGCAAAACCGACTGAAGAAGTATATCATAGTTCATATCGGTTAATAATACAAATCGATAAAATTCGTTCTAAGCCTGGACCAAAATCAAAAAAACTGTTACTTTCCTCCCGTTTAAAAAAGAAATCGAAGGATATTGATAGGTGTCTCCAGGAATGCGCTGAAGCTTTCAAAGAAAGCGTTAATGATTCAATTCAAGAAGATCTCAGGGTACCAGATCAAGATGGATTTGCTGAATCTGATGACAGTGTCATCGAATTAAATCCGTCCAGTCCCGAGAAAACAGGTACGAATCTCAAAGAGTCGGATCAAAACCACCGCAGAAATTCGGATGAAAACAAAATGAATGATTCGAGTGAAAACAATATTAGCAAATCGAGTCAGAGCAATCTCGATCAATCAAGGAAAGACCATCTCAACAAACCTAGTCAAAATAGTCCGAATAACACTCAGCTCAGACCAGTCCAACAACCATCTGAACAAAGTATCTTGAAAACCGATGTCATCCAGCAGCTTGAAAAGTTGATCAAACCCCCTGCAATGCTGTCGGTATGTAAAACCGGTTGTGAACTCCAGAAGGTTATTTTCAATAACAGTCCAGCTTTTAGATGCGGGAAATGCAATAATATCTACATTCCGCAACCAGTGAACGAAGTGAATAATGCAGAGAGCCAGTCGGTTGGTCCTGAAATTTCTGAAAATCTAACATGTGATATTTGTGATGGCGTATTCAAAGTTAAAGTTGAATATGAGAAACATATGAGACTGCATAATTATATGAATCCTAGCACACCTTTTCAATGTCATCTGTGTAACTCAGTATTCGACACAAAACAGAACGCACGAAACCACGTTTCACAATCCCATCGCCTCTCGCCGAAGACTGCTGCTGATTTTCGTTGCAAGCTTTGTAATTTGATATTTAAGGATGAAGAATACTTGAGGTATTTATTATTTTCTAGTCAGGTCAATTGCAGAATACGAATTTTTTACCCTATTTTTGTTTTATATCTTTACTTACTGTCTTTCCCTACATAGTCCAAGAAGTAGATTTAAATTTTGCTCTAATTCTGAATAAATAGGCTCACAGACCTGCAAAAGAAGAATCAGGGCTGCTATACAGTCACGATTAGTCACTTTTTTCCTATTGCTGAATTGTCCTGAATTCTTTCGAAATGATTCAGATTATTTTTAAGAATCTGAGAAATTTTAATAGATTTAAATAATTTGAAGGGATTTTTTATATATTAGTGTATTTTTAAAACTTATGCATTTCAAGAGCTTTTAATTCGAAATATATTAGGCAGTTTTTAAAACATACTGGAGAATTATTTATTAGTTTAATTAATTTGAAGGGATATCAAAGCGTTTGAAATATTTTAGGATAAAGAATTTTCTTGAATTTTGGACGATAAAAAAGGATTTTACAAGACCTATTTCGTTTTAAGATGTTTCAAAAGATTTCGCACAATATTTTTAGATTTCTCTCAAATTTTTATAAATTTATCCTGAATTTAAAAAAATATATATTTTACTTGAATTCTTGTAAACTTACTCAATTCTACTTAATTCATTAGATTCTTTTTATGATGTTTTGAAATTCTTATTTAATTGATCCTGAGGATCAGTTGACAAAATGATCAAAATATTTGAATTATTTTAAGATTTTTTTTAATTCGTTGGTATTTTCAAGAGCTTTAAATATTTCTAGGAATTTCCAAATATTTTACAGGGTTTGGAATATCTTAGGCTATATAAAAATATTACAAAAAAGTTTTTAATTGATTTCAGTAATTTAATCTGATTTTAAACAATTTTAAATATTTTAGGGTATTCAAAAAGATTCCCAAGCATTTTCAAGAGCTTTAAAAAGTTGCAAGGGATTGCATAAGATATCAAAGGATTTGAAATATTTTCCTAAATTTTAAACGTTTCACAGAATTTTTTTATTTATTTAATTATTTTAAGGGATTTCAAGGACTGGAATATTTCAAGGCAGCTTCAAGATATTTAAAGAATGTTAAGGGATTTCCAATGGTTTTAGTAATTTTAAGGCTTTTTAATATTTACCTAGATTTCAAAGATTTATTCACAAGAAGTGAGGGATATTGTAGGATTTCAATTTTTTTTATAAAGATTTCTCAATATTTTTTGCAGTCCATTCGGAGTTCGCCCTATATTACATACTTTTCTATACGAATTTCACACAGCGTTGATCAATTTCAAAATACAATAAGTAAATTTAAAAAGGTTGCTTGTTATAGAAAAATGTGAAGTAAGTAAGAAAAATGTATTATTTTCCCTAAAAAGGAGTTTTATTATTTTTTTTTTTAAGTAAAAACAACAAAAAATCTAAATTCCGTCTAAATCATATCCGATTTTGATTTTTTTAAATTTTTGTGTAGACTTTATTAGTATACCGCGTATTTAAAAATAAATTTGAATTTTTGCTCTTCAGAAAAATCGCCGCCACTTTGTTAATTTTCAACAATTTTAACAATTTGTTTTTAACATTGGAAACATTAGCATAAAAAATGATAAACATTTAAATTGGTGGAAAAATTACAGCATTTCAAACATTTGTACCCCGGTACAAAAATTTTTATGATTTTGAGAATATTGTTTAAATACTCTTAAAATTAAAAGCGAAATTTCATGCTTTGATAACAATTAGAGAAAAATTTTAATTATCTTCGGCTTGCATTAAAAAACCCCTGGTTTGATAAAAATGTTCTGAAAGGTTCTTTGAATTTTCTAAATTTAAGTATTATTTAGAATTTAAAAAATATATAATTTTTGTTAATTCTAATAGGAATCATATGAAGTGTCATAAGGAAAATGACAAGCCAACTCCTCCAGTGGAACAAGTTAAGTCTGTTAGATATGTCTGCTCCGTTTGTAGTATGGAATTTGCCTCTCTACCAGAAATTGAAGTACATATGAAGACACACATAGAAACTGACGTAGAGGAGCTCAGGTGTAATATTTGTAGTAAAATTTTTCCAAATGATCAGATATTAAGAGATCATTTGCGAGATCATGTGGCTCGCGCTCATCGATGTCACCTTTGTCCCAAAGCTTTTGTTAATATGATCAATCTAAGAGTTCATATGAAAAATCATGCGTAAATAACTTTATTTGACATTTATATTTTGCAATTTTCATCCGTCATGTACCTTACAAGTTACTTAAGTAAGTGCGGTGATCTAGACCAGTTTGTGAAACATTGAAAATCATCTAGATTTAAATCATGTAAGTTTCTACCAGCTCATACATTTCTTTCATTTCATACTTAAAATATTACGAGCATCAAATATATATTAAGTGTTAATCATATTTTTTAACAATCTTTTATTATAAATTACGAAAATTGACATAAAGTGACAAAAGCCTGGAAGGAAGAATTTTTTAAACTATTAATTGTGAAGCAGGTTTGAATTTTTTTCTTACCATTCATATGAGCTTTTTTAATAAAAAAAAATGGCTATATACCTATCTCCGTTTGAAGAATTTTTATCCTAAAACCCTGGATTAATTTATTTCAAAGTATTTTGTATTTTTAGAAAGTTACGAAATACTTATAAAATATTTTAGGGTGGCCTCTAAGAACCAATTACTGGTCATTTTATGGTTAAAAAAGGAAACAATTACCGTGGGTGCACCGATTTTCGAGGATCAACAGATTTTTTATGGTAAACAATAAATTATAATTATAATTAAATTCGAAATGATATAAAAATGCCAGTACTTTAAACTGCCAACTCTAAAAACAACATTTTAAAAAGAGAAGCACAAATTTATTTACTTTTTTAATTTATTCTTCATGTTTAAATGGCACTATAGCGATGAAGATAAATCAAACTTTTTTCAAATAATGATATTATTTGAAAAAATTGCATTTAGTATTTTTTTTAAATAAATCATCGAAATCATATTTCTCTCTTCGTAACTCTTTCTGTACAATTATGTCACACAAATTCTTTTGAGTATATGTTTTTTAAAATCTTATTTGCTTAAACATACTTCTTTTTCGGGCTTTTGTAAAATTTTTTACACACTTAACACTTAACTTAGTTTAAAAAAAATGTACTTCCAAATAAAAAGTGAAATTTTTTCAAGTAATGTTGGACATTGAATGAAAGGGTGGCCACTGGATCGGGAAATGAAAGTGAATTTATTTTTTGAACGAGAATTTTACCAATTTTAGAATGGAAATCTGTCCAAGATCAATTTTAACAATTTAAAAAAAAAATCAGTTAAATTTTTATCTTCTTTAATTATGATATCATTTAGTTTATAATGCGTAATTAAACAATCTTTTGTTTAAAAAACTTTTCCATTTCAGATTTTTATTTTTAAGCGTAAATTTTTAACTTAAATAATTTTAAAATACCGTATAAATTTCAATATCAAAAAGTGAGTTCAGCGTTAAAAATGAAATTGGTTCAATTGAAAAGCCTTAATCGTAAAAAAAGTAAATAATTTGAAACTTGAAATAGAAAGCCATGCATCTTTGCAATTTTAAGGAGCTTTTAAACTTTGAACGTAACCATTTTAATTATTCTAATCATAATTGTTTTGATCATTGAAACCATTGGATAGATATTATTTGTAGAACAATTTGATTATTTTTAGAGACTTCTTGATTTCGTTTTTTCGAATTTATCTGAAGTTTTTTATTTAATTATTCTATTTTTAAAAAAATGACCAATTTGTAAATAAAAATGTTGAATTTTGATTTTTAAATAATTATTGAACACTTATTCCTTGTAGAGCAATTTGAGTAATTTTGAGAGAAATTTATTAGTTTTGAAAACATTCATTAATTAAAAACTTGAAACGACTTCAAATAATTTAAGCGAGGTGTGTGTTCCGCGAAAAATCGGTAGATTTTCGCAGATTTCGAACAAAAAATTCATAAGCTTTTAGGAATTGTCAAAGGCTTCAAAATATTTTAAAAAATTCTTAAGATTGATAAAAATAATTTTTTAAGATATTTAGAAACTGAATCTGAATCTTTGAACATTACAATTTATAAAAGCTAAAAATTCTACGTTTTTCAGTTTAGAGGCATTTAATTTTAAATTATTCAATTGAAAAGTGTTAGTACATTCCATTTTATAGGTTTAAGTTATTGAGCATTTGAATAGAAAATGTTGTAATGAAAAACTTTTAAACTTCAATTTGAAATGTTTAAAAATTAAGAGTTTCATCTTGCGTGCTCTAATTTGCAGTTCATTTTTCATTAATTCGAATAGGAAAATGAGTAGCTTTAGCGTTCGAATTTTGTTATTTAATTGACCGTGAAAAATGTTTGCGGTATGGGGAAAAAAGCCGGAAATGGCCGGGAATATTTTGAAAATCATAAGTCAATAATTAGCAATAGCTTTATTGTTTAAACATTTCAAGTACATTGGAATACATAACACCTACTGTCTCTTTTTTTCATATATTCTCTAATGCCAACTGTAATATTAAATCGTTCCCTTGCGATACGTACATTTTTTTGCAATGGTGCGTGATGCGAGTGAATTTCTTTCGCTGCTACAATGTGTATGCTTTGTGTATGTATACATATATATGTCCATCTGTAAGACGCTATTACAACAATTATGTACATAACTATTACAAGCTATGACTAACTATATGGACGCTTTAGGTTGCTTTCGATTGACGCTTTCGTGAGAACGATGCAAATAAAAGCAATTATTTTCGCTTATTCGACGTGGATCAATCTGAATTCTCTATCTCAATTAAACGCAATCAACAACTGGGCAGACTACCTTCTAAAATTATAATAAAAGTTTGCAACTATTTATGTATAAATATATACATCAACATTCACTTGTACATCGCGTTACGTCTAGGAAGTCATGGGGTTCAACATCAACAAATTATAATCAAAACAACAGCTCTCATCACCGAAAGATTTTCTTCAGAACTGACCTCGTCGATTTTTCACTTCACTTCTTCCATCCTGAGCACTGAGGATTTTCCTAATTTAAGAATTGACCATTTCAGAAATTGGTAATTTAAGGACTTTTTAAATCTAGAAATTGAAAGTATTGACTTCGATTTCACGCTGACTATAAGGACACACGAAAATTGATCGTTATTAATTAATAATGGTCTTAATTTTCTAGAAAACACTTACACGTATAACATTTAGAGATTGACTTTCATACAAATTCCTGAATTAATCCGATTGAACAGAGGAAGGAAGAGGTAACAATATATCTTTTGTAATAAAATCTACAAAGAATTGTACAGCCTATGTTCAGTGGACCTTATTCGTTAACATCTGAAATCATCATTCGAAGGGAAACGACGAATATTTATTCCCTAATAATGCTCGCTTATTTGCAAGTTTTTTTTTCTGATCGAAAGTATATGCAAGAGGACACTTTTCTCATCAGGTGAAACAACTCCACTTAATTTCTTTTTATTCGATTGACAAAGGTTCAAAAATTCACATCACTTACATTAAAAAATCAAGGAAATTGTTTCACCTAGGGAATTTTACATCTTTTCGTTTTTCATGTTCTTTAATACTTTAGTTGCATAAAATTTCGCACAAGTTTTACTGCAGATACGCTTTTTGTCGGTGAACGTTTCAAGCGCCGGAAGCACACAAGTGAATTTATTCCGCCAACCGACGAAAATAACAAAAAATATTGAAAGACAGTGGATATAACTTAGATTATTAGATTTGTACAGACCAAGAAGAATAAATCACAAAAAGAAATGAAAACATTTATCTTTTATTTTTTTAATTATCTATAAATAATTCTAAAGTCATGTAATAATTTTCGATAAAAATTACCGCTCGGAAACTCTTTAGGCCGAGTCTCGATAAAAAATTTTAAATAGTGAGGAATATTCAAAAATGTAAATGAACTTGAAGAATATTTTTAGAGCAATCTGCAAAACCGAGAGGCAAAAAAGTTTTGATTCCTCAGGATTTAAACATTCTTCAAAGACTTATAGTCGAACGGCAAAATTAAATCTACTTTTTTTGCTAGTAATTGTTTAAAGCAGAAGTTATTTTCTAATTTACAACTCTCTTTCTCTCTCTCTCTCTCTCTCTCTCTTGTCATTACTAATATTTATGTAATATAATATATTTTCTAATCTCCGTTGAACGCACTTATATTATAAATAATCTAAAAAGAGGTAGGCCTTACAAGGAAGCATAAAGAACATTTTCGGTTGGCCAGATTCACTTTAAACGGTGTAATATTATAATATAAACTTTCTTAAAATTCACTCATAATTAATTAATGAAATAATTAGCACGTTAAATATTAACGACTTAAACTTTTCGTTTTTCTTTTTACATATGTGCTAAGTAGTATGCTGGAGCAACCGCGCGATCCTTGAAATCTTGAGCAAACTTAATTTAAAACAAAATACCTTTTTTGTTTCCCTATTGCAAGCCCAAATATATTTGTTTACAAAACTAATTAATATTATTACAATACTTAACTAAAATGTATGTTAAATTTATAAGAAAACGTAAGACACTATTTCTGTTTTTTTTTCTTCAAATCTGATTAGAGAAAAGAAATTAAGTCTAACGGTTATAAGAAAAAGATAAACAATAAAGGAAATATGGGCATGTATACCTAGATAAAAACTATAATTTTTAGAAGTGTATTGTGCTTATTGAAAACATGAGTCGATGAGAGATTAGTAACATGATGAAACTTATATATCCTATATTAATTTGCTAGTTTGAATCTTTAAAAAATTCTTCATACAATACATTTTCACAGAAGTATTTTTCAGTTTCAACAATCGGAGCTCGCGGTCGAAAGAATAAAAGGATCCTGTGAAAACGATATTTAAAAAAAATTTTGCTAGTTTTAGATTTTTTATAGGTCTCAAGGAACGCGCAGCCTTCCAGATGTAAATACTTTCATCGATTAAGGCTGCGTTCATTATTGTCTTCCTCGCATACTCATAAAACTCGCGATTGCATGAGGAGCCTTTTTACTTCGATCGAGAGCTTCGCACTCCTCTTTCATTTTTCATCCTATATTTTCTTTTTAACTTCAACAATATCCAATAAGAGCTGACAAATTATTACAAGCTGTCAGAAATTAATTCAATTGGAAGTAATAAGACGATGATCTATTTCGGAAGTCCCCGGTAAAAAACTTCACCTCGATGGTGAACTCGAGAATCTTCCACATTCCATCCTACTTGACATTAAAAAATTCAGCGATTTATTTTCGCTTCTATATTGACGGTCTTTGAAAACTGTGCATTAAAACACAACTATAAAAGTGTGCACAAAAAGATTCGATTAAACGTCCCTTAAAATGATTGGAAAATTGACCATTTAATAATTGAACATTTATTTACTAAATATAAGGCAAACGTCCCAGTAATTGCAACGGTAACTTTCTTGTTTCTTTTATAATTTTATTTTTCAGGTGATACTATAAAATTCTAAGAATAAATGGACTTAATAATTAAATATTATTTTCAAAATATTTTTAACGACATATTCAATATATAACTAAGTTTCGCGATTATTATGACTGACGATTATCGGGACATTCACCTTAATTATTTAGTCATTAAAAATTTATTTTCTCTGAACACTTTGTTGAAAATTAGGATTATGTCTTGCGCGTATATTTTAATTAGAATTTAATTTCCAAGGATCTTCAATCAGGGAACATTTAACCGGAAAATTTGCTATTGTTAAAAATGACTCATCGACTTATTCCCTTAGCTGAGGGATCTAAACAGCTCATAAATGAACTAGCGAGTAATCAGTAGTACTGTTATACACTATGCGATAATAAATTGCGTGTATGTCATATAAATATATTAACTATAATATAATATTATAAACTTTGGTCACATACGGGTGGTTTGGAATCGATGAGTTTCCGTGAGAGGCTATCAAAAGGGAAACAGCCAGAAGGAAAGAAAAGAACAGTCATTTAAACAAGAGGAAGAAGCGATCTTCGATATTTTCCTAAATAAGTTACTATGTACCTGTAATTTTCTCGATTTCCTACCACCCGTTGGCTGCCGACACTTTTGAAACGACTAACGATCGTTATAAATATATAAACGCCATCGACCTATTTCTCGTGTAAGTACATAATATGTGACGTTCCACAAAAAAGGACCAACTATGATAGCCTATAAAGCCTGATAAACTCTCAATATTTCAGACCTTAGAATAAACCCTCTAACATCTATTTTGAAAAGCGAGGAACCGGGGCATTTTTAAAGTTGAAAATGTGTGTGTGTGTGTGTGTGTGTGTGTGTGTATGCATCGAGCATATATTAAAGTATGATTTCCCTTTAAAAACCTAAAATCGATATTTTTACCTTTGTTTACAAAAACGCGAATATCTCCGAAACTATGATAAAAAATTGACTCTTTTCTTATAGAACGTCACATATACTATATAATATATCCTCGATAACTTTAATTTACTAAAGGCTATAGAAAAGAGCCAGCAGGGTCGAACTGCGATAAAGAAGCGATTCAATTGATCTTTTCCATATCTAAAAAAACAAATTTAAATTTTTGCATTCATAATTTTTTTTCTAACCAAGCTATATATTTTGATATAGACGTTCAATATTTTTTATATTTAAATAAATGGATGAAATCAACTAAAGATTCTACTGAACGAATTCATTTTAAATCGTGCAGGCAGTGTATGCTCATGTCAGATAATAGTATGTGACAGTTTTTTATCTTTCGAAATCCTTTCCAAAATTTAAAAAAAAATTTAAATTGACAAAATGGCTGTGGTTTTCCTAATAACTTACAAAGTCAACTTACTCAGGCCGCGCCTGGGCCATAAGAAATAACTTTTTGTTTTTGAAAAAATGAAAGTTCACATTTCTTTAGATAGTTTGAATTTTTAAAAAATGCTTAATACAATGCATTTTCACAGAAGTATTTTTCAGTTTCAGCAATCGGAGCTCGCGGTCGAAAGAATAAAAGGATCCTGTGAAGACGAACATTTAAAAAAATCACTATGCAAGATAAGAAGAAAGTCAAGGTATCAATAATGTTTCCTTAGAAAAGTTCTAGAAAAATGTCTCTTGACACTTTCTTCTATCTCGTGTTATTTTCGAGATTTATTACATTTATTTTTAGTCAATCCTAAAATTTTTAAATTACTTAAACTTTTTGTTCGTACGTCACACCATAAAATTATATTATTAAGGGAAAAAAATCTTAAAGAATTTTATACAAATTTTCTGGAAAATATCGAAAATAACCCAACAAGAAAAAAGTGTAAAAAAACTTTTTTATATAACTTCTTTATAGAAAAAATTTTGTTTATTTGACTTTTTTAGTATCTGGCGTCTTTTTGGCAAGAAAACGTGAATTTTCATTTTTAGACAAAAAAAATTCTCTCGTCTGATTCCCTTTGAAAAACAACATATTTGAGTGGCAAATGATTCTGCGACTTGAGCAAGGACATCCTGCCAGGTTTAAAATGAATTGTGTCTGCATATAAAATATTCCTGATCAATTTCTCTTTTTATAATTTTTTATCAACTTTGAATTTTTCTCATTTAAAACATTCATTATATTATCTGATAATCTCAATCAACTTAAATGCACTTAAATCAACTTTAGTCGAACTTAAATTTGATTCAATTTTTTTAAATCAGAAGAAATGCTTTAAGGGGTAACACCACTGTAGAAATTTCAAAAAACAGATTTTTTTAGCTTAAAAAATTCTTTGAACTTTGTAGAATAAAGGAAAAAAGGTTTTATACGTGTTCGAAATCGATTTCATTGAAATTTCGAGCCTTTTCACGGAGCGTGCCGGTTAATTTCTTCGTACTTTTTACATATCTCAAAACTGTAAACGCGTCTTTCTCAAAACACGTTTTTTGAAATCTTTACGCAGCATAACTTGAACAAGTTTTAATATTATTAATCGTTCATCTTTACCACATCTACATCTTTATAATAATCCAAAGAGCAACACGTAGGGGATTTTAGATATATTTATGTAAACAATTGTTATGAACAATTAAGTGCTGCGTGCCGCGGAGCTCCTCCGAGAAAAGACACTTCACAGAAATGTCTCCAGTGCTGCCATTTTTTATTTTTTTTATTGAAAATTTGTAATTTTTTACTTCAATATATAAATAATAAATTCCCAAATTATTATCATTGTATTCCCTTTCTTTCCATCAAAAAAAAATTCTTGAAAAACGTCTTTTTTTTACTATTACAGTAACCCCTCTGGATTCACTTTAATATAAATTTATTATCATATTTCACTCAGAATTTATTTTAAATCATCCTGATTATTTTTAGTTCATTTGATTTTATTGGAATCCATTAGAGTTCACTCCAGTTGGACTTACACGAATGCAGCTGACTTTACTAGAATTGACTTTTTAAATTAACTTTAAAGTATTAGAATTTATATTTTATTCTAATTGATTGGAATCCGCCTGAATGTGTTTGAATTAATTGTACTTAAATTCGCTAGAAATACTGCGAATTCAGCAGAATTCACTTGGATTCAGTAGATTTCGCTGGAATTCTGTCACATTAAGTTTATTTTAAGAAAATTCTATATAATTAAATTCAGTTTTCTCTACTTTAATTCGCCACAATTTACTATATTTCAATTGAATTCAGTCATATATAGTAGAATTCACTGTATTTCTATCAATTTCAGTTTATTACACTGAAATTCTGTAAAATTACCTTGATTTCAGTACTATTCAGTGAATTTCACTTTAAGTCAGTAAAAATTCACTTAAATTCAGTTATATTCGTTTGAATTCATCACAGTTTACTATTATTCAATTGATTTTCGTCAGATTTAGTGGAATTCAGCCGAATTCGGTTTCTTTCGTTGAAATTCTGCAGAATTCACTTGAATTCGGTACAATTCAATCAGGTACACTAGAACACAGTATAATTCAGTTATGTACACTTAAATTGAGTAGAATTCATTATCATTTGCTCATGTTCAATTGAATTCAATCTTATTTAGCAAAATTCGGTGATGCTTACTTGAAGTTCCCATAATTTATTTTGATTAACTGATATCAGTAAGACTCAGTATAGTAGAATTTAGTTATAGAATTAGGCTATAGAACTCAGAAAAAGTACAGTTCATTTCAATTGAGTGGAATTCAATCAAATTTATTGTAGTTGAATTGAATTAATAGTAATTTGGTTCAATGTATTGAAATTAACTTGAATTTTCTGAAATATTCATCTTGAATTCGCCTTTAATGCAGTTTAAAAAACCTGAGAATTGGATCTACTTTGAAGTTTGAATCCTCTGGAATGCATATGCTAATAATTCAGTTAAATTATTACGCAATGCGAATTTGATCAATTAAGTATAAATTGTCCTTATATTTAGTAACATTTTTTCTTCACTTAAAAACAAGTTCGATTTAGCTGATTTAATAAGGTTTCAGTGGTGTTCACAGGACATGAGTTAAACATGTAAAGTCTACGTTAAATTAAAATTTTGCTGTCTTCAATATTATATAAAAATATTAAAACTTCCAAATATTATCATCTCAATTTCCAAAATACCAGCGAATATAACCAAATAAGATAATAGCTTATCGGTATCACTCATTGAAATCATCAATTAGAATCAAGTTACTTCCTCCATTAACTTTAACAAATACGATTGGACAATTGCGGAACTTTCTAATCATTTTCGATGTTTCGGTTTCCCCTTAAATAAGCCTCGCAGATCATCGAGATGAACCATTCGAGATACGGTTCCTTAAAATACCCTAGTACATTTTCAAGGGAATTACATATAGATTTATCACATGTAACTATGGTCCGGGATTTGACAGGGTTGCCACAGGGTTCCATTTTCCCTGATCGTTGTAAATTTTTATTTCTAGTATAAGAACAACCTTACAATAAGGAGGTCGATGATTTCTATAAGAGTTCATTTTAAAGACTTTTAGTGATACCTGTCGTACAGGATTTGATAAGGGGTAAATGAAGGAAAAAATATTATCCAAAATGTTTAAGTTTCAAACCAAAAGTAAGAATTTTCAAAGATAGCAGAAAAATTCGTAAACAAAAAAGGACCAATTTTTCAGTCAAATAAGGAAAAAAATGTCCAAAATGTTAAAGTTTCATGCCAAAAAGATGAATTTTCCACAAAACAGTAGAATTTTCAAACTAAAGATATGACTTTTCACAACAAATTTAATTTGCAACCAAATAATTACATTTTCACCTAAATAGTTGAATTTTCAACCAAAAAACATGCAGTTTGAACAAACCAGTTGAGTGTTCAACGAGAAACAAGGATTTTCTTTTAAAAAAATATTTAACAAAATAATGAAAAAATTAACCATAAAATAAATTCTCAGCGAAAAACATGATGGAATTATAAAATTCTAGGAATTACTTGAAGGAATCCTTTTCAAATCAGGTCCTACACTTGAAATCGTCCTATCTTTAAGCTTAAGGGACGAAATATGTAGTTTTTTACAGGACATTAGGCGATTTTTTCTATAAACCTCTATAACTTTTGGCCTGATTGAAATATTGATTTATTTTCTAATAGCTTTCATCGTATTCTTTCAAAATCTGCTATAAAATGAAAAAAAGTTTTAAAATTAAGAAGATAGCGGCGGTTTTTCTGAAAAATATAGAATTGAATTTTCTCAGTAAACCCATCTTTCAATTTTTTCAATTTTTGTTTACCTTGTACTTCGATAATGAAGATATCTCGTAAGTTTCATGCTTGCTAAATATCTTTTGTAGCTAGGAGAATTCTTTTTGCCTACAATCGAATTTTATAGTTTTTCTTGGAAACAATGACAGATACGAAAAAATGTTAATGTAGAAACTTTTCGAAAATATTCAGAAGAATAAAAAAGGTGCGGTTTTCTAGAAAATATATTTTTTTCATACTTTGAAAATTTGAAGAAAATAAAAAAAATTTCTTCAAGACCCCACCTTTTTTATTCTTCTGAATATGTATGGGGGGGGGGGGGTTGCAAATTTCAGGAAATCGCCTTATTTAATTTGTGGAAGACCGTGAACTTCAAATTCAGTTTATCGAAAATTCCCTGACTCTATTAAATTTTCCAGGAATTTCCCTGAATTCACCTGACCAATTTTAAATTTGCGGATTTCAGGAATCCCCTGCCCTGTAGCAACCCTGGAGGTACGGATTTATATATACTGTTTGAAGTGAACCGCGCCATGGCAAGATCGCGGAATCATGTATATTTGTACGTATGTGAAGCATCCAATTACGCGAGCTTGATACCTAATGTTCTTACTTAAATTAATTGCAAATAAAGTAACAAGTAACTATTTAATACTGTTATTTATACTGTCTCTCTCGACTGTCCCCACTCGACTAACTAACACTGGTCATTTTTTTGTTGACTCGCCGATCCTGCGTGGCTCAATTCCTTGGCAGCTTCTTCTTTGTATTTCTTTTTTCTTATTCTACATCTTCTTCCTTATTATTTGTCATCCTTTCCTTCCAATTTTAGTTAAACTCTTTTGACGTCCTCCCCTTTTCTCATTTTTCTAATTTATTTTGTCTTTGAGTTTTCTTCTCGACTTTACTTTCAACTGTATTTATATTAGCTACCTGTTAGTATTTCATGAGTAGTGCATCTGCGAAACTGAGGCTACGGTGAAGTGAAATTAGTAAAGGCTAGGACAAACTGGTGGGTTCATCTGGCCGAACACATTCAACTCGTATAATGAAGCGAAGATGATGAAAATCAAGTACCAAACCATCAACACTACTCCGTACCGACGATCGAGTTTCCATCCATTCAAATGAGTCGCGACGACCAAAAACACCACCGTCGAGAGAAGAGATAAGGTTGAATAAGTCAGACCTAAGTATTATAAATTTTTCAGTAATCATCGCTTTTGTCAATTCTGGTAAGACTATAAAATCATCAGTTTTCATGGTATAGATATGGTGCAACTACTGTACCAAAACAGACAACTAGACATATACATATACCTTAGAAGCAGATGTAAAAGGCAAAAAAAGAACCTTATTGGTTTAAATGACTAATGGAAATAAACGTAAGATATAAATAAAAATAATACCTCTGCTAGTCACGTTGACGTATGACCCAGGGCTAACGATTGCGGTCTGTATGAACCAAGGAAGACCAAGGCAAACTAAAATATCGAAGACGTTACTTCCAACTGCATTGCTGACGGCCATATCTCCAAGTCCCTCTTTAATAACAGCGAGGGATGAAAGTGCATCAGGCACGCTTACACCAGCAGCCACGAAAGTCAAACCCATGACGGTGTCAGGAATTCCGAGTGTACTACCTAAATTTAAAAAAAAAACAGAAGAAGATTTATGACGCATTTAAGACAATTTTTCAATCATTTTTACAGATCACAAAACCAGATGAAATAATAAGGAGAGATAAGATTCTGAGTAAAACAAATATTCTTTTACCTATGATGGTGATCATCCAGACCATAATGTAGCTATAAAAGCTGATCCAGATCATGGACATAAAGAACGTATAAGGGTACAACCTCCGGTACTTTTCTTGTCGGACATCAGGCATAGTTTTTCTACACGTGTAATGAATAGGATAGACAAGTGCCCAAGAAAATAATCGAAATTTGCTACCATCAGTTGGTTTTACCAATGGAGAAACCTCATTTGGATCGTATTCTTTCGCTTTGTAGTATTGCGGTGGTTTTGGTGCTGGCGGCTGTTGAGGTTGCTGTTGGGGTTGTTGTTGTTGTTGGGGCTGTAGTTGTTGCTCTTGCTGATAAGGCTCCTGCTGCTGATATGGATCCTGTTGTTGATATGGATCCTGATATTGATACGGATCCTGCTGTTGTTGATAGGGATCTTGTGCCTGAGGATCATCCCATGCTTGCATAGCACTTTCTATAATAAGAAAATTTGAGGAAACATGAACTTCTTCTCTACTCTTCTTTTAATTATTTCACTTTATTAAAAAAATTTTGATAAACATATTGAAATTATATTGATTATCAACTTTCAACTGACCTACTGGACTTTTCCATGGATCTGTTGGGACAGGAGCAGTGGCTGCGTTTGTAGGTGCAGTATAAGATACCCTTTCTTCTTGTAATGATCTGTACGTTACTAAGGCGCTCTGTTCAGCGGGCTCTTCGTCTTTTGGAAGAAAAGGAATATTTAAGGACTTTGCCCAACGTTCCAAAGAAGTATTGAACGACAAAACTACGCAGTAAACTACGTACATGATGAGCATGAAAAGAGCTTCTGGCCTGAAGAAAAAAGTAAAATATAATAGTGGTATTATAAGTTTGTAACCATAATAATTAAATATAATAGAGCAATTCAAAATTGCTCACCATGATATAATCTCGTTGAATATAGTGCCAAGCATGACTAAAATTGAAACAGCATAGAAGAAGGAGTCACGACAAAGAGGCCACCAATTGAGTTTGGATACTGTCGTTGTGCATAAACCGCAAACGGATATCACGAACATTATGTTGAAAACTGCACTCCCGATGACTCCACTCACCTGTTTATAAAAATTAACAAATAAAATGAGTAGATGGATAATACTTCATAGATAAAAAAAAAGATGTTTAGTAAAAATTAAAAAATGAAATCTTGTAATGTTGCACAGGAAGACAAATTTCATCAAAGAATTAGAAAAATGTTTTAAAATCATAATATTTTCCTTCATTGTGTAGACTAGAGAATTAAATTGGTACACAAAATCAATATTTATTTTCTATCTGGATGAAACTTGCCCCAATATCGTCTTGCGCAAAGAAGACTCCTATTACAACCGTTGCCAATTCTGGTGCAGAGGATCCTGCGGCCATGAAAGTTGCTCCTGCTACGTCAGGAGAAAGTCTCAGTTCTGAAATATGCAATCACATTTGTTAATATTTTAAAATAGATATTAATAATTACAAACAGAAAATCGAAATACAATTATAAATTTTTAAATACATCATAGTCAAAGTTGTTCGCTTTCAACCCTTTTTTTCAATTGTCACCAACTTAAAATTCTACATTTGTCAACACTATAGAAACT
>JAWWLR010000034.1:32298539-32314474 GCA_035041075.1 Acraspis erinacei
GGGGGGGGAACGCATTTGTAACTTAGTTTTTAAACGGCCAGATACGCATCCATATCATACCCTATTTTAGACATTTTTTTAGATTTTTCTATTAAAAACATAAGGGATCGTCGATAAACTACGTTACCATTTTCAGGGGAGGGGGTAATACTAAAAACTTTCTTAATAACTGGGGGCTTGGGGGAGGGCCAGTTAATGTAACGCGACGTACTTAGAAAAAATTAAGTACGATTTGGGTTAGAAAGGGGGGGTGGATAGCTTGAAATTCTATTATTTTGGTAAGATAATTTAACTATTTCATTTGAAAATTAACTTTTTTGTTAAAAATTTCTATGTTCGTGTGGAAAATCCAATTGTTTTATTTAATTTACTTCTTTGGCTTGAAAATCCAACAATTTCATAATAATAATAATAAATAATATATTTGCCTATCCTTTATTAAAAAGTGAAATCAATACTCTTCGACGATTAAAAATATGGATATTTATTTTTAAAAACTAAAAAAATAAATTTCATAAAATAGAGCCGATCCTGGCTTTAAATTGTTTTGATCGCCAATTGGCAGGTCATCAAAATATTTAAAATGTGAGAGTCGCGGGAAAGAGAGGTGGCGCGATCCGTCATAGTGCGGCGAATAATTGAATCACTAGACTCCAATATGGCGAATGTGAGGGATAGTGATACGTCGTTGTGGCTTCATAATAAGCTTGGAACGTCAAACGATAGCTGGACGGGTAGTTCAATTTGTTCGCAACTTAATGCCGAAGTGCTAAGGAACATCAAAGATTGTTTTCCTGATCTACAAACTCAAGTGAAGCTTAAATTACTGCTGTCCTTCTTTCACATACCAAGGCGCAATGTTGAAGAGGTACGTACTTCCTTCCTGCGTGTTTTTACTACTCTAATGATCAACGATTTTAACTTTAATATACCATGTTGAAGGACTCAGTGTGCACTACTCGTGTTCTTTTTTAAAGTTATTAATAGTTTAGATTCTCGAAACATGCGGTACTTTCTAAATTTCCACAGCCCGCCATCTATTTGGGTGAGCGATGTTTGCGGGACGGGTGGTAACTATATGTTTGCATACCAATTGCAGCTTGCATGGTTCTAATTAAGCGTTTATTGTTAACGACAGGGTTCGACATATTATCATACAAAAGTAATGCGTTAGAGAGTTATATAGTTATCGGAAATGGTTAAACTGCGATACGCCAACCGGTGCAAAAATCAGAACTAGAAAGAATAGGCAGAATTTTAAAGATGAATTTTAGCTTGTGCGTAAACGTGTTTTTACTATTGTTTTTATTTAGTTTAAATTATGTATTGCATACTAAAAATAAGCCTTTATAGACAAAAAAGTATTTTAGATAGAACTTACATCTTTGCAGTGAAAAAACACATATTTTTATAAAAATGTTTGTCTAAAAAAAGTCATTCTACTGTTTATTGTAAATTTCGATACATTATAAGCTTATAAATGAACTTATTTTTCAACAAACATAAACTCAAAGTAAATCTTTATTAATTTATGCATGAAATATTTACTACCTAAAAATTCTGGCCTAAAAGTAAGGTTAGAATTCGTATTTCAAAGCCGGTTGTTTATTGTTCATATTGTTTGCATAATCTGAATCAAATTTTTCTCTACAAACGTTAATTAAAGTTAATTTGAGCCATATGATTACCTTTAGGACTGTACTTAAATTACTTAATGGATTATAGGCCCTCTCTAAAACACACCCCCCTTCCTCTGTAACAAATTTAAGAATAACATAATGTACGTTTATGTACAATGTCATGGTGCTGAGTAGATTTTATGCTTGAGGGATGATTCTCATACAAAAATATTATGGGAAAGACATAAAGATAGTTTGGATTTTGCTGTTTCAGTTATTGCTGGTAAAATTGTTTAGGATGTCGGAAATTTGATTTTCCAAACTCCCGGATTTTTCCAGGACCAATTTTTCAGTTTCCTTGACCATCAATATTCAAATAACAGCATTTTAATCTGGTTATATTCTTTGATCTTATGATCCAACACTTCAGCCTTGGCATCCACGCTGCGCGGGCTAGATTCTCAAAGCAGGAAGCGAGGTTGGATGTTTGTTTTTTTTAGAAAACTTCGCTTCTGCCCCTTATTATACTACCCTGAAGATACAATAAAGCTTATAATTAACCCTGTAGTACAATCGCTAATGACCCGGACAGTTCATGCGACTATACACATTGAAAAAATAAAATATTTCAGATACAAATTAAAAAATCTTAAATGTAACTATGTCAACAAAAAAACAGTCTAATAGTTGATATTTCTGCCAAACAGATGAAATTTCATTTTTTTAATTAGTCTTAGACCAGGAAGACAAATTTTCAACGAATACAGATTCTTCAGTCATGAAAGAAAAAAAAGTTAATTAAATCTTAAACATGTGCCAAACCTGTACAGTACTGTACATGAGATTTCAAAGATTTAGAAATATTTCGAAGCTTTGCAATTATTTTAAAAGGTTTCAAATTATTTTTTATTTGAAAAGATTTGACTAAAATTTCAAATAATTCAATGATATCAACGAATAAAAAAAATCACAAATATTTCAAGAGATTTTACAAAGATTTCAAAGATTAAAAAGAAAATCTTTTTCCTAATTCCCATGTTTTCCTAAACCTACGGCACCAATATGCAATAGGGTTGTTTCACGATTTTAGATAAAATAATTTTTTAATACCTAATTTTAATCCGAACCGAAGGAGCGTTGTAATCTTTTTTCTGTTCAGTCATTCAACAGAAAAAAATTATTAATAATTGAAGGCGGTAAAACACTTATTCAAACTGATGTCACGTGACTCAGAGGTTCTCATAATTATCTATCAATGGGACGATGTGGCTTTGAAGAAAACCGCATGAAAATTAACGAAACTCATGATAAAGAGGTTAGGCCACGGTCTAATGTCAATTCTGACTATTTTCATGTGATAGATTTATTTTTTAAGGTTTATGCGACAAAAAAGTTCTCCTGTTGTAATATTTGGATTAAGAGTCAGTAGTACGTTGAAGAAAACAGTAAGTACAATTAATTGTACTTACTGTTTTCGTACATATTTACGAATTGTTCAGTAAACATGACGACATTTAAGTACTTTTTCAATGAATTCTTTATACATACCATAAATATATCAATTTTCGGTAGATTTCCGCTATTGGCTTTTACGAAACCCTCATTTAAAAGTTTTTTAAACAATATTTTGCTACTTATATTTTCGATGTGCACATAACCAAAACAAAACATCGGCACAGAAAAAGATATTTGAGAAGCACTGACACATGAGGGTCCTCCAATCGACATCGGGATAAAAAATTCATATTTCAAAATTAAATTAAAAATAGTAAACAATATGTAAAAAATATTGTATGGGCGTTTTTAAAATTAGAATTTTATATACTATATGATCCATTTATTGGAAAAATGGTATCTGACTTTGGAAACAACCCTATTTATTTCACAAGATTATTCTGAATCATTTCACAGTTAAGCAATTTACAGATTTTCGCGATAAAAATGGAATGGTTCAATGTGAAAGCCTCAGTAGTTGATAAACTGCAAACGTCCAATTGAAACTTTATAAACTTTTTTCAATTGTGAACAACTTTCAAATTAATAGATTGATAATTAAACGATGTTATGAAATTGCAAACTCTATTCAAGTATTGTTTTAGCCTAAAATATTCTATTTTCAGCCGATTCAATTAAAAAAATTTCAACGAAGCAATAGACAAATTCTTTATTCATAAGCAAATTGAAATTGAAAAGATTTTTATTGACAAATTAATTTTAAGCGAAGATTTAAAAAGATTTCCCAAATTGTCAAAAATGAATCTGGAAGAGACACCATTTCTTTTAATGGGATTTTTTTTAAATTATTGGAAAAATTTGAATCTTTTAAAAGATGTTTTGGAGTTTTTAAAAGTTTTAAAGCTATTCAAGGATTTTGAAAAAGTTTTCTTAATGTTCCTGGGAACATTTCAAATTATATTTGCTTGGAAAAAATAATTTTAAGCGAATACTTAAAAATAATATTCTTGTACATATATTCCTTCATTTGTCTTTAAAAAAACTATTTTCGGTTTAATAATTATATTTTTAATTTTTCTTGCTCAAGATTGTTTAATATGATAAAATTTTGAAAATGTACAAATTTATCGGTTCATTGTTCAATTTAGACTATTAAAAGGATAACGCCGGTTTATTTATTTAGTATACAATGATTAAATTATAAATTGTTAATAGTTTTCATTTTATACGTGAAAATTTGTATAGTGTAAATACAAAATTTTTTAAAGTTTAAATTTTCATTCACCGTGCAAAACTTTTGTATCCGAAAATGACTGTGAACTTTTTTCTTTGATTAAAACGGCTACACTGATTGCTGATTAAAATGTGTATGTGAGTGATCCAAAATAAACAATTTAATATAATTAATTTCTATACTGATTTTCCTATACTATTTTATTGTATGTGTTTTACACTAATATATTGAGGTTTTCTGAAACATTCTTTCAGTGGCGTGTGGAATTGGACGAGATCATCGAGGTTGCTTCCTTGGACAGCGAATTATGGGTTTCGATGTTATCCGAAGCGATGAAAACGTTTCCTGCGACTGGTTCATTGAACACCGACATTTCAGATCTGGACGAGCACAGACCAATTTTTGGAGAGTTGGTTAACGATCTGCGCAAGCTTTTGAAAAAACAAAATGACCCTGCCATGTTGCCACTGGAGTGTCATTACCTTAACAAGACAGCTCTCACCTCGGTTGTCGGTCAACAACCACAGCCTACCAAGCATTTCACGCTTAAAAGAAAACCTAAAAGTGCAACATTAAGAGCAGAGTTGGTACAAAAAAGCACAGATGCCGCGAGCAATATGAAAAAGAGTACTGCACCTACTGTACCTGTACGAAGTAGAGGAATGCCAAGAAAAATGACTGACACAAGTAGGTTTACCTTTGCAGGCAACTCGATTCTTTCAAAAAGGACAATGAAATGGATTTTTCATTAAAATGATGAATTTTGAAGAGAAAAAATTTCAACAAAGGTGTTTAACTTTCAACCGAGTAATTTTATCTCCATCCAATAAGACGAATTTTCAATTAGAATTATAAATATTTAACTGGAATACTTGAAATTTTAACTGAAAAGAAGAAACTTTAAACAAGAGGATTAATTTGCAAAGAGAAAGATAATTTTCTTTTATTTTTAATTAATTTTTAAGAAAAGATGTGCATTTTCAACGAAATAGTTGAATTTTGATTTAAAAACGACAAATTTCCATCCAAATTGTTGAATTTTGAACAAGAGAGCGTCAATTATCAACCAAAAATGGACGTTCGAATTTTTAGTTTAATGAATTAATAATTTTTAACCAAACTGATGAATTTTGAACAAAAATGATGAATCTTCAACTGGAATAGTTGAATTTTATATCTACCAAAAATATGAATTTTCAACTAAGTAATTTTATTTACAACCAAAAAGATAAACTTTCAACAAGAATTATAAATATTTACATGGAATACTTGAAATTTTAACAGAAAAGAAGAAACTTTAAATAAGCGGATTAATTTGCAAAGAAAAGGCTAATTTTCTTTAAACAACAAAATTTATTTTAAAGAAAATATGTGCATTTTCAACGAAATAGTTAAATTTTGATTTAAAAATGACAATTTTCTATCCAAATTGTTCATTCTGAACAAGAGAGGGTCAATTAATAATCAACCAAAAATGGACATGCGAATTTTCAGTTTAATGAACTATTAATTTTTAACCAAACTGATGAATTTTGAACAAAAATTATGAATCTTCATCTGGACTCTAGTTGATTTTTATATCTACCAAAAAGATGAATTTTCAACCAATAAGATTAATTTTCTACAAAATGACACATTTTTCACATAATACATATATTTTTAAACAAACAGTTTAATTTAAAATGAAAAATATTAATTTGCAACCAAACAGTTGAGTTTTTATTCAAAACCATATAAGGAGAAAATTAATCGCATCTAAAAAAAAACATTTAAAAACTACAGAAACAATAATTTTCTCAATTTTTTCTAAAAATGGATTTTTCACGTTTTCGTCACTTACTCCTCATTTATCCTAATTTAGAACAGGGAATTTTAAAAAATAGTTATCGTTTTTATTTAAGGACAGGGAGTTTCCGTACAGAAATATAATTTCATTTGAAAGAGGGAATTTGTGACATGAAACGGGATTTTTGTCAAAGAATTATAATGAAGATTTAGAAGAAAGAAATTGAATTTAAAGTTCCCTATTCCAAATGTTCGCTAAAGCAATTGCTTAAATTAGAGTTTACAGTAGAAGTAGTATTTCAAAGAAGAAATATTTCTGAGTTATAATAGAAAATTTGTTTACAATGTTCGTTGCGAATTTATCTTTCTTTGGTTTAAAAATTCAACTACTTGGTTAAAATTTATACTCTTTTGTCAAAAGTTAATTTTGTTGGTTGAAGATTCATCATTTTAATTGAAAATTCATCTCTGGTTGAAAATGTAACTACTCTGATGAAACTTTATTTTTTGAAACTAAAATTTCAAATATTCCAGTAGAGAATCTGACTATTATGCTGAAAAATGCGTTTTTTTGTTGCTAAGAATTAGATTTTAAACAGAAAATTTAACAATTCTATTTTTGGTTGTAAATTTATCTTTTTTGAATGAAAACTCAACTATTTGGTTGTAAAATGATATTTTTTATTTAGAAATTAAATTATTTGTTTGAAAATGTATGTACTATGTGAAAAGTTCGTCCTTTTGTAGAAAATTAATCTTATTGATTGGAAATCCATCTTTTTCGTAGATATAAGATACAACTATTTCAGTTGAAGATTCATCAGTTTGGTTAAAAATTAGTTTCTTCAGCCGAAAATTTGAATTTTCGTTTTTGGTTGGAAATTGCCCCTTTTTGTTCAAAATTCAACAATTTAGATCAAAATTTGTCTTTTTTAATTGAAATTAAAAATTCTTCTTTTCGGTTAAAATTACAAGTATTTCAGTTAAATATTTATAATTGTAGTTGAAGATTCATCCTTTTAGTTATAAATAAGATAACTTTGTTGAAAGTTAAACCCCTTTTTTTAAATTCTAATTTTTTTGATTGATAATTCATCGTTTTAATGAGAAATTTATCTATTTGGTTGAAATATGAGCTATTTGATTGAAAACTTGTTTTTGCTTTTGAAGAAAAGGAATTTTTTGCCGAAAATTTAAATATTTTGTTGAAAATTTCTTTCTTTTTTTGTTAAATTTTTTTTTTTTCTAACTAAAAACTGACCTATTCAATTTTTGGATGAAAATGTTCTTTTTTAGTTGAAAATTAATCTTTTTCGGTAGAAATTATTCGTGGTAAAGAACCCCTTTTTGGTAAAAAAATTCAATTATTTTTGTTAAAAATTCATCAGTTTGTTTAATTTTGTTGTTGTGGAAAGTAATTTTTTTAACATAATTGACGTTTTTCTAATTAAATATTCCATATTTTCAGTTTAAAATTCATCTGCTCGGTTGAAGATTAAATTTTTGAACCTAAAAATTTGATAATTGAACTATTACAGGTGAAGATTCAAGTTTTTAATTGATAACTCATATTTTTAATTTAAAATTCAACTATTGCAGTTGCAGAATCATGATTATAGTTGAAAATTTAAGTATTTGCTGGAAAATCCGTTGTTATTTTTAAATTATTATTTCATCAAAAGTTTAACTTACATTTTTTTTATAAATTGATATTTTTTAGTGAAAAATGTAGGTGTTTAATTCAAAATGCTCTGTTATGTTAACGCATTTTTAGAATGAGCGTTATGAATTAATATAAACAATTTTTTATTTGGTTAGTAAGTTTGTACACTTTTAGGTTATACTGGCGTTCTAGCTCGGAATTCGATATTGTTAAGTAAAAGATTATTAGATTAAAAAAAATATTTATTTATTTTTTGACAATTATAGGTTAAGCTGACTGTCTTGATGAGAAATATCGATATAGATTTTAAAGCAGATTTTCAGTGTTTTTTTTACAATTTAAGGTTATGTTAACGTTCTTTACCGGAAATATCGGAAATAGCGGACATAGGTACATATTTCAAAGAAGATTTACGATTTTAGGTCATAGTAAAATTTTTCATTGGAAATCCTTAATTTTAAATAACAAAACATTGGGTTGAAAAAAATATATCTACAATCTTAACCACTTTTTTGTTATTTCAATGTTATTCGTCTAGCGTTGTTATTGGTAATAAAAAAGTATCAGATTTCTGAGAATACTTATAATTTTTGAAAAATAATATGGTATTTTAAAGTTTTTCACTGGGAATTAGTTATTTTAAACGAAAATTATTTGATTTCTAAAACTTAACTTATAATTTTAAACAATCTTAGATTATTCAATCTTTTTATTGTCCGAAATTTTTATTTTTTCAACAAAATGTGACGGTTTTTGTTTATATTTTATGAAAGTATTGTATCGACTGCTCCACTTAATATATTGTTATTCCGTGCAGAAAACCAGGTTAAAATTGCTCTGTATACAGAATCAAGTTGTTTCAGATTCAGTACTTGAAAATTCAAGTATTCCAGTTAACTATTCATAATTTTATTTAAAACTTTATCTTTTTGGTTGAAAGTTGAACTTTTTTGTTAAAAGTTCATGTTTTTGTTTGAAAAATTTATTTATTGCAGATAAAAAATCATCACTTTGGTTGGAAATTTGTTGTTTTTTATGTGGAAAATTATTTTTTATGTTAACTGAAAATTTAACTAACCTATTTTTTCATGAAAATTTCATTTTTTTCAGTTCACAATTCAACTATTTGTTTGAAAATTTATCTTTCTTAGTTGAAATTCTTTTATTTGGTACTTTAGAAAACAATTCAAGAAATTAATTGTTATATTTTCAGTATTATTTCATTAATCGGTGATGCTGAAATATTTAAAAATATCTTGTAATATAAATTATCATAGTTTTCTAAATTAAACATATTTTTTTAATCCTGAGCAACTGAAGAAAACCTTATAATTAGAATTTCTAAGAAAAACTTTATTTGATTAATTTCTTCCAAACTATTTATTGAGAATTGTACAAAAATTACCTTTTGGAATCAGACCGATTCCCTGATCAGATCACCTTAGTTTATTTCACAGAAATGTATAGATAATTTGAGGTTTCAGGGTATTTAAAAAACTTCTACTAAGGCATTTTCCAGCGCTTTTAATTTGAAATATTTTGGGAAATTTTCTATTGATTTCATTAATTTGTAGGGATTTGAAAGTGTTTGAAATATTTTAGGATAAAGAATTTTCTAGAATTTGGGAAGATTTTAAAGGGGCTATAAGGTTTTCAGATATTTCAAAGGATTTTGTATGGTTTTCGAGGCTCTCAATAATTTTATGGGATTTCAAACTCAATGTATTTAAATATATTTTCCAGGATTTCAAGAAATATAATCATAGTTTTTCACGGAATTTTATAATATTTTACCTAGTTTTAAAGAATTTATCCAAATGAAGCGAGGGATTTCGTATGGAATAATTTCCGAGAGTTTAAGAAAATATGGAATTATTTTATAGGACCTATAAGGTTTATGATATTTAAGAAAAAAGCATACGACTTTACAAGGTTTAATTATTTTTATGAATTTGAAGAGATTTTAAAGCGTTTGAAATATTTTAGGATAAAGAATCTTCTAGGATTTCGTCCGATATGAAAATATAATATAATTAAAACATAAAATTTCCAGAATTCCAGATTTTATAGAATGTCATGGGATTTTATAATATTTTAATAGATTTTAAAGAATGTATTCACTAGAAGTGAGGGATTGCGTAGTGTTTCAAAGATTTGAAGATATTTAAAGATTTTTTGCAATTCATTTGGAACTTGTCATTCATTTTTACTAATTTATCCTTAATTCTTTAAAATTATTCTAAATTCACTTACTTCTACTCAATTTAATGGATTTTAAAACCAGTTTTTCTTTCATTTATCTTGAAGTCTTTAAAACTCATATTAAATTTTTCGGCATTTCATCGAATACTTATAAATTCTCTTTAATTTTTCTAAACTCATTTCAAACTTGCTCAATTAAATGATTTTTTTTTTATTGTTTTGAAGTCACTTGATTGTTTTTTAAATTCATCTTAATTTTCTATGAATTTCATCAAATTCTTTTCATTTTCATTAAATTCCTCAAATTTCACGGAAATTAAAGGAATTTTTTTATTTAAAATTTTTTTCCCATACTATTAAAAAAAATATCACCCTTAATTCTTAGAAATTCTATTGAATTCTCTTAAAATTTTGTAGTTTACTTTCATTTTTCTAAATTCACTCAATTCTACTTAATTCAATGGGTTTAAAATTTTTTTAAATGTTTTTGTTTCATTGATCCTAAACTCTTTTAGCCTCACTGTGCTAAAAATATACAGTGAGGTTAAATTGTTCTAAATTCAATCCAATTTTACGGAAATCAGTGGGTTTTTTTAATTTTGTTACCAATTTATTTGACTTCTTTGGAATTTAACTTGAATTATTGTAAATTCTGACGAATTTATCGTAAATTGTATTACCCTTCGAGCGCGATAAAAATACCCACGGAGCGTCACAAACAATACCCTTTGGTCCCTATATTTTACCCCACAGGGACTGCAAAGGCTTGATATTTACATCCCGAAGCTCTTTTCATAACAATTCGTAATATTCTTTCAGCTCCCTTGAAAGGCATTCCGAGTCGAGTTCCAACAAGTGGTTTCAGATCTCCTTCTCTCACAAGCCCTTCCATGTCAAATAGAACCCCCCTGAGTAGTCGAATTCGCAAAGACGGGGGTATTAAGCTCTTGGACATTAACGAACAACCCCTCGGCTACGCGCAAGCGAAAAAACGGAAAAGAATGCTCGAATTGGAGGAGCAGCAAAAGAAAGTGGCAGAGGCGCAAGCAGCAGCTGCAGCCGCGGCAGCAACGGCGGCCGCTACAACCGATACTCCAGCTACTCCAGAGTACGCTCAGGGTCTGGCTCCCATAAATTCGACAACGACGACAGTGATAACTACACCAACAGTGCCACAACCTTATACCACGCCCAGCACTCCAACAGGTGTTGCTGCTGCAGTTACGCCACAAACTCGTAAGATTGCACCTTTTTTGAATATGTACTTGAGGATCTTCAAGACGAGAGGAAGTTGGTAAATGTATGTTTTTTCTTCTTCTTCTTTCAGCCACCACACCTGCAACGCCTGTTCCTGCGAGTTGTGCGTTACCAGTCGCAACTCCAGCAGCCGTCACGCCTGTCGAAAGTCCGCCTGTTGGCGTTCAAACTGTACGGCCACCTCAAGCTGTCACGCAAATTCGTATACAGACTTCCGCGCCACCAGCTGGTTCTGCGGCGAATACCAGGAGAGGATTGTCTCTCACGGTAAGTTTACAATTTTTTACGCTTTCAGGACTCACAGACCCGAACTTATATCTCCTATTGTACCCTAATATCCAGTTAAGGTCCCTAAAGGACCCTACTTTCAGGAGTTTGTCCCTATGCGTACCCTATTTGAGTCAGGAACTTTGAAAAAAAAACTAGCAAAAGTCCGAGAATTTCTGTAGGAAGTCACTGTATCAAATAATAAGGCCTGCCACAGAGTCACTATTATAATTATTTGAAATATTTCATGCAATAATTTGCAGGAATTTTCAGGATTTCAGGGTATTTTTAAAGCTTCTAAGGCATTTTCAGGAGCTTTTAATTTGATTTTAGTTTTAGGCAATTTTAAAAGATTCATTTTTTAAAAATAATTTCATTAAATTTGAAGTGAGTTTAAAGTTTTTGAAATATTTTAGGGTAAAGAATTTTCTGCAATTGCGGAATATATGGAACGACTTTACAGGAATTTTCTAATATTTTATTGGATTTTAAAGAATTTATTCAAGAGATATTAGTTATTTTGTTGGGTTTTAAAGATTTGAAGATATCTGGAATTCACAATGAATTCTTATTAATTTATCCTAAATTCTTTAGAGTTATTTTGAATTTCTCTAAATTTACTCTATACTACTTAATGCAATGGATTTATTTAAAAAAAATTTTTATTTAATTTATCCTGAGCATCAATTGGTAAAATGATCATCGGATTTTAAATATTTTAACGGATTTTTGTCAAGTTCCTTGAAATTTTCAAGAGCTTTTAAAAAATTCCAAATGTGTTTAAAAGATTTTAGAGAATTTATTTTATTTTAAAAGATTACCAAGAATTTTTGTATTGGTTTTAGTAATTTAAAAGGATTGTAAAAGATCTAAGGCATTTTCATGGGCTTTAAAAAGTTTCAGGAGCTTTCAAAAGGTATCAAAGGATGCGAAAAATTTTAGGAAATTTGAAACATTCCTAGAAATTTTTTATTTATTTCAGTAGTTTCAAGGCTTGCTGAGACTGAAATGTTTTAGGGCATTTTAAAAGATTCCAAGGCTTTTTCAAGAGTTTTATTAATTCTAAGGGATTTTAATATTTTAATGGATTTCAAAGAATTTTTTTACAGGACATGAGGGATTTCGTAGGGTTTCGAAGATTTAAAAATATATTCAAATATTTTTTGCAATTAATTTGGAATTCGCCCTGAATTCTTATTAATTTAACCTAAGTCCTTTTAAAGTCTTTTGAATTCTTCTAAATTCACTTAACTCTACTCAATTCAATTAATTTTTCCAAATTATTGAATTGTTTTCTATTCACTTGGTTGCTTTTCAAATTCAGCTTGATTTTTTATAAATTTGATCTAAATCTTTTAATTTTTTTATATTTCTCTAAATTCACTGAAAATTTATAATAATATTTCTTACAATCTTTTGAACTCTTTTGAAATCTCTAGGTTTTCTGAAAATCTTTTTAAATTTTGTGAAATAGTATTTGAAATATTTGGGCATTTTTATTATTTTCAAAATGTTGAATCTACTATGCATATTCACATCCGCAAAGTTATAACTGTCCATTAAAAAATTTATTTTTATAACTTCAAGCCTAATTTATTATTGAGAAGTAAGAAAGAGTTATTCTCGGATTTCTTAATTTATGAATTGAATAGGACTTTTTAGCAGTGAATTACCGAATACTTTCATATCAATTAAAACTAAAAATATTATAATTATTGTAAGGAAACTAAATATTTTAGAAAAAATCCAAATTTTAAGAATTTGAACCTGTAAAGAATCTAAATAACTGTGAAATATTGTTTATCTGTTGAAATTGTTTGAAATATTTGTTGCACTGTAGATTAAATAAATAATTCAATATTGCTAAAAACATAATTAATCATTCTATTAATTTGTTTCTAAAGTACATGAATTTGAATAAAAATTCAAACAAATTTGTATTTTGTTTACTTATACTTGAAACTAAGTGCACATTTGGGTAAAATAATGTGAGCACTACATTAAAAAGTTAATTTAAATCGCTTCAAACCCCTAAGTTTCCAAGTAGAAATTTGGATTTAAAAAGATAAATGTACTTCTAACCAAATAGTTGAACTCTTAGCCAAAAAGATTAATTTTCTTTGAAAAATACGTTTTTTCCTAAAAATACATTAATTCTTCACCAGACTGTTGAATTTTCTACCGAAAAAAATCAATTTTCAAACAAATAGTTGAATTTTGAACTAAAACAGATCAGTTGTGAACCAGAAATGGAATAGTTAAATTTTCAGTTAAAACAAAAATTATTTTTCCACACAAAAAAAAACAGATTTATTTTTAAACCAAATTTAATTTAATTTTTAAACAAGTATTTTTATTTAAACCAAAAATATGAGTTAATTACTAAAATTATCAATACTTAATTGCAATACTATTATTTAAGCAGAAAAATTAATTTTTAAACAATGTATGAGATGAATTTTCAACTGAAATTATCAATCATTAACTGGAATAGTTGACTTTTAATCAAATGATGAATTTACAAAAGTGATGAATTTTCGACAAACAAGATAAATGTTCGCCAAATAAGACGAATTTGATAGAAAATGGATGATTTTTTGATTGAAAACTAACAATTGAATAGTTTTTCTTCTAAAAAAATAATGATTAACCAAAGAGATGAGTTTTCAACTAAAAGGATGTAATTTTCAGTTGGAATAGTTGCATTTTGCGGTAAAAAAAACTAATTTTCAACAAAAAGTAAACTCATTTTGTTAAAAATAGTTATATTTTTAAACAAAGGGATGAATTTGCAACTGAAATAATGAATATTTAACTGGAATAGTTGAATTGGAAATAAAAAACATGAATTTTTCACTAAAATCATGATTATTTAACTAGAATCATTAAATTTACGACAAAAAGATTAATTTTGTGCCCAGAAGATTAATTTCTAGCGAAAAAGTAAACAATTTTATCAACGAACACAATTTTAGTCAAATATTCAATAGTTATATTTTTATCAGAAAAAAATAATTTTCAACAAAACAAAAACAAATTTTCAGCAAAATAGTTAAAGTTGCAAATGGAATAGTTCAATTTTCAGTGAAAAAATTGTTTTCCCAATGTAAAAACAAATTTTCAACCAAATAGCTCATTTTTGAACCAATTAGATGAATTTTTATATTAAATGATGGATCTTTATCAAAAAAACATAAATTTTTAACAAAAGAGTAACTCAACCAAGTAATTAAAAATCGTTCCAAAAATATGAATTCGGAATAAAAAATGTATTATTTGATATTTGAAACAAAGAAGATTTAAATTTTGATAAAAAACAATCGAATTCAATGATAAAGAATGATTTTTTAACCGAATACGTGCATTTTTAACGAGATACTTGAATTTTCAATTGAAACCGATCATTGTTCAACCAAAAATGGAAGAGTTGAATGTTCAGTTGAAAAAATGAATTTCAAACAATATTTTCAACAAAATAGCTCAGTGCAGTAATATAAATCTACTTTTAAAAAGAAAGAATCATTGGTATTGAATTTGATATTGCAATGAAAAAAATGAAACGCCCTTGAAAAAAATCCCTGATTTGAAAAAAATCCCTGACATTGCCAGGTTTGTTCAGATGTATACAAATTCCGAACATTTCATCAGATTAGTTAAGTAAGCATCAATAGAGGCGCCTTTACTACATGCGTTCCCCTTCTGCAATACAATTACGGTGTTTAACAGAACGTTGACAATGTCTAATAACAAAAAAATTGTTATATATTTTCAGAGGGAACAAATGCTTGAAGCGCAGGAAATGTTCAGGACCGCCAACAAAGTTACCAGACCAGAAAAAGCTCTCATTCTTGGTTTCATGGCAGGTTCAAGGGGTACGTTTCTAGTTCTAATAATGTATTCGATTTGTTCACTGGAGTTATTAATTATTTATCATTTTCCACGCCCCTTCCTCGTACATTATTTTATTCATCGTTTCACCTTCTTAATTTTGGTTTCAAGTATTTGTGCTTAGATTTAACAATTGTTATGCTGAACATTAACATTCATTTCTCTAAGCTAAATCAGATTCGGTTCTAAAAACATTGCCCTTGCCTTTTTTATTCCTCAATCATACTATAAAAAATAAGTTGGTGAATTTTCAATCGATTTTGATTTTGCACAAATTTTTGCGACGTATCAGGTATTTTGAAAGATTGTTTAATTTAATATTTTAGATAACCCCTGTCCCAAGTTGGGCAACATCGTGACAGTGATGTTGTCGGAAAATATCGAAGAAGTTACTCAGGCAGACGGGACAATAGTGCCAATGTTGGTGGAGACACACTTCCAGATGAATTACATGAACGGAGAATGGAAGAGGATCAAGAAGAATAGGCGCGTAGTTACTTAAGAAACGTGTTCCACTACAACACCAGCCCCAGGTGCCACAGCTAAGGCCTCTAATTAAATCATT
>JAWWLR010000034.1:32398261-32410099 GCA_035041075.1 Acraspis erinacei
GGGAAAGGGATTTGAGCAACATGATTTCCGTGGCTGCTCAAAGGTGTGTTCCACTGCCTTCACGAGATGCTGGAAAGGGGAAGGCGTTTGGCCAATATGATTTCTGTGAGTGGTCAAATAGGTGACTTCCCGAACCCACGAGATTTTCAAAAGGGGATTAACCAAAATTATTTATGTGCCCAATTAAAGTGGTGCCTTGCAGCCCCACGAGATTTTGGGCAGATGAAGGGGTTTGACCAACATGATTTCTGTGACCGTGCAAAGGTGTGCCTTTCCGCCCCCATGAGACGTTAGAAATGGGAAGGGATTTGACCAACATTATTCCTGTGACCGGTCAAAGGGGTGCCTTCCTACCACACGAGACCTTGGAAAGGGTAGGGGGGTTGACCAACATTATTTCTGTGACCGGCCAAAGCGGCGTCTTCTCGCACCCACGAGACCTTGGAAAGGAGGAGGGGTTTGACCAGCATTATTTATGCGACCAGTTAGAAGTGTTCCTTTTCAACCACACGAGACTTTGGAAAGGGGTATAGGTTTGACCAACATTATTTATGTGATTTGACGCAAGGATTCCTTTCCGCCCCCACGAGACTTTAGAAAGGGGTACGGGGTTGACACCTTATAACAAAATACTTTTAAATCACATAACCTTTCTCTAAGATGTCTGCCAATCCCTTCAATATGCTAAAGATTTGTTTTTTTCACCAGTACGGCAGTTCTTTGCAGGTACCGGCACTCTATCCACTCCGAAAACAATAACTATGGCAGGCAATGTCTTTTCAGTTAAAATTATGCTACAGAAGAAAAAAACTCTAAAAACAAAATTTTGATTTTAGTAAGATTCACAATATCATATATGAAGCCGTTTTTTGATATAATGCATTTTTTTCTTTTAATAATTGAAAATGCTTTTGTAAAATCGAAAATTCAAATTTTCAGGCAGACGACGCGAGATAACAGAAAAACTTTAAAAATAAAATTTGTTCTTTCCAAAAGGGCTTAAAAAATCTGTTTTAAGCATGGTTGGATGGAAATAAATGCTTGTATGTATGACTCACACGAAATTTTCGCTTTTCGAGGCACGTGTTGAGTGCGGGAAGTGACGAATTCCAAAATAGTTAATAAAAGTCTTTTTCTACCTGTTGTGCGTGCGCAGTTCGAACAACATTACATGTCTTGATATTGCGCTTGCGTATTTCGTTGCAAAATTACTTTCCAGGACTGCTGGAATCATAAAATCACTTCATTATGATTTGGAGCTTGAGATTGATTGCGAGCAGTCAAGAGTGACTGCACAAACTCGATGTGATAAGTAACCATAGTTTGTGGTCATAAATTGCCGATAAATTATCTGTAAATTGCAGAAAATTTTGGAACTTTTTGGATATATGATATTTTCAGTAAGTTACAAATTTTACATAAATTTGCGAACTGTTTTTATAATATATATGTACGGGTTGCAGGTTTTTATTTGCTGTCAGATTAATGAAAAAATCGTCTTAAAAGTAATTTCCCAATCTCCAAAATTTGTTTGTTTGCATTTTAGCATTATGGGCATATAGTTCAAATGTGTGTCTTTCCCAAACTAGACGCCCCAACTGGAATAAAATAATAAGTTCCAAAAAATTGCATTTAGCATTGTATAGAAATTTTTATAATTCAACTTTGATTCGTTTTGTTGTGTTTGATTCTGAAACGACGGAAAACTTGCAAAGTGAAGTAAATATGAAAAGGAAAAATAATCAACAAAAAGTTAATCACATTTGAAGCAATTATTTGTTAACATTATTACCAACATAATTTTTATTTAATAGAAATTTAATACTTTTTAAGTGATAATACAATGAGAAAATGATTTCACAATACGAAAAATTGTAATCAGAATGAAGCAAATTAAGGAAAATAGTAGAAAATAGTAAATCAAACAACCACTCGTCGTACTAAAATGTATGATCGCAAAGCCAACAAGACTGTTTGGCATCGTCAGGCTGATATCCAAGCTGATCTATCACTAATCTAAGTAACAGTTTAATTCAGAAGTCGGGCTTTTATTCTATAAATATTTTCAAAAGAAATCAATATTAACATTATTTGCAAGTTTAAAACGAATCGTGAAAAATTTACATCATAATAAGATAGCATAACTACTTTCAGGAAAAAATATATGTGTAAAATAAATATTTTTCATTAAAGGAGACAGCATGGCTCAAATGGTAGCGTGTTTAAATTATATTTCAGTTTGATGTTTTCTGTCCAGCTAAATTATAGGGTGCAGTAAATTCACACTCATTACTATCTTTATAATTATAATTAATATTTAAAGTATGTAATAAGTTTTAAATTATTAAGTAGCAAAATGTATTTTATAATATATACAATAATTACTTATGCATTTTAAAAGTAATAAAATTTATAAGATGAAAAAAATTAGGCTGGTGAAAGTATCTAAAATAAAGAGCAAAATAATGTCTTAGCAATTCATAGAGAATTTTATTTTATAATGGTTATTACTTAAATTTACACATTTAGGTTTTACATTCAAATAAATTTATTTTTTATATTATTCCAAGTTAATCACAACTTTTCTTAGTATGATTAGTGTGAAGTGTGTGGGTGTTGACTGTCTCGGTATTGATTTTGTGGATGATATACATGTAATTCGTGATGTGAATATAGATGATATGAACGAATAAATGACATGATCCAAGAATGGTATTCATTGTTGGCATTCACGCGAATAAAAACATCAGGACACCGTTGATCTAGAATTTTTCCGGCAAAAATGAGAACACCAACCAGTTTATTATCAACAACTAAAGCAGAACCACCATCCGAAGTTGTACAGCCTCTTTCTCCAGCTCGTTCAAGAGTACATATATTGTCATTTGTAAGCTCATAATTGTGATGAATGTAATAATTAAAACATGTTTCCAGCTCGATTATCGGTATATTCGTTAATTGTCGAAAATGGGGTGCCTCCATTCCATCTCTGAAAATGGGGTAGAAAAAAGGTTTTATTTCAGAAAATATTTGTTGATTTATTTTTCTAATAGCTTATTGATAACATACACTATTATAGATCCCGGGGGTGCTAAACCACTAATAGTAGCAAGAGTGTGTGGTGGTACAGGTCCCTCAAAAAGTAGTATTTTTTTATGCAGTGATGGATGGATACTAGTGATTATTGGATCAATCCGAGCCAAGGCAAGATGTTTTTTTATGAATATACCTGTTACACGGTGAGTTTGAACAGTACTCATAAGCAATTCGCCAGATTCAACTGTGTATTTCTTTTTCTGTTCATCAATACATATTTTAGCAGTTAAGATATACATAGGCGATACTATAATACCTGCACAATTTCTTCTTCCATTTTGTAGAATTTTTACAATGTAGGGAACATCTGTAATGCTCCATTCTCTGTATTCTGATAACGAATGATATACTATACGTTTCTTGCGAATGTGAAGGTTTGACGAGTTCTCTGCAACTAAGATATATGATTAATTCAGTATTATTTAAAAAATATTTATAACTTTAATATTGGTCCTAAATATATATATTTGCTAGATTAAAGCTCATTTGTAAAAAGTGAAAATGTAACAATTGTCCCTTCAGTAATTTTTCTCGTAAAATCTATTAATGCGGTTAGTTTAGGCGTAATTTTTATAGTCTTTTAATTACGCGCTGAGATACACATAGGCACAGTAAAATTTATCGCTGTAAATGTCTTTATCGTAAAGTTAACTATTTTTTACAACGAATCAATATATGATGTCATACGAATGTGAGGTTTCATCATAAAGATAATCGCAGGATTTCACCAGGAACGTGTGCAGTACCAAAAAAGGCATATGACCTCGACGAAATGCGCAGAGATACTTTTCAGGCTATAAACCGGTGAAAGCTTGCAACCTTCGATAGCGCCGATGACCAGGCCGACTAGCTTATAAGAATATTCGAGGAAAAACCGTCACAACTCCCTCATAAGTACAATAGAGTGGTCAAAAAAAAGTGACTATTTAAATATTCATGGAGGACTGGCAATTCGCATAGCCTGCGAGAAATCAGAATATGCCAACTTTTTTGTTGTTGCAGTGTGATTTTTTAGCTCGCTAAAAGCAATTATTCCTCTTAAGGCGCTTAGCTCCTAAAATTATAATTTGTTTTTCAAGTGTCCACTTTTCATATTTCGGAAATATTATGTAACTTTTGTACAAAAAGGAGAATTTGTCAAAAATTGCAATCTTTGCAGTCTTATGGTACGCTTTGACTAAGTTTTTGTTAATTGAAATTTGTACAAAGTGTAATTTAAACCTCGCAAAACAAATCTGGAAAAGAACAACTAAGATGTTCAGAAATGTATCATAAAACAGCAGTTTGAAAAATGGGGAAATACTGAACATTTTACTTTAAGATCGTTCGTAGGTTAACAGGTTATGCCTTTATGGCGAGTGCAATTAACCACGCTGAGTCGAGTTTTACTGATGACTCGAAGTACAAACTAACCCTAATAGCCGAACAATAAGACTCCAACTCCCAAGTAATCAAGTTTTATGGTCTAGATTTCTAGTTAGAAAAGCGCAATAATAACAGGAAAGAATATCGGATCAGTGGCCCGAGGCTAGGCAGGTGAATGCTTAGAGTGGAATTACAGTTTTACCACTTTAACCTTACTTTATAAAAAATCTGAAAGAGATATTAGCAAGCTGAAAAATTACTTTATGACAACAAAACATGTATATTCTGATTTTGCCTAGTTCTATGCGATTTTCCAGTCGCCCATGAACATTTGAACAATCATTCTTTTGGGACCACTCTAAATTACAGGTATAGAGATACCTGTCTTTCTCGTAATCCTTCTTGGCAGTGTGCGATAGAAACAGTTTTGGAGAACATGAGTTTAAGGTATATTCTGTCCTTCTCATTCTCGACAATTGACTCTATTTCCCTTTAAGAATTTGGCAAAGCAGTATCGAGGCTAATACCGTAAGCGTGGCATATATGATAATTAAGACCTCTTAATGCCACATTGAGTCTTTGGATGTACGCCGTTTTCGCGTGAGTTGAATAACCAGATATGATGTGTCCTCAGTACTCGGAGTGGGCAGGACACGCTCTGCAGCTATCGTCGGCAATTTCTTGGCTCAAAATCTGTGCCTCACCATCTCACCATCTCACCATCCGTGCCCAACTTCAATCCGTGTGATTTAAGGAATGCAAACGTTCGTCCAAGGGAAATCGACTAATCCTTCACATTTATGTGGAGGATTCTTTCCGTGCTCTTGTGAAGAAGCTATCGGTGAAGTTTAACTCCTGTGCTTTATTTATACGGAAATTCAGGAGTGATTACTTGAGTTGGATCTTGTTTTGATGCACTTTACCCCCTATGTCGAAGACGAGGTCAAGTATTTCAGCAGCATTCACCGATTCATTGTATAAAAACGCTCAGTTGCCCACCTGTTCGTGATTCTTGACTATTCCAAAAAGAGTGCCTTGTCCATTTTCGACTATCAGGACGAAAAGTGATCTAGCTGAAAGCACTTTGTCCTTGTACTCAATTCGGATGCTGATAATGAGTTCAGGGTCATCGGAAATCCATTCCAATCTCCCGAGTGTACTTCTCGATAATCCCTTGAGAAGTTTTAGTTTCTTTGAATTTCTTACATCGATCCTGTTGTCATCCATGTGAAACTCATAAGTGGTGTCGCCCCGAAAGATACCTTTCTGGAAGGTCACGTTGTTAAATGCCACACGGTGTTTTTGAGATGAGATAGTAAATCTGATTTTCCTAAGGGGCATCCATCTCTATGTGTATTTCAGTATGTAGGGATGAACCGTCAAAATTTCCAATAGAAAAATTAAAAGCCTGTAAAAGCTTGAATCAGAAGCTTTCCGGTAGTTAATGCAGGCCATTTACAGGTAGCGCCGATAGAATGCTGCGAGTTTGCAGATGCTCCTCTCGATTAGCGTGTTCCCCTGACATCTTGATACGCCTTTCTTAAAGCCGCGTTGTTCGTACATTCCTTGCCATCCAGTTCTGATTGTTCGAGCAATCTTTTGGTTTAGGATAGCTGTAAATATATTATACAGCGCATTCAGATACGTCACTGGCCTGTAATTATTAGGGTTAGACAAGTTGCCCTTGTTCCAGAGAAGCACTGTGCTTCCTTCTACCAGCCACTCCTGAATAAGTTCTTCCGATTTCAGGTATGCAATGGAAATGCAGGCCAGATGCTAGTGATTGAAGGAAAATTCTTTTACTAGAAGCTCTTAATATTATTGGTTTCCGCAACGGTATAGTTCTTCATGCTTTTTAATAATTTTCCATCTCCTCAGTAGTGAAAGATGGGGATTTGTCCATATGTGTTATGTCCTTGAAGCTATTCATGTTCTCTGTATCTTCATACAGTGGTTGCCATACTTAACAAACTTTTTACCAAAATACCACGACTTCCTCTGAACTGGTCGAGTGGTAAACAGTAACAGGAGGATCTTGAAAGATTCAAGATGGGTCAGAGAAAAATTGTTAGGTTTCTCTGACCGACTTTTCCCTCCGCTCTAGACTAATCCTAGCATCATATAGTATTTATATACTATCAACAATGTGCTGAATGATATTCCGCAAATTTGACATGTTAAATGTGTGGTTACGGATCTGTAGTTTACGCGCGAACTGTCGGACCCTGCAGTGAATTTCCTGCCAGAGTTAATGTGGTCAGTCACACATTGAATGTGAGGTATGTACTGCCTTGACCAGCCTATCTTTTTATGAGTTGATGCATGCTCCTATTTGTTTTATGATCAGTCCTTGGTTTTGCTTTACAGTTTGCATCCAACGAAATTCTCGCTGTATACTAAACACCACAATTGATGGTCGAAACGTCAGACTCTGCGACAAATTCTGCACGAAGTGTCATCTACCTGAGTTAGATACACGTGCTTGAGAGAAACCTGGCTGTTGATATTTCTTCTGGACCTAATGCATCACGCTTTCTCTACTGGATTTATGCCCACAATTGGTCTCAGTGTCGCTTCTTGCCTCAGCTGCCGACAAATTTGTTAATTAATTTATTAATAACTAATTTATTCTAACTGGGCTGGTGTAGCTGTTCCATGCAATTTAACTCGTTTTCAGAAGGTTCTCGGCACGGTTTCGCAGTGGATATAAACGAAAATCGTTTCTCCAACGGCTGAATGAGCAAGCCGCAGGCGTAGACGAGGAAGTGGCAATAAGACCAATTGCGGAAATCTGGCATCCCCTGAGATATAATAGCGATTTTAGAAAAAGTAAGACTATTAACATCCAGGTTCCTCCTAAGCCCAAAGGTCTGACTAATATGGATGCCTCCTTTCGTGAGAATATATAAGGTGCGAGCTTTTGGTGTTCGTTTACGAAAAAGATCCGAAAATTCGACCACGAAGTGAGGATGTACCATCACACATTGAACAAGTCAAAGCTGCTGAAAATCAAGCAGTACATTTTTGACGAAATAAGGGTGTCATCTAACGCATGGAGGCGAATAAAGAAGAGAGAAGAGTGACTGAGGGATAATCAACAGTTTCTCGCTGATTCATCGTGCCTCTTAAGCAATCTCCTAGTTTCTGTCTAAAACCCACCCAAGATACTGAAATTGAAGGAAGAAACTGAGTATATCATTCATTTCAAGGAGCTTTGCGACATCCTCATAAAATCCGAGGAAAAGTATCCATCAATCGCTGTCGAAGAGGTGAAGAAAGCACAGTGGAGCACGCAGAAGTTCTCTGGTGCAGGACTAGCGTGTATTAAGAACTTCTGGTGGAAGACTGCTTATCTCTTATTTCTTTACCAATATCTTTCCCACATCTTCGCTTCATATACCAAGTGGAGACGGCCATTCTGCAGCGGCTGGTATTAGAACGGACTATACTCTTACCGAAGAAAGACGACTTGTCCAAACCAGGGAACTACAGGTTAATACCTTGTCTGAACACAATCTATAAGATTTTTACAGCTATCATGAACGACAGGATTTTTCGGAGAATCGGGTCTGTGTGGAGAGGGATGTTCGATCAACGTGGCTCGAAAAATGGTGAAGCAGTATCTCGAGAGAACCTGCTAATTGGCAGGTGCATCTGAAAAGGGGCAGTAGTCCACTAGCTTTGCCTACCGATGGCCTGGATTGACTAACTGAACGATTTTGATTAAACCTCACATGGAAAGCTTCATAGAAAGCTTTCCTCATTTGGAAAGCTAATCTAATCTGCCGTCACACTTCTGCCAGTATCTCTCGCGCTACTCAATTCTCCTGGGGACGTCTGCGGCGATACTGATCATCAAAGGGAATAAGTTCACTTATGTATTTTATATGAATGGTCTGAAGATATATGCTTCTTGTGACGGGACGGCATTCTTTCCGTCTCTCGTTTGAGACTGTTCCATTGGCCATGCACCAACACACGCCTCACTAAATTGTAAATCGTAGAATCATGATTATGCAGAAGAGCTTACATATCAATTCGACCGTTCCGCGAAGGTACTTCCCACGCCGTCAAGGCGTAGGCGGACTACTAAATCTCTATCTCTTTTCAACTGAATTATCTTGGGTACAGATTACACATTCGCAAATGGAAGTGATCCTCTCCTGAAAATGGTAAGGAAATACGAGACGATTAGCAAAGTAGCGTTCCTTCACAAAGCCGCAAAGCAGGCGGCCAGGACCCTTAGCCGGAATCTTAATAACATAAATATGGAAAGTTCCTGACTCAGTCTGGAGGACTCACTCCTAAAAGCCCAAATTATGAAAGCTGCAGTTGAAAACTTCCACCAGCAGCTTCTCGACAAAAAAAATACGGATTCAATTCAGGTAGAGAGGATCTCATTTTAACTTACCGAGATGGTGTTATTTACACTTAAAAATACAGTGGCAGCATTTTACGTCCAGAAGTTCCAGTGATAGGTGCTGAGCATCTCATGCAGACGCTGGTTACCTAGGTCACATGCTATGCAGCCGCCCCACTCAAACGACGTATCTCCAGAGACACACAGCATCCTTGTCGCTCTTACATTGTTGGTCACAACCTTTACCTGCTGAAAGCTCCGAGGGATATAGAGTTAATTGTCCAGAAAGAAAAGTACTGAATTTTCTGGAGCTACTATCTTCAGACAGCAGCCTCCATTGAACACTTGAGGGCTGATATCATTCTACATGACTGTGAGAAACGAACTATTTTCGTGATCGAATTCTTGGCTTCGGTTGACTCCAATATCACAGCTAAGAAGAAGGAAAAGGAGGAGCGGTATCGAGACCTTAGAAGAGAGCCGTGGCGACTGTACTCAGAATATTAGGTACAAAGAATTGGTTTTGTGATCGGTACTTTTGGAGGTGGAAATTTATCACTGATGTGTAACCTCAAAGCCATAGCCACGGGGCAAAAACATGTTAAGGCACTTACGAGATAGATCCAGAGGGCTGTAATACATGGGTGACTCCGTTTCCTTGAGACACATGAGGGTTTCGCCGGCTGGTCTGTCGTTATGACCACCCATCTCACGATCGTGAGTCATGACCATATACAATTCACCCCGGTTATAGTGTGAGACTATCATGGTTTTATAGACTACCATGGTTCTATAGCCTGTAAAACCATGGTAGTCTCACACTATAACCGGGGTGAATCGTATCTATCGTCATGACTCACGTTCGTGAGATGCGTGGTCATAACGACAGACAGGCCGGCGAAACCCTCATGTGTGCAAAGCACTTTTACAAAACTGTTTGCTTTTTTCGCCAAGTGCAAGGTATTTCCTTGTAACGACCGGACTATTTTTATTGTTTCTATAATTTAAAAAATATAAAAATATCACTTTTTGGTATTAAGTTTGTCCATATGTCACGTTTGCCATTTTCATAACCTTCTTTTAAAAATTACATTGTTTATTTGCGAACACAATTCGCTTTCACTTTTTTCGAAAAAGGTGTGAATTATCGTTCTAAATAACATAATAATAATAATAATTAGTTCTAATAGATTGACCTATAGTACGCGTTTCTTCACACTAATCAGAATTTGAATTATTCTTTGCTTTAAGTACATTATTATAAAGGTTTAAAAATTTAATTGAGCAGGCCTAACGAGCCACAAGGGTTCGGAAAAAGTTTTAAAATTTGCAAAACTTGTGATTGTATATTCTAACAGACTATGAAATTTTATATTTTATATTATATTTTTTTTAGAACTATTTGAATTTTTGAAAAATTTAATTGTTACGGTACAACTTCTTACATTCACACAATTTACAATTGATTTTAGAATAAGGAAGACTTCTTGATGTCAGACGAATTGCTTACATTTTTGTATTTCTATAATTTTTATTTGGGCTATTTTTCCTATTCATCTTTTACGAATTCGAATTAATTTCATATACTTCTTAAAAATCAAAAAATTAAGAACTAGGCTACAAAATGGGATGTACAAAATCTTAGGCAATTAAGCCAAAATTTAGATTGTTTCAATCTTAATCTACAAATGTGATTACAGGTGAAGTACTGTACGTTAGCACTGGTACAGTATGATAAATTATAGTACTGGCGACACACCATTGTACTGTGTGTACTAGGAGTTAGTATGGGCGAAGTATTGGTATGAGACAGGGATGATAAAGATTTTCAGTGCAGACTGCTGGTCTTACTACTGAACTGCTGGTTTCGCGATTGCCAGTTTTGATTTCAAATATGATGAGCCACTGTCTCGGATTGAACAAAAATTTTCTTGCAACAAAAGTGTCAAAATAGTTTCTTATTGTATCTAATACGCCAGCATTGTGCCATTTTTTTGCCGAAATTCGGTCATTCCCCATTGGGCTTATTAAGAACGTAACTTTACTTACTTTGATTATTATCTGCCACAAAAGTCCCAATAATTCCTTGATATGAAATGCCACAAATAATTAAAAGATTTAAATACATTTTTCCGATACTTCAAACGTGAAATTACACGCGTCAGATGATAAAATTCTATTTTTTCAGATGTTTCACCGAAGACGAGGGTAATTTGAAGGACATGCATGAATAGCGTTCGTTTTTTTATATCCAGCTTTATTCGCGGTGTAAAGTGTTAGTAAGATTAATGTTTGTAAAAGGCTAATATTTTATCACTGACGAAACTGTTTCGTTCCATTTAAATAAAAAATTTATCCTGCCTCTTATCCTCATCAAGAAATTTTTTTCTTTTTAAAAAATTTTAATCTTACCCTTTTCTTGGTATTTCCACGTCTCGTTACCTTACAGAACAGTGGGTTCAAGTATGTCCATTTTTTCTGAGTGAATCTTTCAGAGTATTATAAAATCTTTAAAATCCATGAAAATATCCCGAAATATCTGGAAATTTCAATATTCCTACAAAATCTCTCAATTTTTGCGAATAAGTTCTTTTTTAAACCATAAAAATATTGTAAAACCACATGAAATTATATGAGATCTGATATTTTATGAAGTCCCAGAAAATTATTCGAAATACCTCTAGAGCCATTAAAGCACCTTAAGGTTCAACAATGGACGTAAAATTCGTGATTGTTCTCACTTCATCAGTCGCACGTCGTATTGTCTAGACTTGCAGGAAATACTTTCTTTTGAAAATGAATAAAATAGTCCGTCCGAACATTTAACTATAGAGACAATATCGTCGAGCTGCAATTACTGGAAAATATATACATCTATTGCAGAGAAATTTCATGCAAATTTCTGTATCATAATGAACATTCGCCGATAAAAATGATTTTGTAGTGTTTAGATAAAGAAGCGCACAATTTTTTCTAGTGAATTATTTGAAGGTCCAAATTTTATTCTTATCGTGATG
>JAWWLR010000034.1:32420863-32435325 GCA_035041075.1 Acraspis erinacei
TGTCCAATTCGAGCATTGTATCCGCCTCTTTGGGAAAAATCAATTCTTTTGCCAGCATTCTACATGCAAAATAATCCATTCATCGACTCTAACAAATTTGTGGATGTATTTAGTAGGAAACTCTCTGTTTCTGTTGCTAAATTTCTTTTTAGATCCAATAATTCATCAAGGAAAACAGTTTTAATTAAAAGGAACACATGATTGTCTTTAACTTCAATGTTGGCCTTTGTGCAGGCCAGCCGCCATGTTTTTGGCAGCATTCCTGATCACCTAATACATGATACGGTACTGTCAGAATATCTTTATGAAGGAGTTGCAGTTTCTCCTCGTGAGAAACTTCTTTTTGCTGCTTCAAGAATCTCTTGTCTAAATATCAACTTAATGTTTCTCAACAGCTTGCGGGCCTTTCTAACATCCTTATTTGGTTTACGCTTCGCAGCAACTTTGTCAATTGCTTTGCTGTGATTTTTCAGCTTGTGATTGATGCATGCGAACTTTTTTACGGTAATACCAAATTGGGGATATGGGTCAGCATTGAGTATTCCACATATGGCGCTGTGTCCATCGGCTACGATGTATTTCTACACAATTCCGTACTTTTCCCAGCTTTGCTGAAAAATTTCGACGGTCCCTTCACAGTCGATAGCTCCAGAACCTCTGCTCCTGTCGAAGTTTTTATAGCAGCAGGGTTCATTTACAAACTCGCTTCCCCACTCGCATAATTTGCATTTCACAGAAAACGCTAAAGGTTTCGTGCTTTCTGTACCGATTATGACAACAGTACCAGCAGGAGAAGCATAGGCTCCTCCGGGATAAGTTCTCTGCAACCATGAAGTATCGCTGATGACTGTAGTATAAATAAATAAGAAAAGCGTGCCGTCCCCATCTGCGACGAATTTGATGTTACCTTTCGCTATAGCTCTCAGTTTTTCTTCCCGGTTATTCTCTTGTAGCTTTTATTTTGTTGTGGCGAGAATATCACGAATTATTTCTGGTTGAAGCTTCATGTACGATGCTGGACCAATGAACGGAATACCAGCTGTTGTAAGTTTGAATATACGCTTCCTGAGGTCATAGCCCCAAAGACCATAGCTTTATTAATATGTACATGGTTAGGTTCATCATCTGAATGGGATTTGGGTGTTATTGCGACCCTGAAGGTTCTCTAATATAAGGTAACATGAGTCTTGCGTTTATTCTGCCTTGACCCCATCAGTTCCCATCGCTTTCCAGTGCACCACGCGTTATGCCGATATTCATCATCGCAGGCTAAGTTTGAAATATCAACAATAACATGATCGTAATCGACAATGCGAGAACCATCAATTGCATACGCTGACCATTTCGGCGCGTCTCCACTGCAAAGTTCATGTTTTGCATTGTCAATTTTTTGCTCCATTTTTGGATCAGAACTGGTCGGCAAAAAATCCATTTCCCGCATATCATCTGAAATGTCTGAAGAAGATGAAAATGAAGGAAAGTTTGAGCTATATTTTTGCTCCATGTATTGACATAATTTTCTTCAAGCAGTAACATGTTTTCTTCACCTTCTTTTTTAAAATTTTCTTCTTCATCAACCAGGATCTCTATTTCGTCTTGTACCACTTTGCGACCGGCTTCTTCTGCTTCAGCTTCGTCCTCATAGAGATATATTTCTTCGAGTAGTACTTTCTCTTTTAATTCTTTGCCTTCTTCATGTTCTTTCTCTTCTTCTTTTGCTTGTGCAATGAAGATGTTAATGAAGATCCATAGTGCCTCTTCTTCAATAACAAGGATTTCCCTTTTAAGAACTGTTGATTTGTGCATTCCTAGGCACTCTCCACTCTTGGCATTATTTTCTGTCTCCAACTTTTTCTGTGTACGTCCATAGAAATAAAAAGAAACAACACTTCTAAAAAAACAGAAATTAACTTATAGCACAACAAAGTTCAAATTTTTTCGAAATATGAAAAAAGTAAAAGATGGTGAAACCGCGAAGAACAGCTGAGAATGTGAAAGTCGAAAAACCGTTGAAGCCTCATTTTGAGATGTGCGTATTTCAGAAAAAATAATGGCAATTTTTTTAATGCTACAAAGTAAAAATTAGGCATTCATGTTAATCTCGTATCCTTTTTTGGTTCTACTAATATTATCTCATAAATAGCAAATTTTAGTACCGCAGTTTCTAACTTGATTGGTTTGCTAAATTCAGATTTATAAATGATCCGAGACAGCGAACGAAAATCATTCAGAGGGTGTATTGTCACATTGTTTCAATTGGTGGAAACTTCACTCTCATAAAAAATAAAAAATAGACCAAGTGACCAAGGATCGGAAACTTTTAGGTTGGATCGGCGTTTAGAGGTTCCTTAAAACAGCTGTGTGCATGAGCTTTTGGAAACATGTGGTTTAAGCGTATTTTCTATGAAAACCTTTTTTAGGCTGTATTATTATTGGAAATTTTTTAAATTGATGATTTAAATCGTAGCACTAAAAAAAATTATATTCTACTCTGAATATCATCGGAATAGCACACAGCCTTTTAAAAACGTCCCCATTAGTGGGATCAAAACGAGTAGGGGAAGTCGCCATAAGTGATACTGTACAAAATAAAAAAAAACGATAATAAACATTTTAAGGCCAGCAACGCACTATACAAAAAACAAATCAGAACAAAAAAGTTACTTTTTGAAAGACATAGAGGTTTATCGTAAAAAATTATTGAATTTTCTTGAAAAATCAAAAATTAAATTTTGATCACACAAAAAATAAAAAACATCGAAAATGGCATTTTTTCAATTTAAAGAATTTCAAAAGGCAGACTTAAAGAATTAAAAAAATTAAAATCGTATGAAGTTAAAAATTTTACAAAATTATCATTTTACATTTGTTATTCATTTTGTTCAGTTCAAAAAATTCATTTGTCAATTTTCAATGTTTTCAGCTTAATACTGCCTAAAATAATAAAATTTTGAAAATTTTAAACATTCGAAATGCATTAGAAAATGTTTTAAATATCCTTTCCGGCGGCAATTACCCCACTGAAGAAAGTTGTTCTATGACAATGTAAATAAACACAATTTTTAATTGTTTAAAAAAAGTGTACAAAGGCGGTCATTGGGCACATTCTGTGTTGTCCGTTAATTTGAGATTTTGGAATTTCAGGTACATAAAAACAATTGTTGTTTTTTCCATTTTTGTTTGTCCCCTCAAAAAAACGTGTGTATTTTTAATGGAAATTGTAGATTAAAAAAATAATATGAAATACATGCGTATTTGTATTTTCTTTAAAATGAGTTTAGGATGATATTTTTTATAAAAGTTATAAAATATTAATTTACAAAAATAAAATAAAAATGGTAATTTTTGACAGAGCTATAAAACTTTTTATTTCGACTAATTATTAACCGATTTTTAAAAGTTTTTTTTTATTTACTCGTAATAATATAACGAGGCGAATGCAGTCCATTAAAATTGGATTAATTAATATTGTACACAAATTTGATTTTTCTCCGCTGTGTCTAATCTCAAACAATCGAAAGGTCGCGCGAGGCAAAAAACCGTCCGCTCGACAAACTGCCCCTTGCCGAAAGAGTACCAGATTCCAAACAATTCCTCACCCAGGCCAGCACTGTCCCATGATGATGAATTTATTGCACGCAATTTTTTCAACACGTTTTTTCCAATGTACCGGTTTTTCCTGAAAATGTTTCTAGTGACTGGCTGTCGAATTTTTTCCACCAACAAGTTCCAACCTTTGAGGCTTTGCTTATCATATTTCTGTCTCCCTCGCACACTTAACTCTGAAGTCCCATGGGTGTCACCAGCCCTCCTAAAGAGATTTTGATGGATAACATTTACCTTATTGTATGAACCTTCTTCCTCGGTAGAGCTTTTCGGCACATTTAAGACCGTCCGCTCTTTCGTCGACGAAACACTTCACTTTTTCCCATTATATATGCACTGTTCAAATTCAATGTACATAAAAAAGCCAAAAAGATAAATGTTTAGCACATTTCAACGCTTTATTATAGCTCAATTTCTGGAACGAGACATATGGTGACAACGTAAAGTATAGATCACTTTGTGTTTTAAAACTGTGGAATCGGTCATTCTCCTCAATTGTCGCGTATTCCAGTATTATCAGATCAGTGGCATTTTCTCACTCGCTCTAACACCATATGGCGTCACTTGCCTGAGAGCGATTGAGAGACCGTTTATGTTTGCCATAAATCACCGACGAACCGGAACGAAACGCAGAACGCAGTGAACGAGAACAAATAAAAATGGGTAGACGAGGTAAGTATCAATTTTTCTTCCCTTCTTGTAAATAATTTTAAAGCTGCTATTTATAAACTAATTTTATAAATAGCTATTCATAATATAATATAATATATCAAGTTTATTTATGAAGACTCATGTCAATAATATTTTGTTTGTAACCTTCAAATTTGAGGCATGATCAATTCTGATAACATTACATTTTTTACGATCAGTTTCAATGAATGGCAAAATTTGATATTTTTCCTAAAAATTTACCTTCTTCTACTTTTTTCTTAATTTCTCCACGTTAAAAATAATCAAATTTGTTCTTTGTAACAATTATTTTCATCTGAAAATTTAAAAAAATATTATACAATTTTCTCAAGATTCTGAGAGAAAATTATATTTATATTACCCTAAGAAAATAAGAAAATAAATAGTTATTCGGAATTTTATTTTTTTCAACATTATTCTCGGTATAATAATAATATTACTGACGCTTTAAGGTTCTACTATCACTTTGTAATTATCCTTACAATACAGTATTAGGAATATTCTTTCTAGGCGTTAATTTTATTATTTAGAATTACATAGGTTGAGGAGGTTAAGGCTATACCGATTATAATAAAGTGTAACGCTGGAAACAAAAAGGGACGAAGCATAAAATTCAATTTGGTCGCACACTTCAAATTAAATAAACCAATCACGCACTCGTACGAATGGCACGCCAATAACCAACGAGCGTCGCTCTGATTGAATAACGACGGATAGTGGAGACTCAGCGAAGAGGCTCCTACTACGCGAATTCCGCGCGGAGTGGGATCGACTGCCCGACCAGCGGAGTGGGAGGGCCGACGCGCTAGCACTTAAAAGGACACGTTTCGTCCACGAACACTCATTCTGTCTCCCGACTTATCTCGAATACGTTCAGAGCTCCCGCTCTCTGCACTCAGCCTAGGGAGTCAGATAATAAACCTGTATACTTTGATAATACGTTTTCTTCATTGAATGTTTACCATCCGTTCTTTTAAGAACGAAAATTATACGTACGAAATTTATCAATCATCTTTGTCACTGAAACTCGTTTTTCTCACTCAGGAACAATCAACCCTTCTATCCGGGTCGTCCCGTCAGATAGTACATAGGGAAGAGTTGACTGTTTGTCAGCCTTATATCTTCGGCTTCCGTCGAGGGGCTCACCGGGTCGTTCGAAAGAATAGCTGACTAGTGATTCCTCTGGATGCTGGGGCAAAGCTATAAGAAGAGGAAGGCGTGGCGTAAGTGGCGGGGACGTCCATCACCGGCTTGTCAACGAAGAGAGCCGGCCACAGCGCTCATCGACTATCGGCAGTAGTCGATAGTCTCCAATCCAAACGGTCGAGAGGAGCCACCGAAGAACCACGCCATCCATCACCAGGAGGTGATAAACGCAGCGAATCCTCTTCACCCGGACGTGAAAGAACCGTCGATCTCACTATCTATTTTTAAAGAAGGTAGATTTTTGAAGATTTGCAAACAAAAGCTTTTTTAATAATGATATCGAGTTTATCGACGTTGAAAGTTTTTTTCTTCGCTAGAAAACGCTAAAAATTCTCCGAAAATAATAATAATAATGAGATTTCTTTATTTGCAAGTAATTTTCAAAAGTTAATGTTTATGTTCATCTTTTAGAATGTTTAGAGGATTTCTTTCAAAACTTATGTCTGTTCTCAACATAGGATAATACACAAAATCTTCAATTCATCAAACCATAAGCACCTGCAAAGTAATACTACTCGAATGGTAATATACTATTTTATTAATTTATAAATAAAATTTCTTTCAAATTATAAACATATTGATGTACAAAATTTGTTTAGTGTTTTACATTTAATCTGCCAAATTTCAAAGACGATATCTTAATCTATGTGGACGTAGTGAACATAAAAAAATTAAAACTGTTTTACAATTTTTTTCAAACTTATTACTAAAACTAAATATAGAAAAGCAATTTATCATCTCATTTTCTATATGACAAAATTTGAGAGCGATATATTATTAACTTTGGACATGGTGATCACCAAAAAATTTTTTCATAAACGAGAACTGTTTTGGTGAATAATATATTTATGTTACTCAATATATAAAATTAAAATCCAATCTTTATGTACTTTGATATTGTGAACAAAATAATCAGCTAATAATGCATCAGTAAAACATTAATTTAATTGAAATATTTGGATAATTTTTACTAAAGTAAATAATCAAACAATTTAATCCATTTAAAATGAATTGCAATTACATCATTACGTAATTTAATATTTCGAAAAAAGTTAAGCATTAGACACATTCGTGAAATTATGTAAGAGAGATACGGGTATTTTAAATATAAATAAACTTTCATTATACAAATTATAGGCAATATTCAATAATATTTAATGCAAAATTGTGAAAATATGATAAAAACTTTATTTCAAAATGCTAGTTTTTCGTTTTTTTATACATTTTTAAAGTTTTGCATGAAATATATCATTAAGCCTTTGATTTCCCTGCAGCAATAATTGGCGCAATACATTTCAACAAATAGCATATACGTATACACATATACACGCTGACGAGAAATAGTTTCCCGACCAATTGTACGTGGCGCTAGTTCTCAGTGTGTTTAGCGACCATATTTCCACAGAGTTTACGGACCCTGACAGATTGACACAGTTCCTATCCCGGAGGCTCTCGAGCTCCTAGTTGTAGATTAAGCACTCCGGAATTACCGTTATCATTAATTAGAATAAGATTACCAGAAAACACTGTTTTATCAGTAAATATCGATACTTATCATTTGTTTAAAAAATAAGCAAAAAAATATCGGAAGAAAATTTTTTATTACTACACTTCACTAGTTCGTCAATTTACCCTCTCACTATTCGGGATGCTTATTTTCTCTCAGTTCCATGGTCTGTAAATATACGGGGTGGTTAATTTTTATGGATACGCTAGCGTCTCGCTTCACAGCATTTTTTAAATTGGTTCGTGTTTACTTCTCACAGGCTTTCGTCTTATTCGCGTTTTCTGTGATATTCTTTCTGCTAATACGCGTTGCTTTAGTGAAAGTGTTATTTTTCTTACTACTTCTCTGTTCTGTTGAAGTACTTTCCCTATTGATATCAATCACGTGCATTTAGAATTTTCTTATCTGCTGGACGTTGCAAGCTGGCTCTTGATGCAAGCCGCTTTAAATGTCCACCAACAAACGTCTTAAGTCTGATGTTTATCAATGCTTTTTCTTGCCAAAAGGATTAGCACAAAAATTACCCCAATATGTTTCCGTTGGAATGAATTTTATTTGTAAATTTTTGTTTTGAAGAAACTTTTTATAATCTACCTGCAAAATAAACCTATTTGTGTAAAGAAGGAGTTTAGATGGTTAAAAAAATAGCCAAAAGTACGATGCTTTAGTTTCAAGAGAACTTTGTCTGATAGTAATGGCGAAGTATAATTGAGCAGTTTGGTGCAATAAAATCCGACTTGTATTTTTATAAGACACATGTTTTCATTTGTTTTTCATATAACTTCATGAAGATGGAATTAAAAACAAGTGACTTCTGCAGATAGAAGTAGGCTGCTATTGAAAATTAGGCGCTGAATTTACAATGTCAAGGTCGGATCTAAACGTTATAAGACTTTCTATCCACATATTCGAACAAAAATTTGTTCACAAAATGAAATTTTTTGACGAACTATAATAGTAAGGAATCATTTATACTGAGATATATCAACATCTCTTCTGAAAAAGTAGTTTGCATTTTTTATTTGTTTATAAAAAATAAAAAATAATTTAAACTTCCTTTAACCTGCCCGAAAACATTCTTAAATAATTAATTAGCTGATTTCATGTCATTCTAAATCTCGGAAACTATTAACTGGACCATATTTTTAATCAGGTCCTTTTTAAAGCCAAAAAATCAAGCTTACTTTTAATAATATTGAAAAGATAATAAAAATACCTGATCTTGCCAAAAACGTTGATAAAATATTTTAACATTATTATTTGCTGGAATTCGTGACATAGTTCTTTAATGTAATGAGTGATTATTATTCTAGAACATAGTTTTTAATTTTTTCCGCAATTTATAATCTTTCACTTGCACCGTGCTGTTCATTCATCTTTCCAATGAAAAGGCGCAGGCGATAATTTTAACGAATCACAGGGCACACATTTTTTAACAATATAAATATTGTTTAGACAATGAAACATTAGTGAAGACATACTTCTGAACTTGTTAATCAATATTCTAATAATATTCGAATAACGAATATTACGAATATTTTTTGAAGTCTAAAGATATTGATTACAAAACCGAATTGAGTTAAAAAGTACTAAAAACACGAAGAAAAATTCTTTAAGTTTCTTTTTCTTAGAAATTATCTTTTCATTAAATAAACGATTTCTTGTGAAAAATGTTATCCTCAACTAAAAATTTTGTTGCTTTCATCTGAGTAAAAGAAACAGTTGCGGTTTTACCTATCTAAAATTCTAATCAAAAATAAAATATTTTCTACTTTGAGCCACACGACACATGATGCAAACGAAATATTAGAAAGTAAAATTTTTCTCCGCAGGAAATTAATAAATTTTATTCAGACTATTTTTTATAGGACGCATAAGGCGTTGAATATGATTATGATACATTAAAATAAAACAATAATAAACATTAAAATTTGTACTTCATTCTGCAATGTCCGATTAAGCATTCCTGGAATGCGATAAAAAAATTAATGAAAAATAGATTTTTATGTAAAAACAGCACAGCTAAATTTACAGCTAAACAATTAATTTTCCAATAGAAAAAGACTAACTTTCAACAGGATAGTTTAAGTTTCAAACAAAGAGATGCATTTCTAACTAAGATGAAGATTCTTCTTCCAAAAAAATGAATTATTGAGAAATGATTTCAAGTTTCGACCAGTTAGTTACATTTTCAACCAAAAAGGATGAAATTCCGACAAAAAGAGATGAAATTTATAACAAAAAACAAATTTCTATCGAAGTGGTTCAAAATAAAAATAAATAAAAATAGAAAAATAAAAAGAAATTTTTAATCAACCAATTAAGTTTTTAATTAAAAGTATTATTATTTCGCTAGCAAAAGTATAATACTAGACTTTATATCCATGAGCAATAAACTTTCAACCTAACATAAAGAAATAAATAAAATTATTTCAATTTTTAATATCAAACATTTATTTTTCACCAAAAAATACAAACTTGTAACAATATACAGAAATTTTTATCGAATACGCAATTTTTCAACAAAAGAGTAAAAAATTTTATGTAAAAAGATCAATTCCGCACAAAAAATATTAATTTTCAGCAACCAAAAATAATAATTTTCAAAAAAATAGATGAATTTCAACAAACAAATCAAAACATTAAATGCCTACACAATGTTAAAATTTGTAAACCCAAAGGATAATTGTTTATTTAAAAAGAAAAGATTAATTTTCTTCAACAAAAATTATATTTTTAATATAGCAGCTTCAAATATAACCAAGTGGTTGAGTTTTCGAACACAAATGTAATTCTCGAGAAAATCTGTTATAGTTAATGTTTAAAGCAAAACACATTGAATGTTATAAAAAATAGTTCAATTTCAAAAAATATTAGTTTTTATCAAAATATATGAATGGTCTACACAAAAAGATAAATTTACATCATCAAACAATACCATTTCCAACCTAAAATAAAATTACCAGAATTTTTTACCAAAAACTTTTACTGGAAAAAGTTGAAATTTCGACCAAGACCAACACTTTCCAAAAAAATAGTTGAAGTTTTAATAAAATTATACAATTTTTAACTGAATCATTAAAAGTTTAACTAACTTTTTTAATGAATTTTTAATTGAAAAGAAACAAATTTTAAGATATGAGGATCAATATTTTTCCTCTAAAGGTTTTTCTATATATAAAAAACAATGACACCAAAAACAAAACAAAAAAAACTGACAACAAATGGCCACACTATAGGTGCTGCTCATAAAAATTCATGACAAGCTTTTATCTTTAGAATCGGATCATTATGATGCACGATTTTTGAATCCGATACAAAATCCTTAATCTTCATAAGACTCAGACGTTGCATATTTTTTTAGTGTCATTTTCGGAGCATAGACTTGATTTTCCTCTATTTGCTGATATCAAATCCATACAAATGTAACCTTTATAATGACTTTTATACTTATTTTATCTAATATTCTAAAATTTCTTGATGCTTTATTGCGGATACTCGAAGAGAGAGAAAATTTAGCTAATGCAGACCACATTCAATATTTCGGAATTATTGGAGAGATCGAAAATAGGTTGGACATAATTTTCTTTGTGTAAAAACAACAGAGTTGCATAGAAGTCCTTCTAACTCGTGGAAAGGTGTTATAACTGAAGAAAAAGGAAAAAAACTAATTGATTGCCACTGTTCATGTGCAGATGGCATATACGGTAAATGTAAACATTGTGTTGCTGCACTTGTACGCACTTACTGAGGTAGGTTGTGGATTTAAATTTAGTAAACATATTGAAGATTAATAAGCAAATGTAATTTTGAATATTTTTTTTAATAAATCAAAAAAGTTATGGTTATGTTGTAATGCTGATACTTTTAATCCATTGCAAACAAATATCTGGTATATTAGATAGTCTGTGTAAAATAGCATCATCGTCCGAATATTTGTTTTTACAGTCGACTTCGCAAAACTTATATATTAATTTTCTGCAATATTTCGCACCAATGTTACCACAATTTTGCTTCAAATACAAAACCAATTAATTCTGCAATGTTCTAAATCTTTCGTTTTGATACTGCACTTGATTCTGTTGTTCTGGCCGCAAGGGGCGCCACCCATCGCTTAACATGACAAAGAGGGAAAAATGGACCCTTGACCAACTATGGCGGGCGGGCCAAGAGACTGTAAGGGGTACAGAAATAGTTCCCTGCTCGACACAGATGGCGTTAGTTCAGTTTTGAAATCAGGTTGCGGGTGGCAGAGAGAGCAATGGACACATACACTTATTTAGGGCTTAGCTGTACTTACTTCTCACTCTCACTGCTGCAGGTTGGCCCTGAAGAACTTAACTGAAATTTCACGGAACGTCGGCAAGATTCGTAGTGCTGCACACGATTGAAACCGGAAACACCTCCTTTTTATTATAAACCTTTACTAAGCCACCCGATTATATTTTAGCCGTATTTATTAAAATAATAAAGTACCATCTCTGATACTGGCGTACACTAGAGTAGCATATGCATGTACACGTGCAACAACACATGCATGCTACTTAGTTTCTCTGTCCGTAAGAGATGGCGCTGAAACATGGGTCCATTTTTTTCCACGTAGTTGACCGACCCTGACGAATGGGACTACAAAGACGCCACCGAGCGAGACCTAGACCACAAATCCATCTGCTCTTCATCGGCGATTCCAACTTTGGCATGAGTATGTACTGCACTTGCGCTAGGACGCTTCTGAGGTACACGATGTAACAAACTGTTACCATTGTCACAATAAACCCCGCCGTGTTCCTCTTACGCATAGCTAGCGCAAGCGCGGAACCTCTACATGCCAAAGTTAAGTCTGTTCAGTCCCCGCTGTCGAGTGTCGAGTCACATTTAGGTCGATAGCTTGAAGTCCAGCGCGAGCGTTTAAATGTTGGTCCATCTGTCGCCTATCAAGGATCTCCATCTGGCTGCACCCCTCTTTTCCAAGCGATCAGCTGTAGTCCGTCGACAAAACCCGTCCAGTCGCCGATCGAGGTTCAAAACGAGAGTACCGCTGTCTTCACGAAAGGGCCCTTGAGCCCCCATCGTCCCCGGGCAGTCAGTTAGCAGCCATCTATTGCAGAATTCTTTTCGTACAACTGCGCTTTCGTATGACCAAACGAGCCGGGATTTACATCTTGTCAGTGAAAACACGTAATAACACCCGCGCGTTTATGTCAATAAAATTGCAGCCAAATGTACCCCGCTAAGTAACGAACAATAACTGGGCCACTTCCGCTCTAAGAGGATTTCTTTTATCTGAATAAAGATGACAAACGACTAAATTGTGAATGAAGGCTTTTGTTTTTCACCTATATTCACTATCCCTCCAAGAAGCTGCATGTGAAACATGGACAGGGGAACCGAGAAATGGAATCGGACAACCGACTGAACGTAGCTATACGGCTCTCGTAAACATTCATTATCTAATAACTTCACCTTACGTCGCATCCTTTTCGGAAGTGTCTGTTTAGTAATCAATTTTTCAACTAGTCATTATTTATTAACTTCACCCTAGGTCGCTTCGTCCCCGAAGTGGTCTGAATAATAAATCAATTTTTTAAACTATTTATTATTTATTAACTTCGCTGTAGGCCCCTTCGTCCCCGGAAGGATCTCGATTAAAAATAATTTATCCCACAAAAGCAAAGAAAGAATTGTAAAAAATAACTTTGAACATAAAGTTAGATAAAATTAGATAAAAGATAAAATAGAACAGAAGAGATAACAGAAGATAAAATTAGAACAGAAGAGAAGAAAGTACAAAACGACTTTGAAAAAACGAGATACTGCTTTATAACAAAATGAAGGAAAATAAAATTACAGAATTTCTCAGCATGAGAAACACTGAAGGGGAAATTCTATATGATGCTGCCGGAATCCTAGAGACTTTGAGAGAAATTTTTTTCCAAAAATCGCGGTGTTTCAAATTCAAGTCAAAACAGGTATTTAACCAATAAACCTCAATGAAACTTTAATAATTACTATAAATGGAATTGAACACAAATATAAATTTTGGACCACGACAGAATCAAAACTTCAAACCAAGAGAAAATTCCAATTTTAGACCCGAACTCAACCAAAATGTCGGTACCCGACAAAATCTAAATTTTGAATATCAACAGAATCAAAATTTCGAAAAGAGGCAAAATAAAAATTGTAGATACGGACAAAATCACTGCGGACTAATATAAAAATAATAGGTATTTACAAAATAGAAATGGACAACAAAGCCCTCAAAATTATACGCGAAACCAGGAAAATTACAACGGTATGCCACCTACCGGTGCTGGGAAGAAGGCGCCGATTCATTCATTAAAGCACCCATCGAAATTAAAAATAAGGAACATGATATAAAAATTAATCTCAGTGGGAATAATATAATTCCTTCGATCATGATATCTGCTGCTAGTCTAACAAACCTGGCACGTATGATGATCGACACTGGTGCTGTTTGGAATCTAATTAAAAGAAGTGCGATCGATCCCGGAGTAGTAATAAATAAAAATGAAGTATTGATATTAACAGGAATTAATGATCTACCTGTTTATACTTTAGATCAAATTAAGTTTGTGATACTTGGATTCTTAACTGTATTAAATATTATTCCTGATGATTTACCTGTAGATGCAGATGGAGTCTCTGCATTCTTCCTTAATAATAAAGTAAATATAAATTACACATTGAAATGTATTGAAATTAATGATGTAACTTATTCTTTGGAGCAAACTGGCATTATCACAATCCCGGAAGGGAGATCGAGAAGGAATTTTTGTTGGTCAAGCCATCGTAAAAAATCGTGGAGGTAAAGCCTACGTCAAATATGCTAATGTAAATGAACAATCCGTGAAAATATCAATTCCCAGTGTTCAATTACAAGATTTTGAACAATGCGAATTCAATAATTCAAAAAATAAATTTAATATTTCCAACGATAAAAATGAAGATAATCTACCTAATTTAATATTAAATAGTTTTTTTTAATTCACTGAAAACTCTAACAACTCCTGAAAATTTTACAGGATCACAGGCGAAGAAAGAGTTGAAATCATAAAAAAACACTACGGTTATATCATTTAAATATGGAAGAATATGAGCTCGTTGAAAAATTAATTAATAAAAATTCAGATTACTGCCACCTTCCGGGAGAATACTTAGAAACTACAAACATACTTCAACACTCAATACCAACAACAGATGATTGTCCTATTTTTTCGTGACAATACCGATTTGCTCTGGTTCATAAGGAAGAAATCATTAATCAAGTGGATGAATTATTAAAAAACAATGTAATAAAACGCCCTCAATCACCGTATAATACACCAATTTGGATTGTTCCAAAAAAACAAGACTCACAAGGAAATAAGAAATGGTAAATGGTGTTTGATTTTAAGAAATTGAATTTTTAAAAAACAATCGGTGATTCTTA
>JAWWLR010000034.1:32451856-32462549 GCA_035041075.1 Acraspis erinacei
ATCTTTTTGTACTGACTAGGTCACTAGCCTTCAGCAGCGTTGTATTAGATGGGAGTTCATGCAATCCCATCTGTTAATACCCGGGAAAGAGAATACCCCCCTTCTCCTACAAACCCATAACGAGCAGGATATTTCAATTTTCAATGATATTTTAAATATTTTAAATGTCACCTATGAATACTAATAAATCTTTTATATATAATATTACTTTCACTCAAAATGGTCTACAAAATTTCTGAAAACCATTTTTTTATGAGATGCATATAGGCGAGCGGTGAACCCCTAACCAGACGCACAAAAGAGCGATTTGACCCACTAAATAGAAAACGCAATGATGAAACCAATTGAGATCGATTAATAATATTATTGCGAACAAAAAACTTCAAAGAAACTTTTTTGTCCCGATGGTCAGTAAATTTTTATTAACCAAACACTTCCAAAATTACAATAAATCAAAAAATCGATACACTGATCAACTTTCTAGGTAAATTGGCCAAAAATAAACACTTTTTAGCTCTTGCCATTTTCTCGGTAAGCCCTTTGTTTTAAAGTTACACGCGATCGAAGGTCAAAAATGACGAAAACCGGCCATCTGTCACAATTTATTTCTCGACTCCCATCAAAGCTTTTTTCAATTTTAAAATCGCAAAATTCGGTTCAAAATGTCAATTTTTGAGCCATTTTTGTTTTATCCAACAGATCAATTTATTTACTTGTGAAATGTACATTGCGATAATCGACTAATGTACAGGTTCCGAAACTGATTCGCCGCGGGTGCAAATAAAAATTGTGATTTGAAGATCATATTATTTCGAATAATTTGGAAAAATACGTAATTTGGGATCCTACTTCTTTATTTGACGAATTTCTTCGATTTTTCATTTTGTGCGTGTAATTTATTGCCGAAAAATGAATATCGAACCATTTTCGAGAAAATATATGTTGCGTAAAAATGTTTACATTTTTGATTACTAGTAATATAAAAGATATTCGAATACACACATAGTACTCAATAAATACTGTTTTACGTTTAGATATTCACTGTAAATTCAAGCGAGCTGCGTTTACGCGCGTCCCGGACTCCGATTTTCACTTCTTCAAAGTTGCGCAAACATGTGTAGTGGGCTGGATGGCAACACCTCGAAAACGTTGTATATCATTTACAGCATTTTTTGTAGTCCCAAGCAAGATTTGAGGAAATAATATCATTTGATCTAACTCTGAATGGTTGGACGTTAAGTAATAACGTACTATCTGCAAATTATTTTGAAGGGGCTACAGGATTAGAATTGTTGCAGACATTCATTTGCTCTGTTCTGTAAATTTTTTTAATGGAAAATGCTCAAATGATTATATTGACTCCATAGATGAATGTGAAACTGAAGATTCATCTCGCTTATACTAGTTATGCTATTCAGATGTAAAAATATTTACTCTTGTACCCACAGAAAATGAAAAATCGAAGAAATTCTTAAAATAAAGAAGTAGGATCCCAAATGACGTATTTTTCAAAATTATTCGAAATAACATGATCTTGAAATCACAATTGTTATTTGTACTCTCGCGGCGAATCGGTTTCGGAACCTGTACATTTGTCGATTTTTGCAATGTAAATTTCACAAAGAAATAAATTGATCTGCTGGATACAAAAAAATATGGCACAAAATTTGAAACGTTGACAAGAATTTTTCCATTTTAAAATTTAAAAAAGGTTTGATAGGAGCCGAGACAAAAATTGAGAATGATGGCAGGTTTTCGTCATTTTTTGACCTTTGACCGCTTGTAACTTTAAAACAGAGGGTTTACCGAAAAAATGACAAGAGCTAAAAAGTGTTTGTTTTCGTCCAATGTATCCAGAAAGTTGATCGGCGTATCTATTTTTTGATTTATTGTAATTTTGAAAGTTTTTGGTTAATAACAATTTACTGACCATCGGGACAAACAAGTTTATTTGAAGTATTTTGTTCGCAATAATATTATTAATCGATCTCAATTCGTTTCATTCTGGCGTTTTCTATTTAGTGGGTCAAGTCGCTTTTTTGTGCGTCTTTTATGTGTGCACCGCTCGCCTAATAGTTGTTGCTTTAGTCGCGAAAAGTTTTTTTTTAAAACTATTAATTCATCAAATGTAAAATATTTTGTTTTGGACAAACTTAAATCGTTTACGAAGCGTAAGATCCGTCAGATGCGAGCCGTCGCGTCGTGTCGGCGCACTGAAATTTGCGAGCTCTACCCTGCGATTTTTTATTTTATTAACAATGTTCATAAAAAATTTGCGAGTTTTATTTAAACTTCCGAAAAAAAGAACCTCCAATTTTGTTTAAACTCCGTATACTGATGTATTTTGACGCGCTGATTGCGAATATGATGGTGAAAATTGTCGAAAATTTGATTTTTATGGTGAAACCATACAAAAAGCATTTTAAAAATCATGTTTTTTTGAGTTTATCTCAAGTAATATGCAAAATTTAAAAAAATGTTTGAGACAAAAGTTGTAGATCACCTTAAATAACATATTTTATGGTGCAAGAATTTATTTCTACGAGTCATATTTTTCAAGAAAATTAGAGATACATCGATTTCCGGTCACAGGGGTGCCTTACCACCCCCACGAGACGTTGGAAAAGGGGTCCGGGTGCGACCTTACATTATTTCTGTGACCAATCATAGGGGGGCCTTCCTGCTCCCACGAGATGTTGGAAAATCAGCGCGTCAAAATACTTAAGTATACGCAGTTTAAACAAAATCGGAGCTTCTGCCTTTTCGGCTTGATTATTGGATGTTAATTAGGATTTTGAATTTGATTTTAAACTCATTTAAATTTCTTCAATTTTAATTTAGCTGACTTGGATTGGAGGTCATTTCCGTTTCATGTTTGTCTACAATTGATTTGCCTTTTGACCCTCACAACATTCGTGGTTGTCGGGGAGAGATCATTTTTCTTGACTATGTTCTTTTGTCCAAAGGGAAAGTTCTTTTTCTTTTCTTTTTTACGGAGGAAGATGAATTTTTTCAGATTGCAATAGGAAAATTTTATGCTGATTGTCCAAATTTGGTCGCTGGATTCTTGATATTATTTTCAGGAAGTCTTCTCATTATGAAAATAGCTGCATATTTAAGGCATACGGAAGGGACTAACAGGCATTTTAGAGGTTTTTGGCTTTGAAACGTTGGAAGGAACGTCCTCTGTATATATCACACTTTGTCGTTCATTTGCGACTCCAGAATCACGATTGACGACGCGTGGATTCGGGAAAGCACCCCTGTGACTGGTCACAGAAATATGGTTGGTCGAACTCCTACCCATTTCCGACGTCTCCTGGGCGCAGGAAGTCCTCATTTTGACTGGTAACAAAAATAGTGTTGCTCAAACCACTAAACCTTCCCAAAATCTCGCGGGTTTGGGAAGGCACCCAATAACTGTTTACAGATATAATGTTGTTCGAGCTCCTAAAACTTACCAAACTCTACTGGGGCTGAGAACACAAAGAAAAATAGATATTGAAAAGAAGATATTAAAAACTGGTATATTTCACCATAATATATAGATATTGCGGCGCAATATCTAATATCTTCTATTCAATATACAATATATTAAGAGGTAATATATTTTTATATTAGAAGTATAGAACGTTTGATATTAACAGTTAATATTTAACATATTAAAAGAGCGAAATTTTATCGGAGCATTGTCGTTGGTGTGTGATGTAGTAACAAAATATTTTAAGTCCGCTTTGTCTGTATCTTGAGGATTCGTCATATGTGTTGTGGTTGTCCGGATATGTATTTTGTTGAAAGTTTTGGTTGAGAATGGATCAAGTGTTTTTGGATCTATCATCATTTTCTCAAGAAACTGAGATGTCAGCTACAAGCATGTTTCATATTAGCCTTGAACAGCGTGTTATCCGTTCGACACGGAAATTGAATAATTGTGAAAAAAGGCGAATGCTTAAGGATTCGGATATCAAAAACACAGGACTAAGATATAAAATCCTTTTGTATTTTATAGAAAATGGCATGCTTTACAGATAATTTTCGCAAAATTAAAAAATATTTGTTGAATATCTTATATTCTGTCAATTAATATATTGGATATTGCTTGTTAAAATCTTCTTTTTAATATATATATATATATATATATATATATATATATATATGTGTGTGTGTGTGTGTGTGTGTTTTGCTTCAATATCTAGATTTCTGTCCCATAGTTAAATCAATAAAATATTAAATAGTTATATCTAGATAATGTGTGCTCATATCTATTTTTCTCAGTGAAGGCACCAATTTGAGTGGTCATAAAAATAATGTTGGTGAAACAACTACACCCTTCCAGGGTTTTGTGAGATAGGGAAGATGCTGGTCACAGAAATAGGGTTGGTCGAACTCCTATACCTTTCCAACGTCTCCTGGGGTCGAGAATGTGGTAAATTTATAACAAAAATAATGTTCATAAAATCACCACACATATCCAACGTCTCACGGGGGCGCGAAGGCACCCCTGTGACTGGTCATAGAAATAAGGATAGTCAAACTCCTACACCCTTTCCACGGTCTTCTGGGGGCGAGAAGGCACCAATTTTTTTGATCACAAAAATAATTTTGTTCAAACCCTTAATTCTTTCTAACGTCACGCGGCAAGATGGCCGATACTGAGGGTCAAACAATAAAACTAAGACAATGGGAGGAAACAACATTTTTTAAAATATTTCCATAAAGTATCATTTTTTGCCATAAATGCTTCTTCATGTTTTTTTATTTTTCAAAATCTATCCTATCAAATAATAAAATCGATAATTTTTCATTCTGTAGTCAAAGCCCTATCCCTTTCCACGATTTCCTGGGGGCGGGAAGGCACCAATTTTTTTTACCACAAAATTAATGTTGCTCGAACCCTTAATTCTTTTTAACATCACGTGGAAAGATGGCCGATACTGAGGCTCAAACAATAACACTAAGAAAATTGGAAGAACAACATTTTTAAAAATATTTTCGTAAAAAATAATTTTTTACCATAAACCCTTCTTCGTGTTTTTTTTATTTTTCAAAATCTATCCAATCAAATTATAAAATCGATAATTTTTAATTCTAATGATTGAAAATTTTAGTAATATAAATGAATAATTTAATTTAATTAAAAAAAATGTTAAACGTTTATTTTTATTTTCAAAAAAATTGTTATTAGTTTTAATGTTAAAAATTACATTTTCTGGTATTTCGCTTTTCGTAAGAAAACCGGCGACAACCAGACTCCTTTCCGTAGCCGCCAATATTGTTCTTTGCCACCTTCGGAAGTGTAGACTCCGCAAAAAAACAGGAATTTGAGGGCTTTAGCTCGAAAACGGTATCGAATGAGCTGCAAGCATTAACGAGAACAACTTTAATGCAAAGGTAGAGACATGAAATGGGGGTGATTGGTAATCAATATTAGGGAATAGCTTAAACTAGGCTGGGTCGAATTAGGTTTTAATGTGAATATTGTCAATAGCTATACAGTTTATATCCAATTATATGGAGAAAATGAGACAAATTTCTCGTATGCATGCTTTCATGCTCAGGTTCTGTATTTTCATTTAGCAATTTACATGATGACAGTACCTTGTAATTAGGAAGAATCACTTTCTCTAATTGAGATAATGAGAGAATTTTCGATGGTGCGCTAAACGGATAAGTTTGAAAAATGAGTATCTCGCTTGAGGTTTTCAATTGGAGCAATTTTTCGTCATATACAGTTCCGATGTGTGAACAATAAGAAATCTTAATTTCAAAGCTAACATTGTGAATGATATTTCTCATTTGAATGAATTCCCAAATAATTCATGGTTCTCTGCTAATTTCTGTTGCAAAAATTTGAAAATGCTATTATTAATCTATTTTTAAATGTTTAAAATCACCAGGGCATTAGAAAACTGCTAAATTAAAATTCAACCGGTGTGTAGATTTGTGTGGACATTGTTTTGTACTTTCACCAAAGTTGGCTTTCTGAAGGGTACATGCACGAAAAAAAGGGCTTATGAGTCCATTGTTTCATAAATTAAGATGAAACGTAGAGAAGAAAAATATGAAGCTTAGCGTGCGCAATAAAAGAAGCTACACAACTGTGAAATATGGAACAAAAGTGGAGGATGACTGGGCACAATGAACAATGACTTTTTAAATTGGACGTTTTATTTAAATATATAGAAATACTGAACACGAGATGGATTGTATTTACCTAGCGTTAAGAATTATTTTTCATTGTAAACAAAAGCAGAATACTAAAATCAACAATAAGAAAATCTGTCAGCAAGAAATATTAGATTTTTAATTTTAGATTTATGGACGTCATCTCTTGTTCCTAATTGTCACGGGAAATATCGAAAGTCAAAGGGAGGAAAAGGGGAAGAAATTAAAATGAAAAGGGAGCACTCAAAATTCCAAAATTTAGTAATAATTTTATTGCCTATTGGCAACCATATTTGCAGTGGCTATTAGGATTACGTGACCATCCCGATCACAGAGAATATGTCTAATGAGAAAACTATAATTTTGAAGCTTCCAGAGTTTCCAAACAAGGCGATACTTTCCCATCTGGAATACCGAGATAGAACTCTTCAAAGTGACAACCAAAGAAGTTGTTCCATGTGATTAGGACTCAGGAGCTAGGTTGGAACTAACTAATAAAAGGTGTTTTCGACCTTTAATAAGAATATCAGTGCTTATAATTTTGTACAATATATTTCACGATACCTTAAGTTTGTACGAAGATATTTCACAGGATTCAATATGGGGTAGGAACAAGTTCGCCTTCGTGAAAAAATCAACTGACAGAGATAAGCATCACCACCATATAGTTTAACTAGTGTCTTTATTTGCTTCTAACCATAGTTAGAATGCTCATCCATCATTATTTATTATTCACTAATTTCAGTCAGCATTCATTCATTAATTATACTACACTATTATCCAGCAAACAAACAATAATATACATTACAGGAGTTGCAATTATATCACGTGCGCGTACAAGAATCGCTCGAAATTTGATAAGTGAGTCAGGTTACATCGCAGTAGACTTTGCTACTGGAGTAAAAATTACTGCCATAGTATTCACACAGCTCATTTAGTCATTTTTTATTGAGTTTATTTATTGAACATATTTAAACCACATATACTTTTCTGTAGCTGAGACACTGATATAATGTCTTTAAATCGCAAAAATTGTTGCCACTCTTACCTACTGTTGGAAAGACCGCTGCCTTCAATACCATAGCCATAGAAAAGGTAATGGTGTAAATAGGCTCACTAATAAAAAGAAAAATGGTGTCTTCCCTAAAACGCAGTAAAATCTACTACAGTACCAAACCTTCTAAGATCTAATTTACCCCAGTCTTCGAGTGGAAGCACGCTATCTGAGACTACGTTATGGACGGGCATAGAAAATAGTGTTCTCACCGTAGACATACATATATACATTTATATAATATAATCATGAACGCTCGTTTACTCGTCGATATTAATTAGTTGGACAATCGGGCGAGTTCGAATCGTCGGGAAATAGTGAAGGTAGGGCTGGCAGGGGTTGGGCGAAGGGGGTTGGGAGAAGAGATGGGATGTGTCGACGGGGGTCGGTTATTGAGTCGAGGAGGGAGGGGGTTGTGGGTTGGGGGGTGGTGGCGGAGGAGGTGGTGGTTGCGGGTGCACTTGGTGGGGGAGTAAACTGTGGGCTTGTACGTGACCTGGGTGGTGGTGATGGTGATGGTGATGGGAATAAAAGATTTGTTGGGCGGTGGTGGGCGCACAGGATGTGCCGACGCCGACGCCAACGCTGACCGGTCCGACACCGGCGGAATGTGAGAGAGAAGCCGGGGTTGTGTTTTGTGACTGTTGAGTTTGGGGTGAAACTGAGACACTGCCGGCAGAAGCGGTAACTGTACTACCAGCGGAAGCGTCATGGTAAAGAATTGGTACGCGCACCAGACGCTGCGCAGCGTGAACCATATTGGCAGCTTCAATATCAGCTGCGAGTTGTCTTGCCCACTTGTTTCGGCGATTTTGGAACCAAATTTTTACTTGAGTTTCGGTTAACCTTAATGAAGCTGCAAGACCAGCTCGCTCAGAGGAAGATAGGTAGCGTTTCATGTCAAAGGTGCTTTCTAGTTGGAAGACCTGAGATCTCGAGAAGACTGTACGAGTCTTCTTCTTGCGTTTTATGTTTCCGGAGTCACGACCGTCGATATTGCCTTGCATATTTTGGCCACTGGTACCATTGCTGGTACCGTGGTGGCCTGCAGAGCCAGTTGATTCACCTTCTCCGTCGCCGTCTGCACCGTCGTTGTCGTCGGCGAGATCGTCATGACCTTCGTCGCCGGTGGACGGACTTCGGGTGCGATGAAGGCGGTCTTCATTTGGGTTGTCATCGTCCAGGTCTTCTGCGAAGATGAGGAAGATTTTTTTTATATATTCCATAAAAATTTAGTGACTAGTGGAAGCTTTATGTTTTGGAGCTGTGATATTTAGGTTTGGACAGATTTTTTGTGAATTAGATTTCTGACTCTGATTTAGTGATTTGCGCAAATTTACTATCAATTAGTGTAATTTACCTGGTACAACATTTAAAGGCAGCCGTTTTTAATTATGCGTGTTGTTATCTTTAGAAGAAAATCATTTTATGTGTTTCTATTGAAGGGGGTTTGAAGTAGGACTTCTATTGAAAGATTATCAGATTGGTGCTATATTTCGATACTGCAAGCAAGTTTTTAATCGTTCTGACATTATTAACTACGGGGGTCGTTTATGTAAAATTCTGACTTCTCTTTAACTTTTACGTCACTTAAAAACAATGGAATACAACTATAAATATACAATTGAATGTGAAAATTAAAGTGAAGTAAAAGTGAAGTGAGAAACTTTATGATATGTTCTAATGAAAGTTGTTAAGTTAACCAATGTGGTCACAATCTATTTAGAATTCTAGATAGCCGATCATTGTCACAGTAGAGCGAGTCTCGCATTTTTAGCCACCCGGTTGTTATTTAATCACCAATATTTTGCTGCGTTAATTCGAGTAGAGCTTACATTTTATGCATCTAAACCATCAATTACAATTACATCGGTTTGGCTGTGGTGCATTTTTGTATGCACCTTAAATTGCTTTTTAATTTTTTTTTAGTACTTAATAGTAATTATTATACATCAATATGAGTTCTAGATTGCCCGACATTACAAACATAAAAGAGATAGAATGTATATTATATATTTTATGCAATGGTTATTTTATGCTAATAAGTTTTCTAAAGGTTCTGACTTAAACTTGATCCACTTTTTTTTAATTAAATTTTTAATGGATCTGGACAGGAATGCTGATCTCTAATATTTTAAAATAAAAGTAACCTAGGTAACGAATGTTAACATCAGCTTATTTAAAACTTCTTTCTTTTAACGGCTATTCATATTATAATTGGTTTAACAAAGATCTGGCAACAAAGGAAAACTTTCTTCATCTACTTTTCCCAAATCTCTGATTATGCAGATTGGACCTTAAACTGTATATTCCCTCAGGTGGGAATAGGGTGATCCAAAAAAGTCTTAATTCTTTTCCGAGATTTTAATTCTAATAGAAAATTGATAAATTTTTATTTACTTCTCTTATGTTAGAGAAACGCAGATTTGGCAGTATTCATTGTTCAATCACCACAAGTTTCTTGAGTGGAGAAGGGAAACAACAAGGGACGTCATAATCGGCTGGTGATAGTACATGTATTTTAGAGGTGTTAGTAAATGCGTATAGATAGGTATGTAAGTGTACGTGCACTGTCAGCTGAGTGGTGGGCGAGTACTTAGGTGAGGTGGCAGGAGCAAAACGATCGACGGGTAAGGCGATCGACGTTGGTTTGTCGTGGCGGAAGCCATGGAAGCCTTACTTGCCGTCGTATACTGTCCTAAACTCCCTTCCATGTCGACCCTTCTATCTTTTCTCCATCTCTAACTTTATCATTATCTTTTTTATCTATCGATTTCGATAATGCCTCCTCCATACACTTCTCAATCATATTGCCCATTAAAAACCTTCAATTTAAATAAAAAATTTAATTTATTTCCCCCAATTACTGGAATCATGAAATTCCCGCTTGCCTCGTCACTTTTCAATTCAATCATATTAATACCAAACAAAAGAGATTTATCAGTTCAGTATTTTTTCCTCCTATTACCCGATCATTTATATTATAACGGCTGGGCAATCATTATTTTTTTAATTAAGTGAGGATTCAATACTTCATATTATACGTGAGTATTTTTCATCGAGTTGATTTTTTATTAAAATAAAAATCACATCTCACCAAAATTTTAATTCTTAAACATTTGTTATTATCAAAATTTAACTTAATAATAAAATTGGTTGAAGAACAAAATAGAATCGTTTACTGATATAAGCAGCAACAAGAAGTAGTATTACAATTTCAAATATAAAATACATCCGCGATGTAATTCTAATGATGGGTACAGAGGAGTGAGAGGTTTAGTTTCGAATGAACGTGGTTAATTAATTCGATATTTCATTATTTACAATAGATTCTACAAAGCGGAGAGGCAGTTTCATTAATTTCCTGTAATAGCGTGTTCATATTAAATCATTACAGAATTTTGGACTAAATGTGAGTGTAATTTGGTGTAACAAGTGCTTTTACGGACGTTTCAATTTATTTATTTTTTTGGT
>JAWWLR010000034.1:32568256-32579014 GCA_035041075.1 Acraspis erinacei
ATGGTTTGGACCAATTACCCCCCCCCCCCTCCAACCCCCAAAAAACACTACGGAATTTATGGACAGCACCTTACGGAACGATACATATTACTTTCTCTCGGATTTGTAAATCGTAAGAATCATTGAATTATCTCAAAATGTCTTTATTTTTTCAGTACAAATCGTTGCGTAGTGAAGAAAATAAAAAAATGTGTATATGAAGATTAAATACTCCAGTGTACTAAATTTGTAAATAATGTATACGCAGGTCAAATACCGATACTACATAAAGGTAATAGCGATATTATTTATTTCCGTTTCAGCTTTTCGATTAATACCGTTTTATGTCACTCGGTTAAATGAAACCGAATGCTTTCAAATCGAAGTGCCGAGCGTATTGCAGAATGATATAAATTAATGCTGGCAATCAACCTGCACACATGATACCGTACCATTAACGCAGTCACTTTGCAAGTTTGCAATCGGTAGCGGGATGCTGCACCAATGCTAAACACAATTCATTAATCACCCTCTCTAGAGACAAACGAGAAGTCGTATGGAAACAACTTATTATAGAGGCTTTCCAACGCATTTCCATTTATGATATTCTGAGACCTCTATTATCCAATTTATGTGCTTGCATATTGCTCTACAGGTTTGATCAAAGACGCTTATTTTGGCAATACCACTCATAAAATTTGAATCAGTGAAAATCGCTACTTACACAGTAGATCAACTTGATTATCAGCTTCAGATCGAAATGATCCACTTTAAGTGATCCAAAATAAGTTGTTATAAAACTGCACTCATATCAATTTCATATATGTCGAGTAGCAGTTATCGTAAATTTGATTGAAAGTCGTAAGTTAGCCATGATAGACATAATAATGAATTTAATGTGGGAGACAAATTCCAATTTTCCGAAAGACGGCGTTAACTGCATGGTGAATCTTGATGCGCGAAGATTCGCGAATCTTGAGCCATTTCAAGCACGGATAGCAATCGGATTGCTGACAGTCTGGGAGGTACTACCAGGTCAGGCATACTCGATGATATCCTAGACCATGGAATGGATACTAACAAACTTCAAGACGGATGACCGGCTGAAATAAGAAAGATGATTTTCTGCAGTTTTCCTCTCCCTGGCCAAACGTCCAGACAAATGCGAGTGCTTCTAATCAAGGACACAGCCGCAGGTTATCACTGGATTGTGACTAAATTCCTACAGAAATTTTAAGCCCACCTTAGTTAAGAAAAATTTTCACATGCCTATACCCGCAATGAAAGTGGAGTCACCCAGCGGTATGCATACACCTGCTAAAGGACTTAAATGATACTTTGGCATTAGAAGGACCCGTCACCTCTCTTCCATCGTGGATTTTAAAATAAAGGCAAAACAGTATAATTTCTAAACAAAATATGAATTTTTAATCACGAATTTGTAACAAAATAATTAAGCTTAAATCAACTAATACAATTTTTTTTAAATTATGAAAACTGCACCAAAAATCTAATAGTAGACTTTTGAAACAAACGAGTTACATATATAGTTAAAAAATGAATTTTCCATGCAAGAATTCAACCAAATAGTCCAAATTTTCTCCTAAATAAATAAATTTTGAACTAAAATGGCGAATTTTTATCCAGAAAGATAAATTGTCAAGAAAAAAACATAAATATTAAATCAAATAGATGAATTATATACTAAAAGAGACAAATTTCTAATAAAAAATATGTAGAATCGGGAAATTCTCAGTTCAAAAAAATAATTTTTCAACCCCACAAAAAAAACTTTCAATAGGATAGTTAAATCCTTCACTAAAGAGATGATTTTTCATCTACAATGAAAAATCTTTAAGAAGATAAATTTTCTACTAAAAAGGAGAACGTTCAAAAAAATACATGAATTTTTAAATAAATAGATATTTCATGCAATAAATATACATTTTCAGCCAGAAATAGAATAGTTAAATTTGGAGTCTAACAAAATTTAATTTGCAACGAAATAAAAGAATTTCCAATAAAGTAGCTGAAATTTTGAACCTAAAAGATAAATTTTTTACTAAAACTACGCATCTTCTACAAAAAAAAAACATTTAGCGAAAGTTTAACTTTTAATCAAGTAGTTCAATTTTTAACATAAAAGAAAAACTTTCAACCAAACAGTTGAATTTTCAGATAAAAAATGATTTGTAAGAAAATAGGTCAATTAATTTCCAACCAATCAATTGCATTTTTAACAAACAAACAAAATTAATTTCTACCAACAGAAATGAATTTTTATCACAAAAAGACCAATTTTTCAATCAAGAAAGATTCTTCAATTAAGAGAGAAGAAAAGTGTTGACCAAATTGTGGAATTGTCAAGCCAAAAAAGTGAAGTTTCTACATAGCAGTTTAATTTGTGATAGTGAAATATTAATTTTTCACAAAAAATCCTGTTTTCAACAAAATAATTGAATTTCTAACGAAAAATAGCGATGTTCAACGATGGTTTCAAACCAAAAGAATGATTATGTGCATTAAGTGTTGAATATTCTAGAACAAAAGAAACTTTTAAAGGAAACAATATAATTTTTAACAAAAAATTAAAAGAATTAATGTTCAAACAAAAATGTTTAGATTTTCAATCAAAGACATGGATTTTTAATTAAAAGGATGAATCTTCCATTCTCTCTGGATTTTTTTTACCTTTACAAAGAGTGTCTTTAGCTTTACATAGTTCAAGTGTCCGTCGACACTCAATGATTTTTCGTAAAAAAAATGTGGGAAATTTTTTTGAAAGTTCATGTTTCTAATTTCAATGTGCATGTAGAGTGTAGACAGTCATTTTAATGCGATATTTGCGGATCAAATAATAAATTCGAAATCTGTATAAAAGGGTTGTAAATCATTTTGATCCAATTTCGGGATAAAATTGATAAAATGACGTTTGATGTGTATTTAATGCAGTGACTCGTTTCTCACTGATTTAAATTTAGATAAGATATATTATTTTCACAGCCACGGTGTGCAATTCATACAATATGGAAGCCTCGAGGTTTCAAAAGAGCGCGAGTTTTCGGTCAACTATTCGTGCAACGGATAAGAGGCGAAACGATAGACTATTCCGTAAAATGACGGATTGTCCACCAGCGCGTAAGACTGCTTCAAAGCTTTGTTATACTGGATACCAGTTTACTGGAGAACGAAGAGACTCAAAGGTTTCGAACACATTGCAGCAAAATTCACGTCGAATGCACGTCCATCAATGATTCATATCCCAATTTTTCCTCTAAGTATCAAAAATAATCTATTTTAAGTGATTTTAATATATAAAAACCAAAAACAATTAAAGTTTAGGGGTAAACTGGGTCATATGTATGTTTCCTTCTGTAGAAAGACTTTTGCAAGATTTTTTTTGTTAGGAAAACGGCTCTTAGTATTTTATCGTAAGCCAAATTTATTAAGAATTAAGAAAGTTAAGAATAAATCTGGTTTTGTTTCAAATGAGAATAAGCAGATTATTAAAAGTTTCCTAAAGCTTCGGTGGCTTCATTTGCTTAAGAATAAAATAAAATAATATATTCATTGTATTTAAATTAAATTAAAGATAGTTAAGAGTAAATCTAGTTATGTTACAAATGAGAATTACCAGATCATTTAACGTTTCTTTACGTTTGAGTGGCTTAAGAGTTATTAGAGAACTTCTAAGTAATTACTTTTTCTGTAAAGTTTTTCCTTTGGTACGAAAAGGGCCAGTTAAAGATGATGTATTTCAATCATCAATAATAAGTAACTTAAATTCCTCCTTTTACTTTGTTGTAAATAACTAAAAAAAACGAGCCACTTAGTCCCTTCTTATGGTAGTTCGAAATATTTTAAAATAAACGAATAATAATATCGGTATTTGTTCTTAATTGCACCTACTTTCTAGAAGATATTTTTTCAGTACTTCAACTTTTAGTTTGCAAGTATAACTTCGTACTCTAAAAAACATGATTTAGTTTATTTTTAACTCTCTAGGTAAAAATTATTATCGAAATAAAAATATTATTGAAGTTGCACCTATATGTATTCTAAACGTATTTTTACTCTTGTCTTAAGCTTTGACACCTAAACCGTTAATTTGTTTTAAAATTAACAATATAACGAAATATATGGTACAATTTGTATATAAATGGTAGAAGAGTGCCCTCTCTGGAATTTTAGAAGAGACTGAGATATTGATTTTCTTTGGGTATTTCATATAATTCTGTTTTTCTCGGTGGGTCACGCAGCCCCTAAAGTCATCCCTGCAGTCGGGGAGAGTGAATCTGCTCTACCAACAGTCCACATGTTCGTTCTTTAGAATCCATATGGTAACGTTTACCGACAGGCTAAAACTTTCATGGTAATACTGGTTATTTTTTTTACCATCTGCTCCCCCTTTCAGACTTCACATGATGAGGTAAAGTAGAAATTATTAATAGAATAAACATAAATACCAACTAGCCTAAATATTTTTTTTAGAAACTTGCACATTTCTTTCCTTGTATTTTGCTCTTTCAACATACATCTCTTTTTGCTAAAAATATATATTATTTAGCAATTCTGAAAATTATAACTTTTGAGCGAATTATGTTCTTGGAAAAATATTTCTGATCAAAATATTGGCCACAATGTATAAAAAAGTAGGAAAATAATTATTTGAACTGTAGTAGCATGTATATTTTTTTCTTTTAAAAACATGTTTAATTACATCTTAAACTATTGTAATTAGATTTAAAATAAATAAAGCGGACGTACCATATTCAAAAAATATACGTTATATAAAACATATTTCCATATGAATAATATTTATATAAAGAATATAATATTCTTTTTTTACATATGGGATAATTTATAAATCTAGCTAAGAACCTAATAAATAGACATGTTCCAGAATAGCAGTTTTGGAATGTATTTATTTGAAAAGCGAAATCGAGTTGATACGTTGCGAAAATACAGCTATTTTCCCTCGCCATATCTTAAAACAGTTTAAAAAAGTTCCGTTCAATTTTCTTAAGTCTCAGTTACATGTATTTAGAAAAATAGAAAAACTTTGTAGGAAACGATGTTGAAAGATTTGAATTTTGTATTTATGTAGTGAAACTATTATTTAAACTATAGTAAAAGTCAATACATTTTTTGTAAAGACGGAGCGGAATCCCCGTCTCGATCTTTGGAACTTTGTGAACGCTCGCATTAAGAATTTAGTAATTTAGTAATTATTCTTAATGTGTGCGTTCACAAAGTTTCCAAGAGGGACATGGGCATTCCGCTCCGTCTTCATAGAAAACTTATTGATTTTTACCATAGTTTGAAAAATAATTTCATTAGATATATACAAAATACAAATATTTTACAGGGCTACATAAAAAGCTTTTCTATCGCTCTATACGCATGGAAATCACAAATAAAGAAAATTGCTCGGAAGATTTCTTAAACTGTTTTAAGATCTGAGGAGGGAGGTTCTTAACTTAATTAATAATCATTTAAATACCATAATTCAAAATGAATTCTTCTGAAAATCGTAAATAGACTTGCTAATAATGGCTAAGTGCTTTCCGATTCTGAACTATGAAGTAACCTTTTTTCCTTGTAGGTTCTAAATTAAAAGCATATTGAACTCCGTTCAAAATTAATTTACAGAATATTATTATAAATAATATAATAAAAAACTATTTGAACGCATTCTTTGCTCATAATGAAAGAGGGAGCCAAAACCCGGCCATTCATACCAAAATTAAAAGTTTGAAGTAACATTTTTTATAGAATATGTACACTTTAGAAACCTAAATAAAAAACATGCTTCAAAAGATTTTAAATATACAAATGAGTATACTGATATTTGAAAAAACTTAACATTTCCGCAATTTAGAATAATTGAACATGATTGTACTTATACGAGTACAATGCGACATTGTGCCGCAGCTGGAATACGAGCCAAGCATTTCACCACCTGATCGTCACTGGCTTCTGTAGTTATAACTTTATTACGAAGTTTACTAAAAATACACCAGAACTGAATCACTCAACAGAATATTAACATTTTTCCAATTCCAATTTAAATTTAGCATGAAATATATTTTTCCCATGTGAATAATTAGAAATTTAACCGCATTATGTTATACTAAAAAATGTTCTGAAATTTAGTAAAATTATCTAATAAAATTATCTTTCAAATTCGAAAGACCATACAAATATTTCCATTCCAAACTAGTCGAGTACTAAACCTTCTTTCTAAACCTTTCAAGTTGAAAGTTCAATTTTAAAGTCCTAAAAAATTTCTGAAATTATTTGTTAACAATTTCATTCTCTAGATATATTAAGAAAAAAATATAACGTTACATTCGTCAAATATTTTGTTGTTAATTTAAAATAATTCTTATAGACTGTATCTTATTCTGTCCTGGTGTATAAGAACACTTTTAACTGAGAAACAAGTGAATCTGAAAAAAGGTGAAGCCTGTTCGAAAATTCTTTTGCTTAATAAACTTATTTGAGGGAAATAAAAAAAAATCTACTCTAATGACCAATTTGATGACGATCTTTTTAGTTATGACAGAAAAATTATAGAAACATAATTATTAGTCGAAAATTCAGTTAACAGCATGAATTTGGAAGTAATAATTAGAAAAAACATAAATTAATTAAATATATGGAGAAAAATAATAATAAAATATTAATAATAATAATATTGAAATTTAAAACATTTCAAACTTGAAACCAAGAAGGTCTTTTTATTTTAGGAATTATATTCGAATTATTATATCTTTTAGATTCCGTAATTTATATTTTTATCATTGCTTTATGGATAAAAAATATAAAAAATGATATCCATTTATCTGATAAACCTCCGTAATTTATCAAATATTTGGCAACAAATATATTTTAAAATGTTGAATGCTGATTTTTAGTAATTTTAATCTATTTTATCCCAATACATTTTAATCCAAATTTTTTAATTCAGTAACCTTTCAGTATAAAGAAGTTTACAACTTGATAAATTTAAATAACTGCATCCTTTTTCGATAGATGTTACAAGATCGGGTACATAATTATTAACCATCGGATTTTTGAAAATGCCTGTTTCTTTGTTCCAGGATTGCCAAAAATGATATACTTTATACAAAGTTCACAGTTTTCATAAATAATTTTTAAATTAACATTCTTGCTTTTTCATAAAGGAAGCTTTGTTGGTATCAATTTCAAAATCATTTTAATTATATAATTGAATGTTTTTCAATTTAAAAATGTCTAATACAATGCTCGTAAGCATTTATTACACACGCAAGTACAAACACATACACACACATTTACATAATTCAAAGTTAATATAAGAATAGAAAAGATTTGTTGGTTCAAGAAGAATCGATTAAACTATAATATTACTGAATCTTATTGCAGCAGAGTAAAGAAGTTATGGTCATTTATAATATTTTAAAAGTCATTTTTTATGATTTAACTTTTTTCATTAACATAATTTAAAATTAATGCAATGACGTTAGAGATTCCTCGTTTATATAATTTAAAAACTGCGTTTTAAATAGCAAATCTGTTTCCATGAACATCAAAATTCAAAGTTCATGCAAAAATTAAAAACAATCCTTCATTCGAAACCTTTTGATTAACCTATTGGTATTTTTAATTTTGACTGCCTGTGCAAGGAAGCAAATATATTTGCAAATTAGTCTCAACAAGGAAGCAAAGCACCCATCAAAAGAAATAAAAAATATTGTTATAAAGTATCGTTATCTGCGAGTTGACGACATTTACGAGAATTTTTCTGTTTCCAGTTTATCAAATTACGGCCCACGTTCTCAAATTAACAGTAGACTTGCAAAATAATTCTTGAAAATATTTGAGATAATGGTGTGCTTGCCATAATGTTGAAATAATAAGTTTTTTTTATATTAAGAAATTTCAAATCCAGTTTGTCAAATTATTTGTATTCTTTAAAAAAAATATAATTTCAATAATTATATCATTGATTTTCAAATTATAAATTTTCCTACAAAAGTTTCCTACATAGATATTTGTTCATGAACCCCCTCAAGATACAACTTAAGGAGGCTTAGGTATACTCATCGAATTCTCCACCCGCTATTCACGTACTTCGAAAAAGGGTTCGAATCTATGGTGTAAAGCCGAGAATCCCTGATATAAATGTCAAGTTCGTCTTTCAGCTTTCTGCTTCCGTCTTTCGTCTTTCCTGTCAGAGGGATCGAGTGATTTTCCCTCGGCATATAACCAAAAGAAATTTCATCTTTTTGGTAGAGGTTTATCGATTCGAAATAAATTTTAGGGTTCCACTCTGCAATTAAGAATTAAATTTCCATTTGCGACTATTAATCTATTGATAAGTCAAAATCTTAATTAGCTTATGAGACACGCCATTCTACTGTTGGGGGCTGCCTTCAAATAGCTTTGGAATAAATTCGGGGGGGATCAAAACTTAAACAGTTAGGTTCGCCTGAACCGTTTCTAATTAGAATGCATGCTATTGCGCAATATACTTATCTGAGTACTCGCGCACTGCGGCATTCCGGGACGACTGTCGCAACCGATCTCTCTATGCTTCCCTGAGAAACTCTGGTGGCCAGCAGTTCTAGGAAGGCCGAAACTTTCGCTTCATTTTGTCAGTAACAGTTAAAGAAAACAATTCTGATCAAATCGTTCCAAGTTTAGCAGCAAATAACTATTTTCTATTAATAACAAAATAGAAATAGTAAATTGAAGCGAATGCCATGTTTCACAGGAATCTTACTTAATGTTAATGTTCATACTCAAAACAAAAAAATTCATAACTAAAAATACGAAGTTAAAACTAAAATTACTGCATTATTACACTAAAATCACTCAGAAGCAGAAAAGTACCATTGGACTGCTTGCACTTCACTTTCATTACAAAAACAGCTTCATAAAATTTATAAGCTTCCAAACTTTTATATGCTTTTGCTTCTTTTGCGGTGTAAAAACTGTGAGATTGAATCAAATATAACACTATACACTATAGTGACCGAGGGCACTGAACTCTCATTTTCACTAAAATCTATATCTGTAAGAGCATACGGATCAAAGTTTTCTATTTTTTACATTTTTGAGATATATCGGGTCATGACATCTCCTGACAATTTTTCCAAATATTTATTCTACATTTCGAAAAAGCCAAAAAAAATTTAAAGAACTCCGTCAACACATGCAACCCATAGGGGCATACGGACAATGTTATCCCCTCAGTGGCCATGCCATTTAAAATTTGTATGGCCTAATGAGAATGCTCTATACTCCTAGGAGTTTTACGCCCTCTTATTGTACTGCGCGCATGCCCATTTCCTCTCGTTCCTTCTGTTGTGAAAACGGTTGCTTTGAGATATATGCAACTATTTATGCATTCTCTTCAATTGTGCAAGGTTCATTATTGAGATACTGGTAAAAGTAAGGAATATGTTTTAATAAAATCAAGATGAAAAGAAAACTTGAAAAAAAATCTGCCCGCTGGGCGGGTATATTTTCTTTACGCCCGGCTCGCTTCGCTCGCAAATTTGAGCGTGACTGTTGGTTCTATACCTTTTAAAGTTAAAAATCAAAGCATTTACAAATTTAATTTGTTTCTCGATCTTTGCGCTGGATGATGTGATTATCTCCCGCTTCGCGCTCGATAATGTGTTTGCTTCGCGCTGCACGTTCGATCTTTGTATTCCTTCCACATTTGTGCACAGACGTTTTAAAATTAAAGGTCAAAGCATAGACAACTGTTATTTGATGATTGTGAATTCTCTTTTATTAAATCTCTTTCGGTTTTAGCGAATTCATTCTCATCACGGATCTAGTGCTTCGCACTCGATTTCGTTCAAACTGGTTACTTTTCTACATTATGTTCAACATTTTAGTATCGAATCTTACATCATAACAATGCTTTATATGAATTTATATTGAAAGATTCGTTTTTTTATTGCTTTATTTTTTTATTTTTAATCCTGTTTCTTACGAATTAAACAAAATCTAATCGTTCCATCTTGAAATTATTCATAACAAATTCCAAAATCCTTCTTAAAATGTATCCTATAAAAAATGTATTCATAAGAAATTTGTATACTATTCTTAGGTGCACAATTTTGGCTGACTCATCTTTCTTCGTATCTCGCTTGGTTTGAAAACAAAATGGAATTAATGATTTTTCCTTATTTTTTTCCTATGAAGATTTGAATGTTTGATTTTACAAAAAAAAAATTTGTTTTGATAATCTTGCAGAGCCTTAAAAGCAACGTTTTTCCTATCTTCAGTTTTTTTCGTACGGTCCACTGTTTGGCTCAAAATGTTCATTTTCGTTTTTTTTATTATTTTTTATTTTCAAAATGCTGTAACTCCGGTAATTTTTTTGTTATCAAAAAAGTGGTCTGAAAAATTTTGATCGTGAGAATTTTGAATTTTCATCCAAAATAGCTATTTAACGAACTCTATCTTCCTCTTTGGTCTCCAAAATGCGTATCACAGCATAATTCAATCAGGTAAGTCTTTCCAAAGTTATTCGGTATACAGATGACAACGATGACAGACAAAAACCATAGTAAAACCGGTTTTTTTCAGATTCAGGGGTTTCCGAAACTTGGAGGTATAAAGAAATCCGCGAGTTAGATTTCATATAAAATTAATACCTTCTCATTATGATGAGAATGTAAAAATAGTTGAGGCCGCGAAGACTGGATATTGAAAAGGTGAATATAAAACTTTTTGTATTTTAAATAATAATAATAATAATAATAATAATAAGCC
>JAWWLR010000034.1:32600071-32611273 GCA_035041075.1 Acraspis erinacei
CAAAAAGCGACCAGGGGCCCTCCCACTCCTCGAAAAATATTTTATATCCCGTTCTACGATGCGGCGGTTCAATTATTCATACAATAATCTATACATGCACCTACCAAAAAACGGGTTTAATTCCTACAATCTATACTACGTTTCGTGAAAAGCATTTTTTCAGTTTAACACAAAGTAATGTGTGTAATGTTATAAAAATGTATTTTAACAACCAAAAATGGTTTCAATTAACATATTTAATAATAATAATTAATATATAAAATAAGTAATTGATGGACGTCCCCCTATATGAAACCAACATTTTGCTATAATTTTTCACAACTTTTTCATCTAGACAGATAAGTGAATTTGTTATACTTGAAGGAATATTTAAACAGTCACATTTATAACGAAGATGAGGCAATCTCGAATCTACAGACAATACCTTTATTATGTAGTAAGAAACTAATGTAGCTCATCAAATACTTCATTCGACTCACCGGTTCGTCAACTGGCTCCTCAAAAACCTCTAAAATTGGATCCGAGTTTGAATCAATTCCGTTTGATGGGAAATATGATTCCCGATGATGATTTAAAGGAGGAGGTGCTGGTATCGATGTTGGAGGTACTAAAGCCGAAATTGGAGAACAGGAAGTTGCTCCCGGACCCGAACAATCTTGAAATTCACCTGACCCGCTGCCTCTTCTCGATTCGACGTCCGCACTACAGAAGTAAAGAAAACTTTAAATTAGTTTTACAATACATTTATTTTCGCCACAATTATAATTTCCTTTTAAACTTTCCATCGTGAAATGAAAAGTAAGAATGATACAAATGAAAACTACATTTTGTTAATTATTTTTCATACATAAATTAGGTAACGCATTCTCTGCCAATTTTCCCCCCTCCCCTTGACCATGTAACAAGCTGTCGCATAATGGCTTGGGTATCCCCTTCCTCTCCGCTTACGTTAAGTATTTTTTTCAAATATACGATAATTAAAAATTCTTAAATTTGGATGGTTTCGAAGATTTAGAACTGAAAACGCATAACTTTTGGTCTTAAAAAACACCTAAGTTTAAGAATTTTGATTTATACATGAGAAAGACTCGGAATCCCAGAATCACTCAGAAAAATATTTGTTTTAAATTAATGAAATCGTTTCTTTAAAATAATTTTTTTATTTCACAAAAAAAATTCTAAAAAAGCCTGTGTATTTAGGGATGTTTTTCTACAGAGTGATGGAAAAAAATCAAAATCCTAATCTCATTATATGCCCATATTGAAGTCTGTAACGTTATTACAATTTTTTATTTTAATTACTAAAATCTAACGTTATACTATAATTTCGGCGAAATTGATTTCCTATAGGTTTGATTTGTTAAACAATGTTACGTAACAGTATAATTCCCCCACCCTACAGAATGACCCCTGAATATTTAATAGTACCCGTGTGGAAAAATTTTCTGGCAGTCTTGAATCACGCTAACGCCAGTACAGTTTTTATCACGCCTATCTATTCACAAAATGCTAGCCTGGCGCGATCTCGTCGCTGTCTAGTTTTACTATGATTATATCTTTGTCAAGTCAATCTTTAAAAACCCAGTCTAGTATTAAGAGACTATTACGATACAGAATATCTCTTAGGATTTTATTTCGGCACTAGACAGTATGCCTATGTAAACTTAGAAAAATTCAAGCGTATAATTATATTATTCATATTCATAATTATGCATATGGCATAAAAGAAAATAATAATTTTCATCGTTTTTACATATAATTTCCTTATAACGTGAACAAAAATTGCATAGTTGATTTAATTTAGAGCTGAAATTGAAGGTTAGGTTGAAGTGTGTATGCTAGCCAGCTCAACCCTCGTACAGTTAGCATTTTAGCATGGGCAGATGAACAATTAATTTACAATTTTAAAAAAGTATATAAAAAAACTAAATTTTTTATAATTTAGAATGCTTCTTTGAATTTACTTATAAATCAAATGAAAAAAAAATTGATTACATATCGTACTGTTATGTATAGGAAAGCAGGAGGTTTTTAATGTATTAAGAGGTTAGTAGAACAATTAACCTAACCCTCAAATACATTGGCAATGTTGTTGGTTAATAAGTATACTTGTCCGGTCCTCCATCAGTCAGCACTGCGATGGACTGTAAAATTAATTTATTTCATTTCCATTCTTGTATAAGTTTTTGAGGTTGGATGGTAAAACTATAATGATCATATCATTTTCTTTATAAGATAAAGAAATGAGCTTAAAAACTCGAGTTTTTAAACACATGAGGCGTGAGTCATGAATTTGGAAATATTATACTAAATTCTGCCAATCGTTTTCAGAAGTCTTCTGTATGTATGAGATAGAAATACAGCTAATCCTGGCCTGTTATACTCGTATTGGCCGCAGTGACCAGCTACAAGTCTACTGCTCGAGCGCTAGTCGTTCGGTTCTGCTTTCCGAGCTTTTATTTGTACTGGAAGTTTCTGGATGTTTTACTAAACGAACATACAACATTTGCATGTTGTATTTCATCGCAGCTATAATGTCATATAAATTCAAGTGATGTGACATATATATGGAATTTTTACTCCAAAATAGGTAAGTGTAAATATCCGTTATAATTGACGAGACAATAAAATCGCCTTTCCTCACACGAGGAACACATAACGTGGCAGGACTGAGTGCTGCCACGTGTCCACCGAAATGTTAACCTCAAAAACATTCTTGTATAATATCTCATAAGTATTCTCTATATTTATCGTCTTTTTCAGGAAAAATATAGTTTCTTAATTGGGCCTGTGATTACTAACGCAATTGATTGGGATGGCTACCGGGCGCTACGAAGAAGGAAAGTAAATTTAAATTACATAACTGTAGTATTTTCTGATAATTTATCAAGTGCATCGACTGCTACTATTGAAAAAACGTCACATAATGAAACTAATGAATAAACGGATTACAAACTATCCTTTCTCATTTATTTATAGGTTTTAATTATTTAAATATTATTAAAATTGAAATCTAGATCTTATATAGGTTAACTAGGTTTGTCTAGGCACGTTACTTAGCACCTATATAGCTAAACTATCAAGTGGCTAGTTGATGTAAGCGTTACATCCCAGTCTAGCCACTGAACAGTCAGTCTCTGGCGTGCCAGTATTGGCTCAAGGCGGACTAGGCAGAAACAGTAAAGCGCCACGAAATTTTTCCACCCTGGTAAATCAAAATCCATTAGGTGTGCTCTTTTATCTTTGTACCAGTGGGCCTTAGTTTGCGAGATAACGAGGTTTGAGTATATACGCTCGAGCGCTCGGATCTCCCTTGTTGCGGTACTTGCGCGAAGTCTGGGGCTCAGGTCTACAGTGGCGAGTCCAGCGCTCGAGCGCAAATACTAATACGTCGATACTTCATAACTGAAGCAGATTGCATAAAAAAACGCACCTAATGGATTTTGATGTACTTTCACCCTGTGAAGCTTCAGTCAAATCGTCGACGCATATCTCGCGACAGCTTCTTGTAAGAAAATGAATTTCAGTAATTGACATAAAAAATTTTTTTTCATCGTGCTACACGATTAGGGATTATCAAACTGTCCGTCCATGATACAGATGATATTTTTGCTCAGCCTGCACGATATGCTCACTCCATGTCTGTGAAGCAGACTCAACAGTGACTCTGTTCCGTCCGTTACGTCCCCGGGTAGAAAAGTCTCATTTGACTTCCACTTCATAAGCATGAAATGTGACGCTTATCACACAGGGTAGTATCACACAGGAAGGGTAGTATCATACAGGAAGAGTATGGAACTTGCAGCTTGAGCCGCAAGCTGGAAGCACGAGATACATGATGAGAATTTGTTTGCTAAAGCCAAAAGAGCTTTAACAAAAGAGAATTCAAAACCACCAAATTTCAGCTCTGAAGGTTTTGACCTTTAATTTTTAAATTTCTGGGCACAAATGTGGAAGAAATACAAAAATCGAGTGCGTAGCGCAGGTAAATATATAATTGAGCGATATATAAATATGTCATCGAGCGCGAAGCATTAGAACTAACAGTCGCGCGCCTTAGGCTCGCCCAAATTAGCGAACCGCGAAATATTTAAGAAGAAGAAATATTTAAAAGAAGAAACATGTTTGGCAATTATTTGAGCTACCCAATATTCTGTAATAAGTGAAGATTATTTAATCAGTGAAAGGGAAGAGAATTTGAGAAGTGAAATAGAAGCGCGGACGCGAAAGATAACGTCGAGGGCCGATCGATAGATTTGGGATGCTTTTGTTCGCCTCTGTTCTACCATTCGACTTAGCTATGGTCACTGGGGGACGCAAGAGTGGGCGGCAGGGTGGTTTTTGGGACGAGATTTCACGCTAAGAAGTGGCTTTATCTTGGTTAAGCCAAAGTGCATTGAGCGCGCTTCCCGCGTTTATTTATTCCAATCTGCAAGAACCCCTCATGATTTGCCGACAACAATGCGACATCTATTGAGCTATTACACGCTTAAATGGAGCCTTGACTGCAGTGGCGTGCTCTAGTCTTGTCACAACTACAGTGTGTTGTAACATCAACAATGACTAATCCTTCACCATGTCCAATTGTCTACCCAGTCAATTATCTCAACACTAACTCAATTTCTCTAAATGTTGTTTCTATAATTGGTTTTCAATTATAAATTATTCATTAATGACACTAAATTGGCAAAACCCAATTTTCAACACGAAATTAGCAGGAAAAACAATTTAACGCCGATTTTTCAAAGAGACATTTTAAACGGTAAATTTGTTAAACAATATTTTTAGCATCTTACTCAATAAGCCACTCTCGTAATACTACGTTTTCTGAACGTGATTCATTCTACCAAGTATCACTACTTTCAGAACTCAAAATCTTAAACATCCATTTGCAACAAAAATTTTCAAAATAAAAGCAGCATGTTTATATCAAAACATAGGTTGACCCAATTTTTAGCAACTTTTCTTCTTAAATATATTCTTTACATCGAATTAGAGAAGATGAAGTTACATGAATTTCCTGAAGAATGCATATATAATTAACATAAATGTTCTGTTTCCTGTTACTTCTCCAAAAAATTAATTCACAGAATTGCAGTGGCTTGTAATCAAATTTTATAAAACTTTAACACTAATTATTGTTTTTAGTACAAAATATTCAGTAAAGCTTTAATAATCCTCTGACTAAAAAGAATTATGAATTCACTAAGGAATTTAAAATAGTGTGAAAATAGAATTCAAATAGATAAATATTTTCAGATTATTTCAAAATATTTTCTTATTTTCATCCTAACTTGAGCTATCATTTTTAGCGGTCAGAGATCTTTAGGTTAATTTCTACTAATTACCACATTCGCGTAGCCATTATTCTACCTCGTTGCGGTTAATTTTAATGCGGTAGTGCTGCCACTATCACCGTTCAGGTACCACAGATGTTGACGTACCAATCGTGTTAATTACTCATCTACTATTGAACGTGGTTGATTCTGACCTCGGCTGGATAATCCGCTAGTTCCGTCGCTCGTACATCCTACAACTATTGCCCAATCATTAGTCGAATTTCTACATGACCTAATACAGATCTGATATCCGTAAGTTTAACTTCGATCACTTTTTTAATTTTAATTTTTCTAAAATTTTGGAATAGGAATTGATTGGATAGAACAGACATGATGAAGGATCCATAGAAAAATAAGATCCAGTTTTACCACATTTCGTATTATATTTCTTTTCAAAAAGTGTGTGCTTTTCTATCTCTTTATATAACTTGAGCAATGTTTTCATTTGCAATAATTCTATTATTTGCTCGCCTGTTTTATCAAAATTTATTTGTAACCATTACTCCAAATTGGTTTAACCCAATCTCTTTTTATTACTTGAATTCTGTTTTGTGTTTTTATTTAATTCTAACCTTTTATTTACTCTTTTATCACTTTATCCTATTGCTCTTTCCAAATATTTGATCTTTTCCGATCACATTTCATGACTTGATCCTGTTATAATTTTTACAATGTCCTTTGTAATAATATTCAACTTTTGAACTTTTTTGAGGTTAGATTATTTTTACATTTAGAGTACAGAAACGAATGTTAAAATTTACCTTTTGTTTTAATATTCTGCATAAATATCATACAAATTATTACTTGCAAATATCGCTTTTAATTTAATTTCAGAATTATATTGAACCATATCCTTAAAATTAATTTTTAAGCGAGAAAAAGGAGGAGAAAACCAGCAGCTAAATTAAAAATTGCACTGAAATATTGTATTTTAAACCTAACATTTTTGTTATTAATCATGTTTTTTAACGCACGAATCAATTACCTAAAATTCTTTCTCCACCATTGGATATTATTCATTGGTGTGACGCTTAATTTTGAAAACATCATGGAATTCTGTAATAACTATAAAAGTAGTGGTCTTCGTATTACTAAACAGTCAATCATTTCTTAAGGTTGATTGTCAAAAAGTTTATCATTTTCCGCATTGAGATTTTCGAAAATAAAAAAATGTGTGAGCGCCTAAAATGTATATTTGTTTGATTGAGGGAAACCTAAGGAGTATGCAAATGTAAAACTAAGAGAACAAAAGATGTATTTTTGTTATGGACATCAAGTTTTCACATTCTGTTTAAAGTCGCGTGAGAGAAACTGCAACTATGATCAAACAAAAACCTTCCGTAATTGTATAAAAATATATGCAGAACAGATACAAATATTTCAAAACATCAGAAAAATATTTTTTTTACTTTTCATTCGATTTTGACTTTAAAGTTTCCGAACTTCCTCTCACTATATAGTATGATAAAATAAGATTGAAAGTTATCGGACATTTTGTAAAAAGTATTGTGCAAAATTCTTCACTTTATTAACTCTTATTTGGAAACAAAGTTTATAAATTAAGTTTTAACTATACTAAAATCTTCGAAAGTGAAAAATTACAAATTTTGGCCTGAATAATTATTTTCAACTTTTATCCTAAAATCTAAATGCAGCGTGACTAGAAAAACATTGTGAGTCGGACCTTGAAGTCGATTTTAAAATCCTTACATCCATGAAATACTGAATCCTTCTTCTAATTTTTATCTTTTTTAGCTAAATATAAGTAATACCAGTGAATCTCAAATAGTTAGAAAATATTTTCAACATTATTTAGTAATTTCAGATTTCATAATTATAAGTTGGGGAAGGTGCGTGAGAAGTGATTTTGCGTCCTTTTTATTTATAATTTCTAAACAAAGTTGTCTGAAATTTTAAAACTTTAAAGTTCTTTAAATAAATTTTTAAACGTTTAAGTGCAATATTTCACCTGTGCCATTGTGATAATAGAAAAACACTGCAAATAAAAATTTCTATAAATTTTTTCGAACAGGCGCTATTTAACCAATAATTCAGTTAGTTAATGATGATTAGTCAATGATTACTTGCAGTTGATTTAAATTTAATGCTGGACTTTAAATGGCATTGAATTCACATTCTACTCGAAAATTTGTAATTGAAGGAGATAGTATAGTTGAGTTCAAAGAAGGAGTAAATCGGTGTTTGTAACGAGGTTACGCCACTGTCGGGGTCTCGAATTGAAGGGCGGCGGTGTGAGTGGAGCGGGGTTGGTTATTTCACGGTCCACTCGTTCCACTCACACCCCTTACAGGAATCCCCTTCCCAAATCTACCCCTAAGAATTAATTCGAGAGAATCGTCCGGCAACCGACCGACAGTGAGCCACCTCTACGAACCTTCTCTTTCTCCCTCAGAACTCTCAATCGTCATTGTCAATCCAACTTCTCTTGACTTCTGCTCTGATAACGTTGCCTCCTCTGTTTTACGAGAAAGAGGGAGCTGCCTCACAGGATTTCCCGATAAGAAGTAAGACAAAGAGAACCGTACCTAATCTCCGTTACGCAGAAGGGCCCTCAAAACGAAAAAGATCTCATCTTGATCTACTTGAAAGAAAGACCTTAGGGGAGACAAATTATCTGCAGGTGCTGTGTTTAAACTCTTCGTAAATAAAAATAAGGAACTCAAGTGGAAAATTCAATTAGCATTAAAAAGCGCTTTTGCAAATTGGAAAATAGGAACTAGTTCTGCATTGAAATTCTTGTATTAGTAATTGAGTATTATACTGTTGGGTTGTGAAACGCGTTTGAAAATTTAAATAATTAATTGAACAGATAACCAATTTGTCTAATTTGTCCTGATATTAAAGTATAGGCGCGACAAAAACGAATAGTTTGCTCAATTATTTTTTTGAGCGACATCATAATCCAAAGTTGAGATAGATATTATCAAATTGATATGACATTGTCAGGCGCTCTGCGGAATTTACAGTATCGCGAGCAGTATAATTAGGTACGTAATGAAACAGCTATGAGCGTGTTCGAATAATGAGTGTTCAAACCTGCCGATAGAATAAATATAGAGAAACTAATCCACAGATATGATTTCGCAAATAAAAATCGAGAAAGTTTTTATTTTTTTCTTGTATTTCAAATGTAGTGGCTTTTGTAGATATGAATGAACTTACTTTGGAACGTTTAAAAGCTGGGGACTAATATAGCATCATTTGGATTTCTTGAAAGGCAGACAGAAGCAGCAATTTCTAATTTAGTCATCAAAGTAAGTTTGTGAACGATTTTCAGTCAATTGAACGTAACCGCTTTGGAACTGAAGATATAGCCATTCTGTATTTTGCCACCCGAGCGATAAGTCCTCCGGAGGTGCGTCCCCAGCCTCAAAGCGAAGAATATTCATCACCGTCCAACCGCCTAATGATCGGGTAATGGTTCTTCGTATGTTCCTAACACTTCTGCTACTTTCTTGGTAAATTTACCTGTTTTAGCAACCTTCATCCGGTATCATTTATATTTATCAAGAGAAAAAAAATAAATTTCCGGACTGAAATGAAATTGAATTCGTAAATGAAAGAAATTAGGTTTAGTAAATTATGCTTTTAAATTTAATAATTAAACGAGAATCTGGACAAACAGGATAGGTAATATATTTGGAAGGGATTGAAATCAGTAAGAAAAGTGTTTCTTATAAATGAAATTTTACAATCTCGATAATTTTATTACTAAAGATCAAACTAAAACAATTATTTAGTTATTGCTACTTTGTATAAATACTGACTCTGTTTTGCATTAACCCACTTAGTAGACCCACTTTCTTTATACACATATTCTTTCCTTTCCTAAACCACTTATACACAACGCAATATTTAGAAACATATAAAAATTTGTATCCGAAAACGATATCAACAAAATACTATCAAACAAAAAGATTGAAGCCGTAGGATAGCTGTTTGAAACATAAAACCCTAATTCGTATTTAGCTGCTGGAATTTTTCTAACGAAAAACGGCTTTTATTCTACATCTATCAGAAAGAGCACCATTGAAGAAAAAAAGCATCGGTTGGTGATTAGTCGGTGGTCACAAAATAAAGTGGGTGATACTCGAGGGCTTCGCGCGAATACGCTGAAGGCATTATTTTTTTTGTCTCGGTAACGTGAGGGTCAATTTGTGAGTGATCGCTACCGAAGGTTTACAAGCGTAAAGTATGGCGTTTATTTTACAGAGGAACGTCCTGGACGGTCCGATGCGATTTAATTCATTCTCCCATTCGTTACACACACTCCCAATGATATTTCTGTACACACATTCGTAGCCACACCTATGCACAATGATACACATACACACAACTTAAATTCTACGAGCATTAAGCTTTAATCTACATTTCATTCTAGCGAGTCTTTTCAGCTCCTTTCCAGTGATGTTCATAATTTTATGGTACAAGGTTTGGTTGATATGGTCAAAGTCATCAAGAAACAGATATTTTTGGTTTATGTAAATCTGATTGAAAAATTTAAATAATTAAACTACCTTCATAATTTTTTTGGGTAGAAAAAAAACTCGCAATTTGATCAAACTGAAGAATGAGAGCAATTGACTGTTCGTTTATATTTATAAACGAAAAGAGGGTAAAATTATAATTTCTCAAACCAAAATTGCACGCATGATTTATTATAATAAATAAAAACAATTTCTTCTTAGTTCCTGATTAAATACTTATTAATTATATGAAAATGTAATATTTCCGTGTAATGTATTACATGAGATATTTAAATAAAACAAATATTCGATCGATTTTTCAAAGAAATTTATATGGCAACCATTTCACAAAATCTGTGAGAAAGATAGTACAAGAAGAATTTTTATATAAGAAATTTTGCGAAATTTCGTATCAAATAACCAAAATTTAATAATAATTCAAAAGAATGTTGAGGGCCGAATTCTTTCATAATTTCTATGGAAGAGATTGAACAGATTTTGTCCAGCAGAAGTTCAGGATAATTTTTATAAAATAAATATTAGTGAAACATTTTGAACTGTTTTGAAGCTATACAGAGGTTTCATATAAATTCCAGAGAAATTTTTGGGACATCTGCGAACAATTTAAAGCAATCTTTGCGAAATTAAACAAGAATTGTGCAAGAATTTTCTAAATTCTAAACATTTCTATATAAATATAAAGTAAATAGCAGTTCCGTGGAAATTTTGAGAAAGCATCATAATATCTAATACAGCTACTTCCTGTGGTAAAAGAATTTCTATGGAAATTTATAGCAAGACCAATTTAATTTAGTTGAAAAATCGTGAATTTAGTTCCAAAAATCGTGATGCCAATTTTCTTGCTCTTTATCTAACTTGAATTAAATGTAGTTCCATTTGATAATATAAAATGATAAAAATAAATAAGTTTTTGTTGTTAAATGTTACTTTTAAAATATTTTTTAACAATATATTCAAATTCGAACCAAGTTTCACGACTTTTATATTATTTTATTTATTACATTATTTTGCAAAAAATATTTATCACAGAAAATCGACAAGTCCGTCAAATTGCATTATTTTTTAAATGAAAAATGCATCTTTATCTCCGTTCATCCAGATTTTCCTATTTTAATTTATACCAATTGCACGTTCATGTCGTTAATTCTTTTTTCTTTGGTCAGAATTTTGTATTTGCTTTTGCAATAAAGTTGATTAGGCTAAGTGTGATAAAGGGATTAGTGAGACAAAAAGAATATTAGAAATGATAAACAAATCAGTTAATACATTTTCCTTTGCAATATACTAATTATAGGTCTTATAAGATGTAAGGAAAGGGAGGTTGTGATTAGTTTTAACTTAATTAATTAATTAAA
>JAWWLR010000034.1:32661393-32673578 GCA_035041075.1 Acraspis erinacei
TTAATTATTCTATATAGTAAATAAGCCCTGTGTAGATCCTTCGTAAACCTATTTAAGTCCTAAAATTGCAGGTTCAAAATAGGACTAAAATTTTGACTCAGGAAGGTTCTGGCAGGTCCATAATAGGTTCTCGCCATTAGTCCTGCTTTATAACTAAAAGTGCTGAAAATGGAAATATGCAGGACTTAGAAAGACTAATTTAAGACCTTAATCGTATATAAATAAGCCCTGTATAGATCCTTCCTAAAAAAACTCAAGTCCTACAATAGTAGCTTCAAAATAGGACTAATATTTTGACTCGGGAGGCTTTTAAAATTGGGTAGTTCGGTTGATGAAGACGTTTGTTGATCACGAGGAGACAATTTTTTCACCTGATTCCGACAAGAGTAATTAGAACACTGTTACGAGATTCAACTTTGGAAATGCGAAAACTTGTATGTAAAAACTATTCAATTTTATGATAGACCTTTTTTGACGCAAACGTATATGGAAAAGTGCATAGAGATAGCACATTCAGGCTATGTAAGATGAGTATGAATTTTTTTCCTCTTTTATACTTATATATGAAAAAGTAGGTTAAAACGTTTACAACATTATCAGGCTTTCATACTTTGAACGTTTTGGCATTCAAACACGTTTTTATTTTGTTTATATTTTATTTAATAAATTATACCTATTGAGAAATTTTTTTAAATAGGATGAAAATTACGCGAAGAGATTGAATTAAACTAACTTTCGTTGTCTTTAACTCATATTTGTCAAAAAAGTGAGATAGCATCCTATGGTTCTAGCGCCATGAACTGTGGAATATACCAATTATAATATTTGTGTGACTAAATGATTTCTGCAAAAAATTAGCATTTGAAAAATATTTATCTCGAGGTTCATAATTAAACCACCTAAACTATTAACCGAAAAAGAATCAAAAATATGTACAGAGCAATTTAAAAGGTAAAGAGTTTTAGTTTTGTAGCATTAAAATTATGAATATTGAATTTTTAATAAACGTTTTTGAAATTGAAAAATATAACTATTATATCTTCCAAATTTTATACATTTAATTTCAAAATCGGTGGGAATGAAATACTTTTAAATCTTAGATTAAATCGTTTCAAATCGTATTAATAGTAAATTATTCCACGATTTTGTTTTTTACTATGATAAAATATAGTAAATGCTTATTACCGCAACAATCAATGAAGAACTGAGCACTATTTAGCTAGTATTGTCAATTTTCACTAAAAAAAATTTAGTGTGCAAGCTCATGAAATTGAGAATTTCAAGTTTGGAAAAGATTATGAAGCTTTTAAACTATAAGTGTTTCACTTTATTTATGTAGACGTTTTTACCAATCCTGATGGGATTTATGCCTCAAAAAATTTAGTAAACATTGTTTGGTACTTCTACCCTACAAAATTCTTTGTGAAATGGGACATATTTTGAACTTTTTTGCTACTTTAATCCTACTTAGCAGTAATTTTTTGAAACATAAATTTCAAACAGTTTTTGCAAAAATTCCAAACAAAAATAAAGTGGGACTTTTTCTATATGTTTGTCGTAAAAAAGTCATGTTGAAACACAAAATACTTCAAACTTTTTCGGTAACTGAATCCTATTTCAGCATTACTTTTTAGGAAATAAATCTCCTCGGCACTTGTATATATTTAAAAAAAATGAGATGAAACATTTCTAGTCATTTGTCTCTGTTTGGACTTCCAAACATTTTTAAGAAAATTTGGTACTCAAGTACAAACTTTATGAAGATTAATTCGAAAAATTTCAAAGCTGATCAATTATACGAATTTGAAACTTCAGAATCTAAAAGGAAAAAACGATTAGTATAAGAATCTACAATTTAACAACTCTGGCAATTAAATAGTAAAGATTTCACAAAATTTCACATGTGAATTTTCTAATATACGATTTAATAAATTTTCATGTTTAATTTAAAAATAAAAAGCAAAACTTTGTATAATCTGAAATTGAAAGTCTTAAATTAAAAAAAACTCTGAAATTCATTGCTTTCAAAAATCCAAATTTTAATTTAAAAGTGTACTAATTTCGAATAGCTGTGGACTATCTACAGAGATCAGAAAAATGTCAACGAATGTAATAAATTAACGTTTCCTTGTTTATTTGTTATAAAATATAATAAGAAACTTTTTAAAATAATTCTGTTTTATATCAATTATCTATATCGAATTAAAAAGTATATATGATGAAAAGGTTCAATACGTTTAAAAATAGTTGATATTTTCTTTGGTAATGCCTTATTCACGTTTGTTATTTAACTGGTTTAAAATTTATAATTCTGGAATTTTGTATCGTTGCGCGAAAGATTAACAAGAAAATATCTTCAAACCAACTTTTAAACTCTGGAATGTTTGAAGTATTTTTAATCTATTAATAAACCTTAATTATCACACGACAAGGACTTTGACGAAGACTATAGAGAAATAGTTGAAATTGTCTGCTCTTAGCGTTGACGAACTCAATTTCCGCCAGCCACGCCTCATTTCTTTCAATTTTTCAGAAGATGATAGTTCTATAATTAAGAAATCTAAGTAATAAGGTTTAACGAAAAAACTTTTGGAAAAATGTTTAGAATGAAAAAGGAGTCAGGAGAAAGTGGTGCACACGTGTCAACTCGTGGCGCGCACCCCTCTATTATTCTTAAATATTGTGCTGGACAAGCATAGCAAAAGTGATTAAGGAACCGAAACATTGAATTGCGACCCAGTGTAATTACAAAAGACCACAGAAAAAATTGAGTTCGCAAAAAATGTGTAAAATCGATTAAGTAATTAGGTTATTTGATTCTAATTATAAGACCAGCAAGCATACAAAATGTTATAAATACAATTGAGTTCATTTCTGAATATTTAAGGATAAATATATTGAATAAAATTAAATAAATAATGGGCTGTTATAATCAGTCGAACTGTTAAATAAATGAAATGCTTTCATTATTCATGTTCGAATTAGATAAATTTACAATTTCTTGTTTATATATGAAATCAGAATATGATTTTACACACTATTAGTCTATTTTCAATTTCAAAAATAAAATATTAATGTTCTGTAAAATCACGATTTGCGTTTGTGAATCGCCGGCAAGTAAAAAAATCGAATCTATTCTGGAAAGAACGCTAGTTATCTTAAATGTATTGGATATAATAGTCAATTCTTCACTGATTTGCATCAAACCTTTTCGAATCAATAAAAAACTTAAAAAGCGTCATTTCTGCGCATGCACATTGGCGAATTTTCAGAAACTGCACACAGAATATTCAGAAAACATATAAAATATATAATTTTAAAGAGTTCTGTCAACCTATAACGTACAATATTTAACCGAATAGTCTTAACATTTCGGGATAAATTGAATAGATGAAGTTCGTGTGACTTTTAGGAAATTTTGAAATATTAATTATTTCTAGAGCTATTTCAGTTTATATGCCCCAAATACGATGTATTCAGCAGTTCAGTTGACCTATATAGTCTATAAATTTTAACCAATTTGTCTAAAAATTTGAGGATAAATTCATTAGATGAGGATCCAAAGCCATTTTTCATGAAATTTAGATTCATTAATTATTTCTAAATATATTTCATTTTTCATGCAACAAAATCGACGTTCTATTATTTAAATAACGCTTAGAGAACACACTACCGCACCTTCTCCGCACGCCAGTTCTCAGTGTTAGGTAAATAAACCTAGGTTTGGGACAATGTTTTTAGTTAGGATAGTAATTACAGTATACATTATCTTATTTAGAAACATTCATTGTAAATAATTTGACTCTTTGTTTTTGGCAGAATATCGTACTATCGTTTTTAGAAACACAGGAAGGATCACAAATTTTGGTGTATATTCTTGGTGCAGCAAAAAAATGTGGTAACATGGCACATGGGGTATCATGGCACATGAGGTAATATGGGACATCAGGTCTATTTCTTTGATGAGATAAGTATGTTTGTGGTAACATGAGGCAACCAAAAATGCCACAATATAACATAGGGTAATATAGAATATAGGGAAATATGAGATAGAGAACAATATGACACATGAGGTAATATGACGTCTGAAGTATTGTGGCATATCGGGTATGTGTGTTTAATTTGGGATGAATATTTGTGGTTATGTGGAACACGGGTTAATACGGGACATCAGGTAACGTGGCACAAAGCGTCTATGTTTTTGGTTAAGGTTAAGGTTAATGTAGTAAAATTGTGTACCATCTTTTCCACAAACTTAGATTCAGATTGGTTCTATATTTTGGTTATGTCAGTATATTTAATAACATATTGTATTATCTTTCTGAAAACAACGCTAAGTGAAATGTTATCAGCCCAATCAGCATAGTTCATAAAATCATAGTTTGATAAGTAATTCGAAATATATATAAATGCTTAAATTTCTGAAACTGATGTATTTACAGACATTTTATGAATCCATAAAAATAAAATAAAATTTAAACTTGCCGAGATTAAGATTATTATTTATAATGTTGTCACAGCTTAAGGTGGTTATTGCCCAACATGTCGAAGGCATTTTTCGTTAGTTGGATTTTATATTTTTTGGAATATTTTGCTCGGGGCTTTCCCGGTATATATCATAAGTCACGGACGTATTTATAATGCAATCAAGTGATCTGATGAGAGCAGTGTGCCCCGGACATATTGGACAAAGCCTGGTTATTATTACCTACTATTATTGTTATTATTATTATTATTATTGTTACTAAACCATTAAGATGTTTCCCTTTCGGGGTAGGCGTGACTGACTCAGTGGAGAAGGGAGTAACGTGTGGAAGTGATTATAGAATTTTTAGATTGATCTAGATTTCTCATGTTATTTATTTAAATAAGACTTTTGTTCTGCAAGACTGCTCCGAACCAGGTTTCTGATCAATCTCTCTAGCAATTACGTCGAGTGAAGATCCAGACAAAGTCATCATGTGAGGTTCCCAACTTCGGTTCATTAGTATCCAAGGTCTTTTGTTTCAGACGTCATTCACTATACGGAAACTCTTCTTATTTATTTTTTTAACAAAATTATCTTGATACAAAAGAGTTCAACATTCTACCAAATAGTTTATTTTGTAACCACGTTGTTAAATTTTGGAACTAAAGGGATGCATTTTTAACCAAATATTTGAGTTTTAGGAAGACCGAAATTGATAATCAGCCCAATGATTGCAATTTCGAGCTACAATTATGAATTTTATACCACATGGTTAAACTTTAACAAAAATATTTTAAAGCATAACAAACAAATTTAAGAAATTCTACTAATAAAAAAAATTTTTAAGAAATTCTTTCAACCTTCCGCGAAGTAGTTAAATTACGATTCTAATCGATTAAGTTTTTAGCGCAGAAGACAAATTATTTGCAACGGAATTCATCAATAAGTTTTGGACTAAGTGGTTAAGTTTTTAATGAAATCATTATTTTTCAAATAATTATAAAATATTAAAGTTTATAATCATAAAATTAATTGTCTATAAATTTAAACAAATTTTTAACAAATCACTTAGATTTTTGGTCAAAGCAATATATTTTTGACTATTAAAATGAATTCTTAATAAACTTATTCAACTTTTGAAATCTAAATGTTAATTTTTCATCTAAAAACCATGAATCGTTCACCAATTATGGAATAGATATGTAAATATTCAGTTAAAAAAATTCATTGGCAAGAAAAAAGAAAGAATTTTTCGAAAAATAGTCCAAGCCTTCAAATAAAATAAATTTGTAACAAAGTATTTCAACTGTAAATTGAGTAATTGAAATTTAAATAAATAAGTTAATAATAAATTTTAAACTACAACTATAATCATTACATTTTACGATGAAACATTAAATTTCCAACCAAAAAACTATTTCGTAACCCAAATAATTCAATCTTCAAAAATATAGTCGAGTTTTTAACGAATAGATAGGAAATACAATTGGTTGAATAAACGCTTCAACTAAACCATACATTAAATATCTTTTTATTCTGCTGTCCAAACTAACAAGATGCATATGAAATTAGTGTGAAAACAAAGTTTTTATTAACAATGGATTTAAACCGAGAATCTTTCATCGGGCATTTTGAGATTGAAGTTCTTGCTTTTGAAGAGTATGGGTGCAAAAAATAATTTTTTTTAATGGTTTATATGCAAGCTGTTTGGAAAAAGAGATATGTATATGTCTCATCTAAAATTAAGCAGGTTCATCAGCCTCGATTGTCAAATCAATATTTGTCAAGATACGAACAACCTATGAATTTGTGGAAACAAAATTGGCTAACTAAGATGAAGAAAATTTTTTTATGATCAAATAGATTTTAAAAGCTATTTTTTAAAGTAAAGAATAAAAAATGAAAAATAGACGATAAGAAGCAATTCTTGACATTCTAAAACTTTCCGGGATATAAAAATAATCTTTCTCTAAAAAGAGTTTATTCACGATAACCTTAGGAAAATTTCTGTCGCTTTTGCTCAATGTCAATTAGGTAAATTAAAAAAAAAACGATGGAAGGAATGTTGCCGAATCGGAACTCATACTTGGACAAAAAGCTTTTTAATAGGACGTTGACAAATCATTTCTCATTTTTCTGCATAATAGAACTTTCAAAAATTAAGGATCTTTTAAAGTTATGTTTTCTTGTTAAATTTTCACTTAAAATAATTGATTTTTAACCAAGAACAAGGAAATTTTCAGCATGTTAGTTAAAATTTCATCCAAACTAGTGAATCGTTGATAAAAAATGAATTCTGAACAAAAAGTTTAATAGTCCAACGAAGATTTTCCAATCAATGAAGAAGAAAAGTCATATACAAAACTTGAAGTTTCCCAGCGTTGAAGACGAATTCTTCGAAAAGAAAGTTGAATTTACAAAGAAATATATGCACTTTCTACCAAAGTAATTGAATTTTCGACTAAAAATATAGGAGTTATTAAGAAAACAAATGAATTTTCAAATAAAAATAATCAAGTTTCTAGCAAACATAGGAAATCCACATTTTTAGCAGAAAGATCCATTTTCAACAAAAAGATATGAACTTTAAGGCATATTTGTTATATTTTTGAATATACTAATCAAATCTTTAATTAAATTATGCAGTTTCAGTGAAAAAAGATGTAAGCAATCAATTTCTAATAAACAAAAAAATAATAATATTTCTCAAACAAAGAAATAAAATTTATGGCAAAAAGAGTAATTTTCTGCCAAAGAAGAATGATTTAAAGAAAAATATCAATTCAAAACAAATATGAAAACAATATATTAGATAAATTTTCAAATTTGAGTTAGATAAACGAATCTTTAATAAACAACTAATTTTCAAGAAAAAAGGAAGGAATTTTTAACCAAAAGGATTAAATTTTCTTCCCAAAAAGATCACCTTTTTACAAAACACCTGAATCCTCAATCGAAAGGGTCAATCAGTCACTGAGGAAAGAAATTTTGAACCATTCAACTTTGAAAAAAAGAAGTTGAATTTTGAAAAAAAAAAAGAAAATTCTTTCGTCAGTATTCAGGATGATCAACAAACATTGAAATTTAATTAAGTACTGGTTAAAAATCATGAAAATTCTAGATATCCCATCTTTCTTGCCACTATAATTTAATCCCGAAAATTTTGAGAATAGTGCAAACGGATTTTTAAAGCTTATTTTCAGAATTTCCATACGGTGCTTTATACGAAAAGATGTTTGATAAAATTTGTTAGAAATATTTTTGGTTCAAATGGATAAATCGACTTTGATTTCACAAATTCACAGCTTGACGAGAAATTTGGAAACAATGATTTTACAAGTTTGGTGGAATTTAATAATAATAATTTGTACTTGACATGATTGTGAGCACGCCTAATTTTGCTGATAGAAGAACAGCGTACATTTTCTAGGAAATGAGGTTTTCAATTTTACCAGTTTTTTCTGGTTTACGAAATACGGTAGTGCCACATTCACGTAGCCTATACACGTTGGAAGTTTTCTAAATTTTGAAGATTTTGTTATCAGTAATAACCGATAGTGATTGGCATATATAGCAGTGAATATTTTCAAACTTTCTCACTCGCCATTCAGAAAATATTCTCGTGAAAATGAAGATTTACATCAGCACTCTGCATCTCACACTCGGGGTTGTTCTGCATATTCATGGTGAGAAACCTCAATATAATTCAAATAAAATCATGAAATATCGCATACTCCCGGCATAATAAAGTTGTACCAATTGAGTTGATTTTAAAAATACTCAACTGCACAAAGTTACAAAATTTTTAATTTTTGAAACCTTTTTTTCCGCCTTTCAAAAAACGCGAACAGATGGAACATTTTTGGCTTCAGGTCCATATTCTATGAAAACCGGCATACCGAAGCATCCCATCATTTTAAAAAAAAACTGCAATACCCCATCAAGTAATAATAAGAAAAATCTTGTAGTGGTATTGAAACCTGCCATATTTAATGTTAGTCACAAAGATCCTTTGACTTGCGATTCGCTTGATTGTCCAGTATTTCGGTTTTCAGCTTCAAAATGTTGAATTTTTAAATTTCATACTATCAATGTTTCCCATAAATGATATTATTCTATTCCCAAAGCTTCTATTAAATACTTATCCAATCCCAGATACCTCGGCTTTTAATTTGCTCTATTTAGTTTAAATTTTGATATGTAAACTCATAAATTAGATTTTTGGAATTATTCGGGTCCAAAGTTGTGCAATCTGGAAAAATCTCGACGCATGAGGACTCGGGCTTTGGCCCGAGATTCTTAACTATGTCAGCTGTATCAAAAAAGAATCTAAAAGAGTTTAAAGAAAATTTTTTCACGTTAAAGGATTTTACAAATTATTAGGAAAAGATGTAGATTCTTTAAACTTTATTTAGGACCTTTAGAAGTTTGGAATAAATAAAAAAATATTTGATAAATTTTCAGGAATGTTTGCAAGTCCTAAAATATTTGTAATTTATTTAAAAGGTCCTAAATACCAAAAAATATTGTTAACTGGCTCGAATTTTTAAAAATTATTCAAAATGTAAGAAGTACCCTTAAAGTCTTTGAAATTTTCCCAAGAATTTTAAGAAATTTTTTTAGTCTCTGGAAAGCATTCTTAATTCTTGAAAAACTTTTAACGATTTTTCTTATGTGTATCCATGGATATTGTCAAATTCTAAGGAAGCAAAATTGTATTGAACGTTCCAATTTGAAAAGAATTTCAAATTTTGTAAGATATTTTAAAATCTTCCATTTCTTCAGGGAAGTTTTTTTCATATGGCATATTGCTTGACTCAAAATTTGAGTTTTCGATCTTTTCCACAGTGCTTTCGATAAATATAAAAATAATAAAAAGTGCTGTAAAAAATTTGGAAGATAAAATTTTGTCAAATTTTCCAAAAGCTGCAATTTCTTTCAGTCTTGTTTCTCCACATCTCACATCGGCCAAATGATTTAATTTTTTAGTCAAGAACACTTTTTCCTAACAAAAACTTAAATTTTCATTTCGAAAAAATTATTTTCTACCAAAACACGAATTTTCAATCAATTGAATTAAGTGCAAAAAACGAATTACTAACAAAATAATTGAATTATCAACCACAACAATATTTGGTAATCTTTTTTGCATTTCTAAAGGTATAAGAAATATTCAAATATTGGCAATGAATTAGTTCCAAGGATTCAAAAAAATGTAAAAGCTTTGGAATTTGTATGAAATATTTTAGTAGATTTTATCTTTGCAATTATTTCTGCGAACATTTGAAACGTTTTTGGTTTTATTAAAAAAAATAATATTGTGTTTCGAAGATCTAAAAATGTGTGAAAAAAGAAAATGAAAGACTTTGAGACCATGTTTTGAATTTATAAGTATTTAAACCAAATTTAGGTAAACCAAACTATGCAGGATGTAAAGAGAAAGAAAAATTTTTTCTTAAGATTCTTGCTAAAATTTCAAAAGACTGTTCTGTGATGAATCCTAAGAGAAGATTGAAAAACATTTTTAATTATTTACTAGTATTTTGAAAAAGAGTGAAAAATATTTTTAAAGAAAATTTTGCATATTCTGCCATATGAGATAATTTTAGTCAGATATATAGAAGTTTTGAAACGATTCAAGAATAATTAAAACTGGTAGGTTCCTTAGGACTTTCGTAAGGCTCTACGGTATATCTTAAAGTTTCAAAGAAGAATCTGAAAGATTTTAAGGCAATTTTTTAAATCGTGTTGAATTAAAAAAATAAATCGCGCAAAATTCTAATAATTTTTTAAGATCAGAAAGTTTTGAAGTTATAAAAAGATCAAAAGACATAAAAAGCTCTAAATGATAATTAAAAAAAGATAATAAAGTGAACACATTTCCTTAGAAAGCTTCTAGATTCTTTTTAGAGACATTTGAAATAATCAAATATATTTTTTTAATTTTCTGAAAAATCTTATACAAATCGTGTTGATAGTGTATAAACTTTCAAATAAACTGATAAAAGTTATGTTCTGGACCTCATTCTCAGGATTTTTTTTCAGCTTGAATATAATAGTTCCAAATCTTTTAACGAAAAAATGCTTTTCGGAATTTCCATATTGTCTTAATAATAATAGTATATTGTATCTTTTACGGTATTGAAAACAAAATTTAAATTGGTGAGCTTTAATGAGTAATTATTTGAAGTAATGTCAATATTTGTATGACAGAAAAAATTATAAAAAGCATTCAGGTTTACAAAAAACTATTATTTTTTTTAGAAAATAACTGTTCATAAAAAGACTTTATTTATTTATAAAACGTCTGTTACTTTATAAGAAATGTGACAAAACATAGTGCGATACGGTGGTGAGAGGAAAGTTTTTGGGGGTTTATTTTCTGACCAAAAAAGATGATCTGATGACAAACCAATGATATTTCCCACAAAATAAATTAATTTTCAACGAAATAGTACAGAACTTTTAACCAAACATGAATTCCGAACCAAAAATATAATACAGTACACTTTGCAGAAAAGGAAAAAAAGTTTAGTTATTTGAATTAACATTTAAAGATAACTTGAATATTGTGGCTTTTTGGGGAGCTGCAATTTATGAAAAATACATTTTTTTCAAGGTTGTGAATGAATAATGCCTCACTGCAAAAAAAAATGTCAGAAACGTAAAAGTGATGTATTTTACCATAGATTGATAGAAAAATGAAAAAATCCATTTTCTTAACCAGCCAGAAGAAAAACAAGTATCAGCTTGATTACGATTGAAATAATATTTTAGTACTTAAGCTGCTTTCCCTCTAAATCGAAACTGGTATGATTTCATTTATTGCTAGACAAATTTTAAAGTTTCGATTAAACAAAAGTGAGCCACTAACAATGTATAGAATAATTTACAAAAAATCTAAATATAGAAAATGTGAAAAATACAAAAGTTTAATCAACCGAAGCGATGATGTAGCATTCTTAACTCTATCAAAGAAGAAGAAGGTCATGTTGTGAAATTCCAAACGCAATGTAGCAGACCTCCAGATTGTTTTCGATTTTCAAAATTTGCTTAGCCTGGATATTTTTCTAATTTTCCATACAAAGTTGAAATTATACAGCAAACTTTCAAATATGATTTGCCTTGAATAAAGATTAACTTAATTGTCTAACCAACATTATTTTAATTTATAGATTGTTTGTTACGCAAAAAGTAGAAAAAAAATATTTCTAACTTGATAAGTAGCGTAATAGTTTATAAAATTTTTTGTACTACAGAATATTGTCAACAGTTAGATTTTTCCTTGCTATATATAATTATTTTTGACAAATAGAACATTTTTTATTTTGTACAGAAAGAAATTTGCTTGATTCAATATTTTCCCTGAACAAAAAGTCTTTCTCATCTTATACATATCGCAATAGATTATCCAACTTACATTTTGTGCAGAATATGATTAAAAAAAAAATTATACAAAAACTGAGTTGATTAGGATTAATCACTATAATTAAGAATTTTCTTGATTTTTTAAGTCTGATAAGCTATTTGTGTACAAATAAGATGGAGGGAAACCTTGCTCTGAGAAAAAGGTACAAACATTGTTCAATTTTTTCACTTTTATTACTTATAAACAAATATTAATTTTATATAAGTGAAACTAGTAACGTCTAATCATTTTTAGAGAGATTTTAAAATTTTCAACTAAATGAAAAGATAAATAATTTGGTTTGCGAAA
>JAWWLR010000034.1:32707734-32719112 GCA_035041075.1 Acraspis erinacei
AAACATATCTTACTCGCCAGCGTAAATTACTCTTTTTTCTAACCATAAAATAATTCTGAAACAGAACGAATATCAAGCTTTTCCATCCAATTTCGATGACTCATAACTTCGCATTTAATTCTTCGTTTTCGTTCTTTCTTTCATTCTTTTTTTAAAAAGCAGGGAAATAAACTCCTGACTCTATAAAGCTGCTGTGCCCTCTAGATTCTCTAGAGTTTACATGTTTATCTCATATACAGATGGAAGCTATGTTACAGACGATTTGAGCTGGGAGCGTGTTTGTGGCCAGTTCTACCTACATACGTACACAGGCTCGCGAGGCCGTCGGGGTGGCTGGGTGGCTGGTTCGTTGAATGCGGTTTAATATTAATGGGAACTGATGATAAGCAGCGCAAACAAGCGTCGAGTCTCCCGGGAGAGATCTGCCTTCTGTTACTCGCGTGCAGTGGGGCGATACACGGTGGTAACGTAGCCTCCCTCTCTTCGACCATTTTCTACCCCCATGCCAGCCAGCCACCTCAACGACCATCATGGTTCGACGCAACTCCGGCTGTATAGGGCACACAGAAAATACGGGGTGCTTAAATGCGAGGTGGGACTCACTCTACCCCGTGATCGTTTAGACATTAGAGTCCGTAATTATGTAGACGAACAAGTATGGGTACAACTATACCATAGAACTGCAGATTTGCCAAGAAAAGGGGGGCTTTCGAGCTCCCCTTCATTAAATTCGAATGAGAAGTCAATTTTCAGCAGCGGTAATTAACGAGTGCGTAATGCTGACGGGTTACAATGACGGAAATGATGTTTGATTTATCTCGTAGAGCTGCTGGACTTTTGAAATGTTGGGTAGAATATTATCAATTGCTTTGGGTAATCAAATATTTATGGGAAAATTTTCGCCAAATGGGTAGGTTTCAAATGATGGATTATTGGTATGATATAACTTATTGTAGCAAATATGTCCTTTTTTGTTCTTTCCAATGGAAGGAAGATCATTTTTGGGAACGATTAAGTGTTGATCTTTCTGACATCAGAATGGGTTGAAGAATTGAATTTTGAGCGTGCAACAGACTTCAGCTATTTACAGTCTCATCTAGAGATGGTATTAGATGTGTGTAAAATTTGACCCTCCCGGTTTTTGTCAAATGCCCACGTTTAGAGACCCCCTGAATCCCAAAAAAGAGGTTTTTACGCATGTCTGTGTATGTAGATTTTTAGTTTGTTAGCACGATAACTTTCGAAAGAATTGACAGATTGGATTGGCCTTTGGTTTACTCTTTTAGTGTCCGAAACTAAAGGTGAATTTCGTTGGCCAGCCATTTTTGATAAAAACTAAAAGAATAAAAGAATTTTGAAAATTTTTGAGACCATTTTTTCACAAAATTTGAAAACTATTTGTGCGTATGATTATAGTACTCTAAAATTTGAACAATTTATCCCTATGACATTTTTCGATAAAATGAAAATTTTCAGAGCTAAGGCATTTTCAAAATGCAAAAAAAGAAACGAAAATTAACATTTTCAGCCAAAAAAAGCACGATACGAAAAAAAAATCATGACAAGAAAAATATTTATTTTTACACACCCTACAAGATTATCGTAACGACTTTTTGAATTTTTTAAGAAAATCGAATATTCAAATTTTTACACGAAAGAAAATACAAAATTCCATTTTACGGTTAAACTATGCCAGATACGACAAATGAGGATAAGAACAAATTGTGCGTTCAAAAAAGATCTACAAATTTGTTATTGGTGGCATTTTGATAGGATGTGTAGTTTTTGTTTTATTCTTAAAAAATGACATTAATAGTGAAAAAATCTGCCCGGTGAATGGGCACATTCTCATCAAAATGAGCGTGAAGCGCGAGGTTTACATGATTTTTAAACCAAATATCGAGCGCGAAGCGCGTGTGTCTTGTTGAGAATGTGTTATTTAAGGTCGATAGAACCTGAAGTAGATTAGTTTTTCTCTTTATGCAAAACTGACGTAATTAAACCAAAAGCATGTCATAACGATGAACCTTACTAAGAGAGTATTAGCCCGCGAAGTGCGTAATAGTGAACATACGAAGTGCGAAAACCTAGAGGACCCGAGCGCAAAGCGTGATGCAAATGTGTCCGAGCGCATAGCGCCAGGTGAATACATTATCAAGCGCGCCCTAGGCTCGCTCAAACTTGCGAGCGAAGCGAGCTGCGCGCGAAGCGCGGGAGGAGCATGTGGTCGCCAAGCGAGCAGATTTTTTATGATTACAATGACTAAATCAGTCTATATAGTCAATTTATTATTGAAAATGTATAATTACAATTTATTTTTGCATGATTATTCTTCTAAGATTGATTATATGCAAGCTTCTTTTTTTAAATTATTATTGAAACACCAAGGGTCACTTTGTGATAGAAACTGAATCTTAAAATACAAGAATGAAAAAAAGCATTACTGCGAATGGAATGTATTAGTTGAGATCAAAAAATAATCAAGATCATATATTTCTATGTATAATCAGGTATAATCTATAACAATAATAAACTTTCGCTTCTTACTGCTACCCCTCCGACTGTTGAACATGAAATTGCTGTATTTCTACTGGTTCATAAATGCTTTTGTTTTACTATAGGCTTATCACTAATTTCATAAAACAGCGAAACTCGGATATAAAGCCACCGGATATATCCCTTCCGAGAATCTATGACACGCCGCAGGTAGGAGTAAAGGGAGCCGCGAAGAGTGGGCGGTAGTCACTCAGGCGTGAAAGGACAAAAGTGTTTACATCCGAAGCAGCACTATTTCGGGGGTTTTCCCGACCAGAGCCAGCCCCAAATCCGACTCAGTCTCCGAGTTTCACTGTATATATACTTTTTTTATTTCCTTCCAGGACGAGTTACACATTTTTCATGTTACCCCTATTTATGTTCTGAATTAATCAAGATTTTTAAAAGCAATTCCTGTAGATTCTTTTATGAAAAAAGTTCTTATGATAATCTTGTAGGACTTGCAAAAAGCAACATTTTTTTCATTTTGACTTCTTGCATTTTGGGCGTTGTTTTTATTTTAAAAATAAATTTTATATTAAAAAAATTTTCAAATTTTAAGTCTTAATAAAATTGCCTCCGAAATTTTTAAAATCCTCTAAATTTTATTATTTCTATCCAAAATGGCTGGTTGAGGAACCGGTTCTTTCTTTTGCAACCTAAAAAAAATTCCCTCAAGCTCGAATTGATCCGTTTATTGTTGCGAGAGTTATAGTCAGGTTTGAAAACTTTTTTTCGCGCAAAGTTTTCCCGGCAGGAAGATTATTACTGATATTGATAGGGGATGACGTGGAAATTAATTGCCAATAACTCGCTGTCAATTTAAAGTTGTGCTAACGTCACAGTTAAACAAATAAAAAGTTAAATCTCGTTTTTTGTATATTTTCGCTTATAAGCCTAGAACGGCGGACCTTACAAAAAAAGTCATGAGAGAATTACGATTTGTCAGTCTAAAAATAAACATCAATTATTTCTTTATTGGTACACGATACTCCATGACAATTGACACAATAATCCGAGCATCGCAATTTCTCTTTCACGTAACTACAAGACTTTCCACACCCTTTCTTACACCTACATCGAATATTTTTTATAAGATCTTCTGGAATTAACGGTACCGTAGTTTGCTTTGGCTTGAAAACGCCCTCGCTTAAATACCACCCCCAATCAGTCGATTGCTTTTTTTTACCAAGCCTCTGTTGTACGTAAAGGTACACTCTATAACAATGTTGTACAGCTGCTTCTTCAGTTGGAGTTTGTACAGAGAGGTGAATTTGTACTTTATTTAAAATTTTTTTAAAACCTTTATATCTTAGAGCATTTAACTTGCCTTCCCGTAGTATCTTATTACTGTACATTTCAATGATTGCTTTGCACCCGGCATTTTCAATTTTCTCCATGTTTGCATTTTCTAAATTAAATACTTCAATAGCGCTCAATAAGGATTGCTTTTTCAATAAAATGTGAACAATTTTGTTTTTACCATAGTTAAAAAAGGCCGATGTGGTATCGCAACCACCCAATGAATGCATAAAAGCAATCACATGTCGTAGAGATGGATACTTAATACTTTGCAACGAATAATACACATCTTTACCTTTAGTTGGTTTTAAAAAGTAAATATTACCTTCGACAGAAACTTTTTGAATTAAAATGGTCAATACATCAATACCTTGAGATATAATTACGACTGCTTGTCTATCAGAGGCGTATTTTACTGCTTCATCAACAATGAGAACATCAGCATCGGAATACGCTTGATTCGTTTTAAACCCAGCGATTTCCTAATCTGCTCTTAACTTTTCTAACAGTCTTTTTTTGTTTTTATCATTAGCTAAAAATTGATATTGTTTAACTGCAACTTTCATTGTTAGATCAAACACCACTTCGCTACCGTATTTGTCTATGATAGTGCCATAAGAGTCGTTCTTATCCCACTTATTCTGATGTAAAAGATAACCTCCATCCAGCACATGTGTACAATTACTTACATTCGTTTTTTCAGGCAAGGTATCAAAATTATCATAAAATTGAGACTTCGCGTTTTTTCGCATAAAACCATTTTCAAAAAGCGACAATGGACACGGAGCTAACTCGTATTTAAAAAAGCTATCTAAGTTACTATTATTTTCTAACGCAACTATGAGCCTAAATAATTTTTTTTACCAAATTTAATCGTTTCACCTTTTACTTGAATCGTGTTGATGGATTCGGAAAGAGAAATAATTTTATCATTTTTTTGAAACTTCAAATTAGATATTAGAGTTTTCTCCTTTTGTTTCAGGACTGCGAAAACAATTTCAAAAGCTCTATGGCAATTGACAGTTGAATTGCCTTTTACACGTAGTAAGCGAAATGACACTACCCGTCTGAGCAAAAGGATCTTGTAAATCTAAAAATTCACGAAATTTGAACAAATCTTCCATATATTTTTTAATTCGGGAATCTTTAGAATCTACATGTTGATCTGAAGAACAGAAATATACATTGACAGAATTCTGCAATTGCTGAGACACCTCTGCAAAAACCGGCCCTGTGATGGTATTTTTTGTCAATGTACTTTCTTGAGAAGTGATGGCTCTGCTAGTATAACATAAGCCTTAAACGTTCTCATTAATATTAATCGATGATTTTATCAAGAGAAATGCACGTAAAAGTATTTCCCGAACGGCTAATTGAAATGCCCATTTTCATGAAGTTTTCAAATTCTGTAGGATCAAACTCATTTGGGTCTTCGAAAGAATATAAGTCTTGCAGATGAATGGAAACTGACTTGGTGTAGTTGTGATGGCCGGCAGCAACAAAAATGGGTACCATTTTTCTCAAATTATTAACGTGTAAATTATAATAATTGCTTCGTTCTCATTCAATAAATCCTTTAAATACAGTAACCACATTAAAAAATTGCACCCAGAGCTTTCCTGTAGACCCAGTCTTTTCTAACTACAAGTTTTGCATGTAATTTTATCAAAATTGCAGTGAATTCATCCAATTTCAAAGTTTCTATCGTTTTACGATCGAAATCAGCAAAACCAAATTTAAAAAATAATAATTCTTCTTCCGAAAGCTCCAGTTTTTCAAACATTATTTCGGAAATCACAACATGAAGAATAAGTGCCCTAAGTGTTCTATAATAAGCTTCTCCGGATTTTATTTTTTCAATAGAAGCTTGAGCGTAAACAAGTCCCCAAATCTCTTCAATTCTACTACCTTCCATTATAGTTCCTATAGCACCCATATGTCATAACATCGTATTTCACGCGCCTTTATATATGATTGTTGATCGAACCAAACGATGACATAGTTTTGATTGTGACCTTTACGCCATTTATCGGCTTCTTTTAGTGCAGTGAAGATAGTGTACCAACAAGAAGATATCGCATGCGCAAATGACAAAAATATAATTTTACTTTTGACAGGAACGAGATCTTTATTCAAATTTTGCATATACACATGCCAACTTTTAATTGTTACCTTATCTTCGTATTTTGCAAGCAGCCACAAGAGTTCAGCGGGTGTACATTTATAATTCGATTCCAGACCACTTAATTTTTTCTAAGTCCTTAAGAATTATTTTTGGAAATTCTGGAAATTCTGGCTTGTGTAAAATGATAATTCTATATTTTCAAACTTTTTTAAATAATCAGCTGAGAGACTTGCGTTTAATCGAGGAATCGGTTTGTAAATATCAATTACCTTCCTCCAGTACTTACAAGAACTCCTCCCATCGAATGAAAAGAGTTGTGCCCAGTCAATGAAGCTTGGTTATGCTTGGAATTGTCGAATATACATTGCAACTAAACTATCACTTGGTATATTAATTTTTTTTTCGATATTGAACGACGGAATCTTCAAATGTCTGCTCTTCTCAGTATGATCCGCAAAATCCTAGTCCGTGAAAGAGTTGAATTAACTCTTTCTTATAGCCATACTTTCTATAGACTGTTGCTGCTAGACCTACTTGTATAGAGGACACAAAAGAATTCGAACGAGTGTTGGCCATAAGAGCGTGACAAATACTTGTAAACAAATTTTTTAAATGTAGTGTTTCTTTTTTACTGTCTTACAAAACTTTTTGTAACAAATAATGCAATGAACGCGAAACTTCAGATTCGGCATTTGGTAAAAATTGATCTGGACGAGGATATTCTTTTTTATCCGAAATTACTTTTCGAATATATTCAATAAGAACGTTTCCTCCCAAAATATTTTGCATTTGATCACAAATACTTGACTTGCTCGATATTTCTTCTTTATATTTATCTAATATTTCATTAAGGCTAAATTGTCATTCCTCTGGCTCATCCGTAATTTTCTGTAGAACGAATTTTGCAGTATTTAAACTAGGGCAATATTCATTCTCTAAAGTATATTCAGATGTATATATTGATGATTTCATGCAAGTTCTATGATACTTAGAACCGACTTTACATAAATCATCGACTGATTTGAAACGAGATACAATTTGTATATGAGAAAGAACTTTCGAATTTTCTAATTGGGATAAAATTGTTTATTTCATTTCTTTTTTATCAACAATTCCTGCAGTATCTCTTCTATCTACATTTATTTTCTTTTGATTTTGTATAAAAGTTTCTAACGCATCTTTGCAACAACTAAAGCACAAATTTACAAAATCAAATTCTACATTATCTGTCGCTTGGATTGCTTTGTTTAACTTCCGTAAATGTCGTTGAATATATCTTTTGCTATTGTGCACTTTGGAGCAGTTAAGGTGTACTGTTAGTGAACTTTTCTTCATAAATTTGTATTTTGAATCCTTTCTTTGGTAACTTGATTGTATACATTTCTGGATTCTGTTGATGTTTGGAATACAAGTCTCCCCGTTTAGCACATGTTTCTCTCTCTCTACAGTAGTACACACATACGTTGGTATCCTTATCCCGCTTCAGCGTGTCCACGCACTGCGCATACATACACGTATGTCTCTTTCTCTCTCTTCTTCTGTCTCTAATATAACAATTAAATTCTTTTTTAATTTGACAACTATAGTTCATTGTATACTTTTTAATGACTTTATATTGCTAAATCTATAAAAAAGCGAACGCAACTTCGTTCTTGCCGGGGGTCCCCAGACCCACCTGTCTTGTTTTGACTTACATTTTCGAACCAGACAGAATAGAACTTTGAAATCAAATAAATTCATATAAAAATTGGTTAAGAGTTTCCACCAGTTTCTTCTGATCAATTTGTAGTCATAAAAATATCAGGAAAATACAATTAATAGTATTTGATACTAATCAATTGAAAGCCGAAATTTATAAAAAGCACGAAAGTCGATTTTTATTATAAAAAGTAATACTTTATTTACTTTTATTTTTGCAATAATATTTTAATTATTAACAATTTATTAATAATGTAGCATAGATGATAGATTCCAAACAAAAAAATTTCATTTAAAATAAGAAATCTTGTACAGAACTTGTATAATTTTATGATAAGTTATGTTCAAAAAAGAATTGTTTATTTACTTTCAAACTTTACTTTTACATCATGTTTTCATTGAAAATATAACACTCTCAACGTATTGCAGAAGTTTCAAGAAGAAAAAAAATTAATTGTTTAATTATTTTGCAATTTAAAATTTTCAATTTTCTGTATTTTTGCAATAACATTTTAATTATTCATCATTTGTTACGTTTGAAGTCAGATTTCGGTTCAACGACATGATGGCGTTTAAGCCCTTTTACTACTGCGAGCGTCTCCACGATCGGATCTTTTTTCTTTCTGATTTCACTTGTCGCATTAAAAAGTTAATGCAGTCTTTATTTTTTTTAGCAGTAAAGCTTTAGTACTGATCATCGATCAATTTGGTTATTAATAATGGAAGATTCAAAGAATACTATGTGATTTAAAAAAATTTTTACATCTCTAAACAAAAGGTCGGAATTAACTAGAGAAAAAAAAGTTAATGTTGCTAAAATTATCATGAAGTTCCCAATTCAAAGGACTGGCATTGAAAAAAACGATATTTCCGTCGGCAAATGCCCAAATAATACATTTTTAAATTAAATTCGTTAAAAAAATCATAAAATTTATCAAAAAATTATGCATTTATCTGAAATTATCATGAGGTTCTTAATTTAAAAAAATTGACATCGAAAGGAACGAATTTTTGTGACGACAAATGCCTGAATAATGCATTTGTTTATAATATTAACAAGAATAGTCTTGAGAGAATTTTTTTTCAGTAAAATATTATTTCCATTCAAATTTCTTGCAATATAACTTTTAAAAAAACGTTAAATTATTAAAAATTATAGAAAAAAACTTTTTCAACAAATCATTTATTTATAAAAAATGTTTTGTTTTATTGTATCATGATGGGATATCTTTATAAAATGTAAATCTATGAAACGTCGGTGATTACAACAATTTTCCTATTATTGACGAGGACAGGGAACCTCAAATAGAAAAAATTGCTATTCTTTCGTCATATTTATTTATTTAGAAAAAAAATTAAATACTAAATTAAAAATCAGGCTAGACAGCTTTCTTTAAAATGTTGTCAGCTTTAAAAAAAAACATCCAAGTCGGTCCACAGGTTCAGCCGGAATCGTATTTTGAACCAAAAAATGTAGGGAGAGTGCTTAGTTGTGAGATGGGTTTTGTTTTTGAGCTATCGAATTTCACTGATTTAACAAAATCGAAAGTTCCATAGACCGTTGGAAAGGTAATGAAATTATAAAACTTTTATCTAAAGAAAGTATCGTAATTATAACAACAGAAATAATGTTATGGCTAATTTTGTAAATGCATGATTTTTGGTCAGATCACAAATGTCCTAGACTGTAATTAGGAAGATTTATTTTTAATCTTCTTCTTTATCCAAATTGCTATTGCAATGAATGCAAGTGTAGAAACTTGCACGCATATCTGCACATTTTAAATCAACCGGGCGTTCACACGAAATGCATTTTACAGAGTTGGCAGCGGTCAATTTTTTCGGCAAAAACTTCAAGCAAATGATGCAAAAATCTGCATCTTCATCAGATGGTAGTGATGGTTTGTTTTTGGAACGATTGCCTGCTGGTTGTTCCTTTTGGAGTTGACATTACTAAAAAAACTTTTTAAATCGATCAAAACACAAGTTAAATCGTAAATAAACACTTTATGCTGACAAAAATTACGATTTTTGACAGTTGTATATGCTTCCAATTGTATACACTGGGAAAAGCAAAGTGTCTCACAAGTAAGCCAGTACTCTGTCTCACAACCAAAACATGACGTCATTATGAGGATGACAACAAAAAATTTGTTCCCACCGTATATTGGTATACTGTAATATTGCATTACAAAATATAAGGAAAACACTATATGCCAATGCACTCCACTCACCTTTTTCAATTCATTTCTTTGAAAAAATAGCACTTTTAAAAATATCGATCTTTACTTCTGCAAGTCAATTTTCACACACTGTGTGCGCAACTGATATAAGTATTGCGTCTATTCAAATCGGTGTTGGCACAAACCAAGCTCAGGCCAAAAGAGATTAGGCAGTATTAGGGTCAGCCATATTGAAATGAGCAGGACTGAGAAAATCGACTGTCTCACAACTAAGCCTGTCTCGTACTCTTTCCGAACTGTGGCCGGCTGGACAGAGAGACGTCATCGCCAAAACTTGAGTTTCGGCTTCAGGGGTCTCAAAAAGTGGAGATCCGTTGGAAAACTGATGTGTGAAATTTTTCACAACTCTAATACTTTTCGATCATAATGATAAGAATGTAAACTACAAACTTGAGGAAAAATCTTTACTGATTTATGGACCACCCACGCTAAGATCCACATTTTCACATTAAAAAATTAAAAATTTCGTAAATGATTTTCTGTTATTCCTAAGAAGTCTCAAATCTTCCAAAGGCGAACGCAGAAATTAGGTAAATCTAATGAAGCGCTGTTAAAAAGAAAAATAACTAATTTCTAGCGCCATACATAGATTTATTGCTTAATGCAATAAAATTGGACCTTTTCTCCGACTAAAAAATTAAAAATTGTCCATAATATTCCCTATTGTCCTAGGAAGTTCTCATTCTCCCGTTTTGGTGTAGGAACTAGATAAATCTAAAGGAAAATTTTTAGAAAGGGAAAAATTTAATTTTATAACTATACTATATACTATACTGGAAAATTAAAATTTCTCAGGATTTTATTTTAGAAAACTCCATCAAGACGAACTTTTTTTTATCTTCCTGATTGTCGTAAATTGAAAAAATCTGCATTTTCATAGATTTATTTGATAATTTAGATTTACCACATAAAATTTACTCAGACTGCAATAGGAGGTTTCATGATGTAAAAAAATAAATCCGCACAGTATTATGCCGTCGAATAGCATTTTTCCTTATCATACCTCCCCTTAAACGTAATGTAATTTTTCAAAGGGCCTTTAATATTTCATGATTCCAAAACGAAGACCTACTATCGACATTTTCAGCATTAAGAACAATTAAGTAAGTAGTTAGGTTAGCAGTTTTATCTAGGAGAAATATTTCGCCAATATGTGTATGTTCATGTATCTATTCGCGTTTTTAATACAAGAATTGAAAGTTTAATAAAACAAATTAATGTCGTTCGTGAAAAGTTTTATTACAAAACTTGTTGACTCTAGAAATAATTTGTACCATTATTCGATTTATTAAATTATTCTTAAATTGTAAAATACATCATAAAGTATTGACGCATATTATTATCACACCATTAAGCCGTTTCCCTTTCGGGGTAGGCGTGACTCACTCGGCGGGGAGTGGAGTAGTGTGAGGAAGGGGTTATAGAATTTTTAGATTGATCTGGAACTATCGTATTACTTATTTAAGTAATATGGT
>JAWWLR010000034.1:32806502-32817934 GCA_035041075.1 Acraspis erinacei
TGTGACAATGGGGGAGGGGGTCTAAAATTCGCCAAAAAAGTGTGACATCCTTTATGCAAGCTCCTTTTGATAGTTCAAAATGTAGCTATTTGTTTAAAAATTGAACTTTTTTATTGAGAATTAATGTATTTCTTGAAAAATCGTCCTTTTGGTAAAAACATAATTTTTTTTCGAAAATTCCACTATTTGGTTAAAAATGCATCTTTGTTTTTTGAATTCAGTAAACACAGTATTTTAACTACATATGCACTACATTCTAAGTATACGTAGATAAAAAGCAATCTGTCTGAATTATTATTCAAATTAATGGACTTTAGAAACAAATTCAAGAAATGATTATGTTTTTAGTATTATTTAGTTAACCTAAAGGCTCAAATATTTAAGAATATCTTGTAACATTAATTAAATTCCTAGAAACTAAAAAAATCACCTTATTCATAATAAATTGGTCAAAAATTATACTTGGAAAAAACCTGGAATTGTCAGGGAATTTTTGGGAGTTTGCAAGAACGAGGCGCAGGCAGGTTATTGCAAACTCATGCTCGTCCGTAAAAATATTTTCCTTTCTGGATACATATTATATTTTGCGTATTAAAAGTACGGGTTTCAAGTTTTTTCATAAAATTACGTATCACGTATGAAGGCAGTGTTTTTTAACCTTAAAATGTAACTTTTTCTGAAAAAAGATCTACTTATGGAGTAGATCTTTTTCAGAAAAAATATAATTTAAAATTTAAAACAATATTATTATCCATCTAGTCTGTAAAGACGGTAAGTATTTTCTGCTATTTGAAGAGTTAAGTAGATCGATAGTGTTGATTGCTATTTTCACAGCTTGTGGAATTATATCTGTTCTGTGGTTCGATTCCCAGTGAAGCGATGGAGTAGATCTTTTTTCAGAAAAAATTGAATTATAAATAAAGATACTGACCCATACTGGGCGATGCCATAAGAATTCTAGAGACCGTAACCGAAGTAATAGCATCCCTTGCTGCTTTTTTGCTGTTGCCAACTTTTTCTCCCTTCTCGTTTTGAAGTTCGATGCCATGTTTGAGTTCGGTGATTCTCATCAAAGGAATGTTTATGCAATTGGCAGCTGCGACTGCAGCCAGGGGAACAAGTCGACCAGCCAAGGGTGGTCCCCTTTTTGCGAGTCGATTTAAGGTCAGTGCAGTCACCACTGCACCTCCTGTTGCCCCAACATAACTCTGGACCAAAGTCTCCACTGGAATTGGCGTTGATCCACTACGATTTGTGTAATTGACAAGTGCGTTGAAGGACTGATTACACCACTGCCAGAATATTACAGCTGGTGTGGATCTGAAAGTCAATCATGCAGACTTTATTTTATCAAGTTTATTTTTTTTAATTCCCTAGCGCACCTCGACAACGTAAACGTACGCAATTGCGTGACTGCAAAGTTACCCACTCTTCACAGAGCCTACTAGGACATATTTTTATCCTTTAACACATTTATCCAAAATCTTACATATGACTCAATGCTCTATTTATCCTTTTACCTGTTTATATTTATTAGGGTGACCAGATGGATTGATCAGAAAATCAGGAAATTTTCCCAGTTTTCATTCCCTTTAACCTCTAATTTTCGCCACGCCTAATGCAATTTAACCTGGCCGTTGTCAGTATTTCTTTAAATTAAATTTGTAACCAAATATAATGAGAATTATAAATTTTCAACCAATAACATTAATTTTCTATCGAAAATATGTGTTTTTAACCAAAAATATCTCAAAATAACAGTTAAAGTTTTAACCAAAGGAAAACATTTTCAACTAATATGAAGATCCCTTAACTTTAAAGAAAAAAAGAAAAAAAATTAAAACAAAATAAATGAATGTTCAACTAAAAAAGATAAATTTTCATCTAAAAATATTCACAGTTAAAAAAGTAATTTTTAACCCTAAGAAAACCGATTTAAAACAAAGTAGTTAGATTTTCATATAAAAAAAGGAGTTTTAATTAAAATAATGAATAATAACAATAATTGCAAACAAAGCCGTTAAATCTTTAAACAAATTAATTAATTTTTAACTATAATTATGAATCGTCGATAAAAAAGAAAATTAATTTTGAACCAAATAGTTGAATTTTTCTCAAAAAAAATGGATTTGCAAACATAAAGATTAATTTTTTACTAAAAAATAGGAACTTACAACAAAATACAACAAATTTCAACGATATATTAAAATTTTTAACCAAACACATGAATTTGCAACTAAAAAAGATTAATTTTCAACCCAAAATATTGAATAAAAATGTTTTTAGTTAAAACAATTAAACTAATAATGAACCAAATATTTAAATTTTTAACCAAAGAAATGAATTTTTTACTTTAATTATGAATCTGCAATAAAAAAGAAAATTAATTTTAAACCAAATAGTTGAATTTTTTACCAAAAAGATGAATTTTCAAACATAAAGATTAATTTTCTACTGAAAAATATGAATTTTAAACAAAATACCTGAATTTTCGACAAAAAATATGAATTTCCAATCATACAAATTCATTTTGAACCAAAAATAAGATTTTTTGTCAAAACGCATGGATTTTCCAGTGAAAAAGATCAATTTTAAACAAAAACGGAATAGTTATATTTTAGCTAAAAAATTAATTTTCACCCAAAAGAAAACGACATTAGAAATAGTTAAATTAGAAGCTTGCAATAAAATACATGAATATTCAACTAAAAAGGATAAATTTTCAACCAAATAAAAACGACTTTTCAAAAAAATAATTAAATTTAAAAAAAGTGTTTGAATTAAAATGAGGAATCATAAACCAAAAAAATTAAATTTTAACACAATTGTTTTCCACTTTCAACTAAATAAATGAATTTTCAACAAAATAATTAGATTTTTATTGGAATGAATAAATTTTTAACTGTAATGATCGATCATCAATAAAAAATGAATTTTTAACCATAAATATTAATTCTCTACCAAAAAGACGAATTTTCATCAAAATACATGCAATTTTAGATAAAAATGGTAAATTTTTAACGAATAATGGAATAAAGTTACATTTTTATGCACCAAAATTAATTTTCACCTAAAATAAAAGGAATTTAAACAAAAAATTGTTTAAATTATTAACGAAAAAAATTATTTTTCAACAAAATACGTCAATTTCAAACTAAATAAAAAAATATATTCTCAACTGAAAAGGATTTTCGATTTAAACGAATTTTCAACAAAATAGTTAATTTTTTAACAATAAAAGTGTTTCTCAATTAAAATGATAAAAAATCATAAACCAACAAAATGAATTTTTAAGAAACTAGTTACACTTTCAACTGCTTTCAAGTATAAATAGTCACAATGAGACTGTACCCTCAGAAATGATTATAAACAAATTTTAGGTTCGTGCAATTAAAATCGCGAATTTTCTTTTTGAGGGCATGAAAAATCAGAACACAGCACAAAAATTAAAAAAATTTAGACAGCGATAAAAAATCAGGACACGTTCTGATAAATCAGGACGTGTAGTCACTCTGCAGTTATATGTATTTGTTGTATTCATGAGTATTTGTGTTCATGAGTTAAAAAATTAGAAAATTGAAGCTGTGTCAGTTTTGTACACACTGAATAAATACATAGACATGAATATATAAAAATATATAAAAAGAATTTAGAGTTTGATGTAAAATTGTGAAAAAGGATAAAAATATGCCCTAGCGGACACAGTCTTCGTGATCACTTTCGGTCCCGCAATTTCGTAACCATTCCGTTCACGCGGCCAGCTAGTGTTGTGGACGACATTTCAGTGAAGCTATAGTCGCGCGGGAGTCGGTTTTTTTAATGAGAAAAAAGATTAAATGTAATTGTAATATTATCAGCTGAAATCATCAGAGTGAGCTTCATAGGTTTTTTTCTTCATTTTGTAGAATAATATGGTTTACAAACAACAAGAATCTATTTTCTAAGGGGATTTTACTTTGGGGAATGCAGTGCTAATTGAAAGATATATGCAAGGACCATCTACTTAGATATATGTTCCAAGATTTATGGCCACATTAGAATCTATCAGAAATCGGATTAGTAGGTTAAAAGATGTGAGAGGTCGCGGCTAACCTTATCACAGTCTACATAACTGCCATATTGAGCAAGACATATCCAGGCATCGGATTTCTGGGACTGCTTATGATTTCTTTATCCACGAATGAGTAGCTTTACTGAATGGCTTGAGAAGTTTGCATACTTGTAGAATGTCATCATGCATCCAGTGATGATCATGTTCATTGGAACTTGTGCGCTCATGCGACCAATCAAGGTCATCTGTTCTCCAGTGTCCGGATGATAGGCGCTGTCGTGTAGGTACTTGTTGGCCCAAAGTTCATCTTCTGAGATTCCCAGTTCCTCCAGAGTAGCCCCTTTTCTGAAGAAATGATAAAATTGCTAAAATTCTGATAAATACGTCAGAAAATATGATGATTGCAAATTGAAAGATAGGGATGCGATTAGGTACCGTCAAACGGGATAATTTTTGATATGCTGGGTCAAGTCGAAATTCCTAAATTGATAGTCAAAATTACTTATGGTGGTTTTAACCAAAATCTGGAATCATTTGAAGCCTTATCTGGTTCTAAATTCTGGTTAAAACCACCTTAAGGCTATGTGAGGAGTGGGTCATGTAACCAAATTCCTACCTTACCGACACTTTTTTTATTTCCTAATTTATTTTGACAAGAAGCGCCACATCGAGTTAAAAAGTGCTTCTTAAATCTGGCCACGTGACCCACCCGTCACATGGCCTTAAGTAATTTAAATTATTAATTTTGGAGTGTCCCAATTTACCTTTCATATGCGAAATAACGCCGTTTGACGGTAATTAGTTTAAATAAACCAAATATTGTGAAAAGTTATAGAAAGATCAGATGTTTGGTTTAAATGAAAATCTTGTAGGTTTTTATCCTCTAGACATTATTTTTTCACTATTCTTATTTATTCTTACAAATTTTGCGTGGAATCTACTTTCATAGTTATTTTCGTACCATCGAGAAGTGGCACAATTCGTGAATTACGTCAGAAATATTATAAGAATGTTGAGATAATTGAGAAATCAATACTGCAAAATTGTATCATATATATGAACTACTGCACAAATAGACAAGTACAATATTAGTAAAAACAATTACCAAACAATTCAAAAATTTAAATATCCGAGATTATTTCGCATTATCAATCTAGGCCCCCTGAAAGTAAGAAACATGTGTTATATAAATAATTCTCCATGACCTGATTTGTTTCTTATACCGAACTATATTGATTCAAATTTTTTACTTGATAGTTGCACTAAATTCTTGTTAATTCCTATCTTATAAGCTATCTATCAATGAAAGAATGATATAAATATTTCTGAACAATTTCGGCAATGTTTTAATTCTCTTTCTGCGCATGCTGATAATGACTGAATGCTGTGATGGAATCATAAAATTTTCATCAAGCTATCAATGACGATATACAGCAATCTCTTCAAAAACCAATAAGTCGAAAATAAATGTTGATGATATTAATATTTACTATGATACAAATATATATATATATATATATATATATATATATATTTATAAAAAATGCATATTTCGAATTTATGGAAATATTAAATACTATAGTGAATGTCCATAGACATAAAATCAATGAGCTGAGCATTTTTTCGATGCAGTCGAAACTCGCAGACTAGGCTCAGATATTTTTAACTTTATGCTTATAGGGTTTGTGCTAATGTGACACAAATTGTTTAGACCATCTTAGAAATGCTTGTTAAAATCAAATAATAGTGGCTCACTGGATGTCTTTATTGAATGCATCGTTAAACAGCTAGATGCGGGTTTACACTAGGGACCATATCCCAGGACAGCCTAAATTTAGGATTGATAACATATGGCAACGATTCTTAAAATTTAAGAAATTATAAGATAAGAATTTTTTAAATATAAGTTTACTTGAAATAAAACTAAGAGAACTGTTCTCAACTTTTTTTTAAGTAGTTGATTTCTTTAGGAAATAAACTACGAGAATGTTTATAATAATGAAAGAAAAATATTCATCGGTTAAATATAACATTCCTTTCGGTTAACTATAAATAGTATTTATTATGTAATTCACTGAGACGGCGGTGTTTCCCGAATTTATCTTTTTTTTTTAATTCACTTGTAAACATAATTAAATTAATTTTTGATTGTTATTATTTTAGTAGATAATGATTTTTAATTTTTTATGATAATTCAGGTTATTCAGACAATTTTCTTATCATAAATTTATCATAAGAATGCATATTGAATATATTATTTCTTAATCATAATCAATTCTTGTCATCTAATGTGATACTGAGTCTCACTTGTTACTCACACGCTTATACATTCGACAATTTATGTTTCAAACGCTGTATCCATATATAATTGTACTGTGGCCCCTTTATAAAGTGTGTTCATGACATTCCAACTGATTAACGAAGCTTTAGAGTGACATTTATCATATATAAAAAGCCTCAAATTACTCCTTTGTATGGTACATGCATCGACTAACTTAAAAATAAAAATATTGCTTCACCAAGAAAAAATTCTTCTATACTAAAATTAAACGACAATTTATGTACTCGTAAATTTTTTCAAAGGATTACAATTTTTTATGATTTTAAAACGTACAAGTATACGGCTAGCACCAGTAGTACTAACAATTACTACTGACGTTGAAACGTGATTACTCTTTCAAAAAAGGAGCGGCAAGAATAACAAGGACTTGAAAAGATTATGAAATTTCGCGTCGAATGAACCGTAAGAAAGATATTTTTGATATTTTGAAGGCACTATACAACGTGAGAAGTTTAAAGAAAATATTGAAGAATTTTTCAAATTTTTTAACTCGACTTAAATTCATAGCATGACCTAGGAAAGGTGTACTGAAATTATAAAAATGTATCATAAAGTCTTTTGAGTCTTATCTTGAATTCAGGTCAATAAAACTTCAAAAAAAATGTAATGTGGGTTCCCAAGATATGACTAAAAATGTCCAAGTATATTTGGCTGGCCGACAGCGGTGATAGACATCTGAAAATCGACAGACCCGCTTAGAAATTTGTGGTCACATCTTGGAACCCGTTAAGATTTTTGAATTTTTAATAGCCGACATTAAAGATATATCCCATAGATTACTTCCCGTCAATCTCAGTTGTTTTTTCCTTAAATTTTTGTTTGCACAAATAGAAAAATACGTATCACCCAATTTCATCTAAAAAACAACATATTTTGTCCCCAAAACTGGACTCATTTGCAGTCGATCTCTCAACTGTATTCTTTTATTTGTTATTTAGATGCTAAAATATAATTCTGTATTGGAATCAAAAAATGATATCTGTTTACGCATATCTCATTCCGTTTACGAAATACAATATCTTCATTCCAACTTTAGGCATTTTAAGAAAAATGTTAGATTTTTTTCTTGTCGAAATCTGTAGGTTGTGAAATTCTAACTTTCGAAAATTACCATCCAGTATGGGAAAAATATTTCGACATCTTTGACGAACTTTCTCCAACTTGAATTAATATTAAAATACGTGCATATGGTAATATTCAAACGCATATTATTCTCTGACGCAAAACTCGTTTTCCGTACGGATTAATCATAATTATATACTCAATTCATGGATCCATCTGATATAAATTTGCAACACCTTTATAACTCGTTAGGTTTTTATTTTTCGTATTTGTAACCCTGCGAAAAAGTAATGATGATTTCCCTATAATTTTTTCACGATTTTAGAAATAATTATACGAAAAATGATAGGAAAGTAATGATAGAAATGAATAATATTAAAATAATGAAACAATCAATAGAGAACGTAGAAGAAATTATAAATTAACAATTTATTTCGAACTACTTATACGAAAGTAAGTCAAAGTGGAACTTGAAAGAAGCTTCGTTTAACAATGTGGGTATGATGAAACTTAAAAACTACCAGTATCTTGTACTTTTTGCAATAATTATTTCAATATTTTAATATTATCCTTTTCTGTAATTATTTCTATAATCGCGGCAAAATTATAGGGAAATCGTACAGTTTATCGATACATTTAGATATATTAATTAATAAACTTCATGAGGTAAAAAGATTGTCCACATAATACCCCACAATGTTCCAAAAGATTACCCCGATTGAAAGTACAAATGTTTTTAGGGAAATATATTTGTAAATAATAATAATAAATATTTTAAACTTTTATAACTGTAGGAAGTATTTGAATGTTTAAAAAATAAATTTAAATTTCTTATTATAAGATACCAATCTACGTCTTTTACTTTAAATATTAGATTGCACAGCTAACCAGCTTGAACCGGTATTTTAAACTAAATTGAAACAATGAATATTATAATTACTCTCCATTCCTATTCAACAATTGGAGAGACGAGTTTAATTAAAGTCACTTAATTATGCCTATATATAACTTTGGCAAGTCACTTATTTAGAGCAAAGACCTCAATAATCGCAAAATATAAAAACAAACTTGTCTAGTAAAACCAGTTTCGTACCTGTATTTTTGAACGATATCCCGAGCCCGCTCCAATTGGCTGGACGAGGCGAAGGCATTTAAAGGATTCGTCAAGGTTAAAAAGTGGCGAGCCCTTCCATTGTAGGTACTTTGATCCCATCTTGGTTTTTCAATATCAATTCTTGAATTTGATTTGCGAGGGCTAACGCCCTCAGATATCGACATATCGAGTGCTGTATTCCTTCTTCCTGACTGCAAAGTGCGCTATGCGATCGAACTTTTTCTCCTTCCCTATTTCCCCCCTCTCTACCTTGAACTTCAGCTAGGTTTCCGAAGCGGAGCCCGAGGTGGAGCCGTTGCTCAAAGCAGCACAAATGCTCAAAACAAATAAAGGCGCCAGTTTGCGCCGGATCCGGATCTGATGCAAGTGATGCAGTGATACCGCCACGAATCCAAACAAACACGTTATCATGCGGGTATTCTAATCGTTGTACCATAGGGACTGACAAATCCGCTCCAGAGTCCAGTTCAGTTGAGTACTCTTGCACGCGCGTTCAGTTTTCTATCCTTCGCTTACTTTCAGCACCTTTCAGTCTTACTCGTTCTACTACCTTGTCGATAAGCAACTTGCGCGCGCAACCCATATTTGACCTCGTAACTTTACCAATTTAGCGCGAGATGGTAGCACGTTTTAAAATCTTCATTTTATCCTCTCAAAGGAATTATTTGGTAAGATACTGTTGATTAAAGTGGGTAAAAAGTTTAGTTATCAGTTTAAACGCAGTTTATCCTGCGACCCAGTTTCTTCAGTTCATGCTAGAGGGTGAAAAAATAATCGTAACAATGATTGAAAATTGGTTTTAATTTAATAAGCGAAGCGATTAATGAATTAAATAATATATATGTGACGAGTGTCTTTGCATTAATTTTAGAAGATTATAAGTGAGTCTCCAGATAATATAACCCCGCATTCAATATTTTACCTGAGTATGGGTCGCCTTGGTCGCTTGAGTATGAGCGACATTAACGTGTCCACACAATCGCAGTCGATAAATTTTGTGTAGGATTATACTATTTGCCGGCTCAATTAAGCAATTTTTCGTATCCTAAAAGGCGTCTCATTGCTAGTCCGACTCTGGATTTTCCACTTAAAACAAGGCTTGCCGGACAGTGTAGAGTTGACTTTTAGCCCATTCACTCGATTTTTTCACTCCTAGGATTTGTTGGCGCAATAAAAAGAACAATGGGCCTAGTATACGGTAGTGTCCAATTAGGATAATCACCAAAAAAAGAAGTCCGAAAGCTAACTTGCATTTTCGATTTTTTGTTCCTTTTGAGTGAAAAATGAACCATGTGGATGGTATTTAAAGTATATTAAAGGTCAAGAAGTCGATAAATTTAATTTGGTGATTGTGAATTCTCTTTTGTTAAAGCTCCTTCGGCTTTAACGAACACATTCTCATCACGTATCTCGTGCTTCGCAACTCGATTTTGTACAAGATATTGCAAAATAATGTACAAATTTTATTTTGCATGATTTCTTTAATATTTGCTCCTAATTTTGCACTAATTTTTATTTTCAGCTACCATGAAAAATCTATAATTTCAATAAATTTATATTATTACAATTCATAATAAGAATTGACATTGAAACATATGTATTGATGATATTGAAAGATTCTTATTTTCATTATCTTGTTTTTAGAATTAAAAAAGTGCGCATCATATAAAAAAAGAAAGATTTTTTTATGTATTAAATACTTTATTGGAACTTGTATCGTTTTTCCGTAAATTTAATTTGTACATTTTTAATGTAATTTTGGACGATTTAGACCATAAATGCGCACCCTAGAGTAAAGTGGATCGAAAAAATGTTAAGATATAATTTAAGCGAAACATTTTATTAGTTAAAATGTTATTGTAGCTTCTAGCTCGTGGTGTTTTTCCAAAAAGTTATTTTTTTTAAATTTTCAATGTATTCTTATAACAAAATTTATTAAAAATTTGTAGATATTTTAGAATGCAAAATTTTTTTCATTTTATGTTACCATCGCTTGCATCTTTTTTCCAAATATTTGATTTTCTTATTATCAATCTCATTTTTCATAATTAAAACAAAAACTACTTATTCTATATAAAAATGATTAATAATACATTTCTAGATCTTTTTCGGGTGAACAAATTTTGCCTTTTTATTTTTTTTTTACCTTTTGTCGTTTCTCTAAACGTTTAATTTTTCTATTTTCAATGCTGTTTTTTAAGAATAAAACAAACACTGCGCGTCTTATCAAAAAATGAATAATAACAGATTTTTAGATCTTTTTCGGTTGCACAATTCTTATCTATATTATGTATTTCTTTTATCGTATCTTGCGTGGTATGACTGCAAAATGGAATTTTTGATTTTTAACTATTCTTTGTGCTGCAAAAATTTGTGTTTTTAATTTTACGAAAAAATTCAAAAAGTTAATGTGATAATCTTGCATAAAAAACTGTTTTTCGGATTCAGAGGGTCTCAAAGCGTGGGGATTTGATAAAAACAGGGTAGAGAGGGGTCAAACTTTACACAAATCTAATACATTCTACGATGAGAATGTAAAAATATTAAACATTTATTCGGCTTACTGGCATGGCTTTAATAAACCTTTAAATTATTTCTAGATTTAAAACAACAATTCAGATGTACATATATAATGAATAGTTTTGTAGAATTGAGGGGTCAGATACAATAAGGGGACGAGCGCTCGAAAACGCGTAAAAGTATTGTCCAAACGCCTTGTGGTATCCAAATTTTAAAGTTCAAAAAATTAAATATAAAAAAATACAGACTTGTAGATAATGCCAAGAAGGAACTTTTTTCTATTTAAAGTTTTTCTTTCTGATGTATATTTTTAATAATAAAATTGAAAAACGGATGATTAAATT
>JAWWLR010000034.1:32946613-32956895 GCA_035041075.1 Acraspis erinacei
AAAAGATGCGCGCACGTTAGGAATGCGAGTCATTGGACCCAGTTTGTCTTTGGGTGAATTTGATTGGTTGGCCTTATAACGGAACTTCGTAACCATAAGCGCGCCGGTTCCGCTGACAGTCAGCCTGCTAAACGTCTGCCGCGGTTTGTGATCAACGTTTCGAAGTTTTTCTTTCTTCAAGTAAAAGTACATCAACTTGAATATGAGGTTATTCACGTTTTGGTAAGAATCCACTTTCAACTTTCATTTAAGAAAAATTTCAATCTGCATTCATATTTCTTATATTTTGATAAACTGCTGCGCAGAATATCAATATAGTGTTTAAATATTTGGATCGAACTTATAATTTTTTTTAATCACATAAAAATTTTATTTACGAATTTTTTTGTTGATAATGAAATAACATCGGTACGCATACGAAACGACAATTGATTGCAAAGGCTCATTACAGGACCTTGATAAATTTGGTTTTATGATTGAGTGTTGATATATTGAATTACTTCTTTATTGAAGAGATTCTTCTTTCATTCGGTGGTAAAAAGTCCTTGAAATATAATTGAGGGTCGATAATTCTGTTTCAGATCTAACGTCGAGAAAGCAGAATGCGACTAGCACAATTACTGCTAACATGGACTTTTACTCTGTCGGTAATCCTGATCTTGGTAGATGGTCAAGCTGGCAGCAGAGTCACTTTCCAGGATGATACTTCCAAAGGAAGTTCTGCAGCAAGTGGTTAGTGTCTCTCCATGTCCATTCAAATTATTTTTACTCATTTCAGTTATTTTTATTACTATTTAGTATTTTATTACAACCATTTCCAAGGCCAATACTCTGTTTATCACAATTTAATAATAATATTATTATAATAATTTGTTTCATAACAATGTTTCTGAAAATCATTATCCATAATCGCCTCTACTTTTAAGTGAACAATACTCATTGATAAGTGAAAGTGAATTATTATAGTCAGACATGGTATACTGTCCGTAGAAGCATTCATTTTGGTGAACAATATATTCTAGATTTTTAACTTTTTCAAAAATTGTGTAAAACAGGCACTCTCTGCTTGTTCACAAATGTTTACAATTTTCTCTAAGTGTTAGAACATTTTTTTTGTAATTTTATTGAGTGTCGTTACGTAATGCCTCACTTACTTTTCACATAAACTGTTTATATATGCACATGAGTACAAATTACATGTAATAAAATTTCACGACTGCAGATGTTTACTCTGGCTTTTGAGCTCTAGTGTAAAAAGGAAGACAATTGTTAGGTCTTATTTTCATTTAGAACGTGATATAACAGTCAGATTGAGGAAAATGGTAGAAATAAGATATAAACCACAAAATGCATAGTAGGGTGTTCCGAATTTTGTATTCGAAGTTTAATGCATATTGCCCCCAAATTTAATAAGATCTACACAAAAACAAATATTAGAAATAAAAATTATATTAATAGGTTCTCCAAGCTCCATGTATTTACCCATAAGAAAAAAATGTCTTCATGTAAATTTCATTCAGAATCGTCACTAATTATATTTTTTTTCGTTTTTTCTAAATACCAATTGTATCGAATATATCAACTAGTACCTTTTATTGATAAATAGAGGTTTAAATACATTTTTTAAATAATATATTATTTTTTATATAGTTTTTCTCTTAGAATAGATTTAAAAAGTCCCAGTATTTCCCAAATTTTTCCATTTGTTCTTAAATTTTCAGTTATAGCGACGCAATAACTAATTCAATTTAACATAAATAATTGTTTAAACAATTTATTATTACTTATCCCTATATTCTCTTAGAATAAGGCTAGTAAGTTCCAGCTTTTTCTGAAATTTTCCATCTTTTTCCACTCTTAGCATATAGTGAGGTTAAAATTAATTCAAGTTAACGAAAATAATTGTTTGAATAATTTTTTATCAATATTCTCTTCGAATAATGTTCGAATGATACTGTGTTTTTGGAAACATTCCTCTTTTTATCCACTTTTTACTTACTTAGAACAAAGGGATGATTGATACAATTTAACAAACCTAATTGTTTAAACAAACTATAATAGTTTATAACTGTCTTGTCCTATAGTAATTCTAGATAATTGCGGTTTTTTCTGAAGTTTTCCACGTTTGGTTATTTTTCATTTAGAATGAGATAATAATTATTGATACAGTTTAGCAAACGTAATTGTTCAAGCAAATTATTATTATTTATAACTATCTTCTCTCATAGTAATGCGAGATAGTTGCGCGTTTTTGTCTGAAATTTTAAACTTTTTCTCAACTTTTCACGTCGAGTGTGGTAATAATTGATGCATTTTAATAAACATTATTATTTAAACATATCATCACAGTTTATTGCTATCTTTTCCTATAGTAATGCTAGATAGTTGCGGTTTTTTCTCAAATTTTCTACTTTTTCTTCAATTTTTACTAAGTGAGATAAGAATAAATGCAACTTAATATACATAATTGTTTTAACATTTTATCATGGTTTACAATTATCTTGCAGGTTTTTTCGAAATATTCAGCTTTCCTTGGACTGTTTAATAAGAAAAAAGTCAGTACCTGCATACTATGCTCTCCAATACACTTTAGCAGTCTAAACTCTCCAATATCGTTTTGTTTTGGCACCTCAAGCCGCTATGCGTACGTGACGCTACAGCCAGCACAAAACGTGATTGGAGAGTTTAGACTGCTAACGCCGGATTGGTGAATATAGCATCGCGGTATCAAAATAATAAATGTATAAGAAAATTGAGGAATATTTCAAATATCTGTTTTATTTCAGAAAAAAATATTAACAAAAAAGAAAGAAATTTAAAAAATAAGTTTCTTTCTCATGTTTATTTATCATTTGTTCATAACTAAAAAGCCAAAGCAAAGGTTAAAAAGTTAGAAAAAGTGGCACCTTTTGAGCAGTTATTTAAGAGAAGATATTTATAAAAAAAATTGTGTAAAAATTTAGGCTTTTTAAATTGCATTATTTAGTACCTCGCTCTAAGTGAAAAGTTGACAAAAAGTAGAATATTTTAGATAAAACCTCAAACTTCTAGCATTATTCAAAAAGATTATTAATTAAATTTTTGTATTAGAAACATTGTTTGTTTAAAATAATACCGCAAGAAGATCATAATTAGCAACAGAAACTCGCAAATCCCAACTTTTTACTTTCGGGGGTGATATTAAATTTGCGAGTGATATTCGTTCAAATTAAAAAAACTCCAATTCATTTTAGGACCATCTATTAGGGAGGTCCAAGAAACTGTGCATTAGAACAGTATTGTATGTTTCTTTTAGTGTTTTGTGAATACGGGCCGAAATCGCTATGCTTTTGATCTGGTGTCCGTTGGTTGAAATTGGACCTTATGTTTTGAGAGTTCTGATTCTGGGAATTGGGGTTCGGAACTTAGAGTTACGGTAGAAATTTGGAAGTAAAGAAAAATTCTTGGGATTTCGTAATATAATAAAATAATTAAGTTTCACAAAAAAATGAAATTTAAATATTTCAGATAAAACATTTAAGAAAGCTGCAAAAAACTTTCTTGCAGGCAAACAGTGCCTACTTTGACTAATTTTTAATTTTAAAGAATAATTTTGTAAAGAAATTAATAACGGCATTTGAATGATTTTGAATAATTCTCAATGGCTTTTGTAGTAAACGAGGAGAAAATCTTTCACTGATTGTACAACTCATTTTGAAAATAGACTCTCTTCGTTCGCTCCTACTATAGTTATCATATCACCATGCTCTCATTCATAATAAACATTCACATTCAGAAAGCACCAACTCCTATGAAAATCACTTCTCACACCAAAACCGCAAATCCGCATTACTTCGTCATATTAATAAATAGCACATATCAGAGCATTTTACGCTTTCTCTTCATGTCCCCATTTTATACTTTTTATTTTACTTTTTTAGAGGAGGCGCTGAGATTTGAAAACCAAGGTTCAGAAGGTCGGCAATCGGTGAATAGAACAAGACAGGGAAAGGATCTTTTCGATTGGATAGGTCTTGGCACTGGCCGTCATGTCGATCCTTACTTGGCAAGGGCGAACGAAGCTTGTCTAAATGGTGACTTCGCAGAATGCTTCAAATCCCGGGCACTTAACACCTTTTCTGAATTTTTCGATCAGCCGGAATACAGCCTCAGTGAAAATGTTAAAGTTATCAGAATGCCTAGGGACATTGTTCAGGATGTAAACAAACAGCCTTACGAATATGCGAGTTCTGCTAGGTAATTCATCATACGTTTGCACGAAGAAAAAAAGTTTAAGAGAAAATTACTTTTGCAAGAATTTATGATGCCCTCTGATATTGATAAGACATTTTTTTATAGATCAGACGATTCAGAATGGGACCAGTTAGTAAAATTTGCAGCAAGAAAAGCGGAAAAATTTGTGAAGACTGTAGCATTCAAAGTGGATATTCCATCTTGGGTTGTTGGCGAGAATGAAGTGTATGCTCCTAGATTCATAGACGAGATTGCGGATGAGATCGACACCATTGAAAATAAGAAAGACACTCTTTTTTGTAAGTATAATTCTAAATGCATATGAAATATAGCGGAGCGAAAATGCTCAAATTAATCGAATCGTTTGGGCCCATGCAAAAATTCATGGGTTGGTACCTGAACAAACAAAAAAAGAATTTGTTAAATCGGTCAATATCCACGTAGCACTTCGCTGGAACTGAACCCAAAATGTCTTGAATCTCCTGGGGGTTTTCTGTTCTCAGTACTCTGATTCCTCATGATCATTTTGCGACATTTTGTGTCTTATTATTTGAGGGGCTTATTAAGTCTACTTTTCTGGAAATAACATTCAAGTGGAACAAACTGTTTATTTTCACACTTAACAGGAGGCTCTTTGTATTAAGCATCTTGCCATAACCAAATACCTTCAAAATGCTTAAAAATAAGTGAAAAAAGTTTTAAAAAAAATTAGTTTTTTTAAAATAATTGCTCCTTTATGATACATCCTGAAGCTAAGACATGATTTACAACTAAATTCTAAAAAATTTCCTGCAAAACTAAAAAGTATCGAACACTACACCGCCAATGGTTTACGAAATATAGCTATCAAAACTTATTTTTTATGAAAAAATTTTACTAACAAATTTTCCATTTAAAAGTTGTCAAAATAATATTTAAAGTAGACTTAATTTCCTAAAATATTAAAAAAATACAATGCTTTAGCTCTAATTGAACTGCAGTTATAGCTTCTTAAATAGGACTTTCTTTTGTAGAACTTATATAGACGTTAGGTTTCTTATGAAATTTCTTGCTCCTGCTATATTCTGTATTTTTTGAATAAATTCTTTAACTTCGAATGAAGCAGAATCAACAAATTTGAAAAAAAACTTAACGTTTATGTGAGTTCCTTGAGAGAAGATTTTATCAATGCAGGCCATAACTGCAGTCTTAGTTATATTATTTGTTGACAGCTTGTATAGAAACACACTTATATCAGGAAAAGTAACATGACAAATTTATTTAGTCAAATTTTTGTATAAAGATAAGTTCCGTCAACCAAATCGCATATAAATATCTAACAATGAATATGTAATGTTCGAATTTTTCATTTTTGCAAAGAATTGTATGCTTCTTACTTTTTCTTTAATATTTCTAAGCAGTAGGATTCATTAGAAAGGTGCAATTTTGAAAAAACTCAGTTCTCAAACTGTTTTGACCTATTCTTAAACATTATAAAAAGGTTTTGGTTTTCGCAAGCAATTTATCATACAAAACCCCCTTTGTCAGTGTCAAAATCTTATGCCAATAAAGTAATAAATTTATTTATCAATATAATTAATATAATAATTAATATAATAATTTATTTACACAAATAAACTTTATGCCAATAATTCACCACTTCAATGTTATTTCCACAAAGCTATACTTATCAAGCGCCACAAACACTGTAGCAAATTTACTGTATGTTCAGTAGTGTGGTCCTCATTTTTCTATTTTGGAATCTTCTTGGCCTCACCCTCCTGTTTTGCTTGAGGGACCAAAAAATTATCTCTGCCAAGTTTGAGTGAATTCAGTTATATTCCATCGGAATCCTTTGGCTCTATACAATAATGATCTCTAGATTATGTTCAAAAATATACCGAGACGAAAACATTTTTTTTCAAAATTTACAAAATGGCGGGTCCCTAAATTTGAAACACAATTACGATTTTCAAAATTCATAACAAAACTCGTCAAATTCTTACAAGAGGGAGATTTATTTATTAGAAACCATTTGATGACAATTAAACTTCCAATTTTTGAAAAAAAATTAGAGATGGCCACCCAAATTTGGTTTCACAAACTCATTATTTCTCTTTTTCTAGGTGAGAACTTTTCAGGTGCCAATTAAAAGGCTACATTATTGTAAAGAAACATATTTCGCGATGCATGATGGTTAAAGTTTGGAAAAATTCCAAATGAGGCCTTACGTATTACTCAAAATCTCGTATTTTCAATTTTTTTCGTCCAAAGATCTCAAAATGTTGAAGAAAAATCAATTGTATTGTAAAAAATGTTTGGTTGGAAGTAGATCTCGAAATTTTCACTAAAGTAAAAACGGCTTCTCATCACTGTTTTCAAAAAGTTAGATACTTTTTGCAAATTTAAACAAAATATGAAATACATATCGAAAAGAATTTAGGAATTCTCAAAACTTAATTTTTTAATTTTTGAAAGGTTGGATAATACAATAACAAGAAAATCAACATTTCTAACTATTCGGTGAAAAGTTTTCAAATTTAATTAAGAAAAAAATTCCCAGTATTCTGCAGCTCTATTAACTTTGAAGCAAGTGGTTTTGAGAATAATTGGATCCCTTCCGAAAATGTGTTTCATATTTTGTTTAAATTTGTAAAAATGTATGCTTGCGAGAAAATGTCGAGATCTACTTCCAATCACACTTTGTAACAATACAACTGATTTTTCTACAAAATTTGCAGATCTTTGGACGAAAAGCATAGACCATGCGAGTTTTTGAGTATTTCAGAAGGCACCATTTAAAATTTTAAAAATTTTTGACTTTTGTACCTTAAGAAATATTTTTTGTTTGTTTTATAATAATATACAATTTTAATTGACATCTGAAAAGTTGTCACCGAGAAACAAAGAAATAATGCTTTCTAATAAATAAAACTGCCTCTTGTAAGAATTAGACGAGTTTTTTTTTATTAATTGTCGTGTAGACATATTTTTTTAACGTAGTCTAAAGATCAACCTTTACATAGCAAAAGTGAGAAACTTTGAGAGCTTCGGGCCATACGTGAATATTAACCGATTTCGCTAAAATTTGGTGGAGATAATTTTTTTAGTCATTCAAACAAAATAGGGTGGTGAGAACAAAGAAATAAAAAAAATCACCGAATGTGAATAAGGACCGCCTTCATGTGCAGTTTTTTCTATTCATTTTGACAATATTTAAAAAAAAAGTGTTTTTTAAAATTAGCTTGATTTTTTAACAAATAGGAACCTTTTTCAAATTTTTTAATTCTAAATTCAAACAGAAGGTATTCATCGATTTCAAGATTTTTTTCAATTTTTTCGAATGTCAACTCAGACATTTCTCCCCCTGAGCACAAACGAATCGATTAAGTTTAGGATTTTAACTCCACCCTAATATGAAACCGAAGAAAAATTGACTAGTCAAACAAATTGGAGTCTTAGGAGAAATTTCGCCTAATCAAAGCTGGGAGATATACCAAATTTAGAAATTTTTAAATAAAATGTATGAAGTATTACACTGACAATATAATACAAGGATAACGGAAAGAGAGGCATTTTTCAATTGGCACACTTTGAAAGATTCATGAATCAAAAAATGGATTGATTGATCCATACTTACAGTGAAATTATATTAGACTAGAGTAAATTATCGGGGTAATAAATGAGATATACTCATCACCAAAGTGTTATTAGTTGGACTGTCCCACTTATGGCAAATTGTTCCTTAGAGGCAAATCTCTATATTGTAGAACCTGTCCCAACGTCCTGAGATAAGTTATGTTATGCCCGCACATATATATTAGCTGTGAAAGTACTAACTGCCAATCAAGACGTTCAATTCATAGAAGGAATGACTGTGAATATCTACTCTGGATTTAATATTGACTAGGCCTCATACTTGAATCATTTTTCAATGTTAGCGTTACAAAATGAACAACTTTTACTTCGGAACGTTGCAAAATAAATAAGTTGATAACTGAATTGTTCGAAATTAGAATCTTTAAAATTCTCATAATTCAGTTGTATGAAATGGATCTGCAAGAATGTCTATAATTCTTAATGAAAGCTCAAATTTTTTCATTTTATAACTGGAAGTACTCAATCTTTATGTATGAAAAAATGTAAAAGGACTGTCACTTCAAAAATCAGGTCTCTGGAAGAAAAACTTTCCTATGATTTTAAGCATTCAAATTATATTATTGTTTATATCTTCAAATATATGTGGTGGTTTAAGAAATTTATTCATTAAAAAAATATTTTTAACGATTTCAGCCGTAGAAAAATTTAATTTCAGAATTGTTAACAGTATAGTTGTGCATAATGTTTTCCCAAAAAAATAAGCCATAATTTATTAAAATTGAAGCATTTTTCAAAATTTTGTAAGAAGCAATAATAATAAAAAATTTAATTGTAAAAACACTATTAAAATAAATGTGGTATGTAAGTTTTTTAAAGTTAAAAAAATATTTTATTTGAAATTACACCATTAGTAATGTCTCAAAAATATTTTAATTGTGTTAATTTATCAAAAATAACCCCGTTATTGATGCAATTACTGTTGGGTGATTTAAAATAATTATAAATACAAATAGAATTTCAATCGTTGAATAGAAGCTTAAAGCAATCACAATTTATCATTTAATTATCCTTTTAATAATTGAAACGTTCAAAACAAAATGATTTCAAATTGAACGTTTAAAAAGTTTAAAATTTTAGAAAATTGCATAAAAAGTAAACAAGTTAGAATCAAGTCAAACCTTTGGAAATTAATATCATTGAGGAATACGTCTTTCAGTTTTAATAGTTTAAAAATTAACTGTTCTAAATTTTACACAGATTTAAATGTGAGAGCCGATATGTAATTTACCAAACTTAAATTTTTGAAGCATTAACAAGTTAAAGTTGAAATTAAAGATTTGAAAACCAAATGCTTAAACTGTAACAAATTTAATTTTAAAGGTATTGAAATTAAAAAGTTTCAACCTAAAATATGTAATTCTTATATCACTGACAAAAAATTAACACTGTTAATATTTGATGTAAGGATTATGGAAATCTTCTAGTTTATCTTTATTTTTAGCTTTATAAGTTATTTAATCTCATATCACTAATAATCTTTAATCTCTGTTGAAGTTTATTTATGTCGTAATAAAACTAAGGTCAATGTTATTTTGGATCCATTAACTATGAAATTAATTTTTTTTGCATAAAATATCGTACTCGTAATTCCTATATGATGACAAGTAGATATGTTCACTAGGTAGACTAACATTAAATGATTTGCTTTCCTCCCTCGTTAAATCAGATTTTATTTCTTTCCCCTCTCTATGCTTCATTGGAATGTTGATTCTTGCGGTACCACACATTTACAATGTGGGTTTTCTTGTGGAGTTGGAAATGATTACCACAGAAAAATTAACTTGGATTGCATATCTTGATCTAGCTTTCATTGGTACCATTTTTTTTGTAATATACGATGTACCGTTATAGTGTCACTGATACTCATACTGATAGTTTTAAAAGGAAGGAACCGTTGGAGTTGAACACATTTTTTTGTAAATACATTATGATTTTCATATTATACTTACATAAAAATATCATAACAATCCAATCTATCTTTTTATCTAATGAAATGTAACACGATGCCTATAATTAAGAATTAGGCAAATTAATTTTGAAGATTGATACTATCTTTAGCTGGATGTGGTTCCGTGAAATAAAATAAAATATAATTCGCTTAAATGTTAAGTTTGATGTATACGGTAAGAAGCAATTTCAGGTATAAGATGAAGGATGCAAAAATTAAAAAATGAATATGTGCTGTGCAAAATTAATCGATTGAACGACTTCCTTTCACACAGAAATTTCTCCATCCATTTTCAATCTTTTCTCATTAAAGAATCAGGTGACTTTCGCCTCTGGACTACATGTATCTTCGAAACCTGTAAGTGTATCTATCGACCGTTATCCTGTTTATATCCATTTTCTAGCTCGGAATCGTCTGAAGAGACTCCTGATCCCCATGCTTATCGTTTTGAAGCTTTTCAAA
>JAWWLR010000034.1:32963569-32986432 GCA_035041075.1 Acraspis erinacei
TCAAGTGACTTCAGCAGATAGCATGTGACTTCCAATAAATTCAGGTGATATCAAGTGACTTCAGACGAATTCTTGTTAATTCATGTAAACCCAATTGACTTAAAAATGGTTAAATGATTACTTAAATGATTTAAAGTGACTTCAAATGAATTCAGATGTTTTGGAGTGATTTTAAGTGAATTCACGTGACTTCAGATAATTCAGGAGGCATTACGAGAATTCAAGGGACTTTAAATAAATCCAAGTGACTACAAGTGACTACAGATATTTCAGGAGACTAGGATATTTCATTACAAGTTTATACCTGACTTCACGGGTTGTCAACCCCTCGACTACATCTTTTTAGTGGTCAATAATATTTTATATTGTATTCCAATTGTTATTAGAATTTTTTAACTAGGCGAATTCAACTGCACGTGATAGAAAAAATGCAATTATTAAGTTGATGATAGAAGGTCTATTTCTAATAATTATGATACTGAAGTAAGCTGTATTATATTATAAACATGAAACTAATTTCCTGCAGAGACGCTATCACCACTATTTCGCCAAGAAAGCTTAAACTATCACTTACTAATGACTACGCATTAAAGTAGTTAAGCACAGGAGCAGGGTTAAGGATTGTTCTTCAAGAGCTTCTCCAACAATTATGGTATATTCTATATCACAGTAATTATGGCTATCCGCACGTTGATCATGAAAAAGTTTATTTTAATGAAATTAACCTTTGACCTTAAAAATATTTCTACGTGTGAATCAATAATGATGTTAGTGAATCCACATAGTAAAGCTTTTCGGAATTTATAGTACTGATGAAATTAATGGAATTTAAGGAATTCACTAAATACACAAATTTATTGAATTCACGGAATTCACAGAATAACCTTATTTATGGAATTCACCTAACTCACGTAATTCACATAATTTGCGTAATTCACGTAATTCATTAAATTCATGTAACATCTGGAATTCACTTATTGTATGAAATTCGCGGGATTCAAGTTATTAATGAAATTCGCAGAATTAATGGAAATGAAGGAATTCACGAAATGTGTGAACTTCAAGGAATTCTGAAAATTAAAAGAATTCGCGGAATTCATGGGATTCATGGAGTTCTTGGAATTTATAGAATTTAGGGAATTCAAGGACTTCACGGAATTCGTGGAATTTATGGAACTCAAGCAATTCCTGGAAGTCGATGAAATTGATACATTCCGTGATTTTCGTAGTTACATTGAATTTTATTAATTCATTGAATTTCATGAATTCCATGAATTCTGCTATTTTCCTTGAATTTCATGAATTATTTCAATTTCATGAATTGATTGAATTCTTTGAATTCAATGAATTTCATGAATTCCGTGAAATCCATGAATTTCATGAATACCGTTAAATCCATGAATTCCGTGATTTCCATGAATTCCACGTATTCCAAGAATTCCGTGAATTAAATTAATTCTATAAATTCTATGAATTCCATAAATTCCTTGATTTCCGTGAATTCTTTGGATTCCGTGAATTCCTTGAATTTATAAATTCTGTGAATTCAATGAATTGCGTGAACTTGGTAAATTCCGTGAATTTGGTAATTTCCCTAATTTTCTTGAATTTCATGAATTCCTTGAATTTGTGGAGTTCCGTAAATTTCATGAATTCTATGAATTTCTTGAAGTCTGCGAATTCCGTAAATTTCATGAATTCCATAAAATTCTTAAATTCCGGGAATTCCATTAATTCTATGAATATCGCGAATTACTTGTATTCAATTTAAAGCGTGAATTCCGTGAATTCCGCGACTTCCATGAATCGCATGAATTTCGTGAATTCCATGAAATCCAAGAATTCTGGGCGTTATATGAAATCAGTGAATTCCTTGAATTCCGTAAATTCTGTGAATTGCTTTAATTCCTTGAATTCCATAAATACGCGCGTTATATACTATATATTAATAAAAAATTTGAAACTACATCATTGTGTATTGTAGCGTTACCTTACGTTTCGGAAATTAACTTATAATACATGTAGTTGAAGTTTCCAACACAAATTTTCAACAGTGTAGAATCTAAGGCATTATTAAAACTCAGTTAGGGTTTAAAGATTTCCATAATTCTTAAGAACTATTTAAGAAATATTCACAATATATTATAAAAGCCTGAACGGAAGAAAGGTTTTTTAGGTTTTATCCATTCGTCCAAACATTATAATGATCAATTTCAGGATCAAGTTTCAGGATCAATGTTAATTTATTTCATTTTCATAATCTAGAAAAAAAGTAGTAAGCTTGTTAATTTATGAAGATTTATGAAAAATGTCATGTTTTATATGACCTATTTTAGAAACTTAACTCGTAAGTTTCGCGATTCGCATAATATATCCTATCACATTGCATATTACCCAAACGATGACAAAATTTTCTTACAAACTTGATATTCACTACGAATCGTATCAATAAACCGAAATGCATAATAAACTGAAAAAATATATTTGAAAGTAGGCTTACACCAGAACGCAAACTGAATAATAAATGTAGTCAACAAAAATAGTTAGCGGCAGATTTTCTCTAATTTTCGAATTATGCCTTACATTTTCAGAGAAATTCTTTGACCTTCATCGACCTAGCTATGAATTGGCCTTGATATAATGAGCTACCGCATACTTTGCTCGCGACTTTTCACCTCAAAATAACGCACCATGATCCTCGCATCATAACAGTGGTTCTCCACTAATCTCAGCACTAAGAAAAATGTTCTCTAATGGTATCTAAACTTTAAACCTGGTCCCCGTGACTTAAATCATCCACCTCTTTTTTAAAATTCAAACCTCAGATTCAAAAATCTCTTTTGGCAACTGATCAAAGGAACAACGGTAAATATATGGTTCGGGACCAAAATAGAAGCTGCCTTGACCCTTGCGGGAGGATGGAAGTCTTTGCTTTTACAACGGCTTTCTTCTACCGCAAGAAACTGTAATTTTGCTTGGAAATAAAGTAAAAGAGCCTTGAAAACAATGTTGAACGGACAGGAACATTCAGAACTTTTTGTTCGATGAATGAAATTGGTAAAGTTCAGTATCATTAAAAAATGATTCTTGGATAAGCAATTATCTGGAGAGATTTTTCATGCAGCCACTCATTTAAATCCTTTAAATCGAAATCGCGAAAGTTTTTACTATTTTTACAAGGAATATTAAAATTTTTTCACTTTCGAACAGTATGTGTCAAAAACATTGAAATATTTTACAAGCACAACATAAAATTGTAGGCTTTCAAATTGAAACATTTTAATATGCAAGAATTAATTGGTATGCAATTTTCAAATTTTATTCGCATAAAATTGAAACATTAATAATTTAAGGTTGCGCAAAATAATAAAAAAAACGTCTTATATGATGTGTTTAATTAATACAAAATATAAGAGATAGGATTTGGAAGTCGTTACAAAATCTTGAAGATTTTTCACGATCTACAACCTTTTCTCAGCAGAGTAAGAAAAAACCTAGGAAAAAGGTAAAAAATGTTTTTGAAATTTTACAATGAAATGTAACTGAAGGGCAATTAAAGACTTGTTTGTATTGGTATACAAGAAGCTTGAAATTTCTAGTCGCGTCGTGTTCAGGGGGTTTTCGGGTTGTTTATAAACAAATTTAAGATTAGAATTGGGTTCCAAGATTGCGATTAAGTGTTTAAAAAATTCAATAAATAACCGAATTTGTATAAAAGTCGGTACCATGGTACTTTTCGGATTGATGAAGGCGAATTGTTGGTCTATATTAAAAAAAAGTTCTGTCCAAGTTCTTTTGAGAATTCAAAACTGTTTTTTTGCCCAAAAATTTGAATATCATGGACGTTGGAGTACTAAAAAACTTTCGCACTCTTTGGAAGGTTGGAGGTTGTACATCTTGGATTTTAGATCTTCATTTTTCGAAATATTTTAGATTCCTATTTCAACACTTTAAAAATCTTTTTATTATTTTTTTCTTTATTAAATATTATCGACAGCATAATTTGTGCACTAGAAGAAAAGATATAATTCTACTAAATTAAATATGTAGATTTTAAACAATAACCAGTGGTCCCTTTCTGGCTTCCAAAGTGGAACTGTTCCACTTTTCTTTTTCTTCTTCTCATGACAAAGTGAACTATTTTTACATTTTTCGCAAGGCGATGAAGTCAGACAATTGTAGTAGACGTTATATGCCTTCATTACCACTGAGGCCTATAATACTTGCTATTATTCTATTAATGTTTCTGCTTCTAAATCTCTGCTGAAAGATCAAGGACATTTGTACTACATAGAGGCCATGAAATGAATAGTTGCAGGAGCTTAGCAGGGGTGTACTCGTATATGGCATGACTCTTGAATTCTCGTCTACATCTAAACTTCATTTGTCATGCTTCAGGTGTAACAACAGGACACAGAATAAACTTTCTTTTTAAATATCTCACGGCACTTTAGCATTAAATAAGCCCGGATAAACTTACACGATACAAAAAATGTTAGAATTCTCATCCAAAACTCATTTCCTCGAATTACTAGCATATTATCATAAGCAGGTGTGAGAGCCAATAGTGATTAGAATTGTAAAAACATTTGAATTGAAATTACGGACTAAAGAGGCTGCAACGTTAGAATTTATTGTGTAACCGTCGGAAACTAGAAGAGCCTCCACTTGTTATATGTTTTCTTACCTATTATATGGCTCTTTTACTGCCGTATGTGAAAACACACGGTCATATATAATTCATATAATCTATTCACAAGAAATTTATAGTACTTTCTTCGACAATATAGAATTGATTTTTTTTTTGATTCTGCAACAAAAACCCCAAAAACTGTTTAAAGATTTAATATTTATGGATCACGCGAACAAAACTTTATGAATCCATTTTTTGATAAAAATGAGGTCTGCATGGTTTTGGCATTTTCAGGTCTCGAGAAATACAATTATTGAACCCTGGTTCACAAAAAATGCTATGCCATTAGAAGCTCGTTTTAGAAATGATAATTTAGATGGATTCATCATGTTTTGTTCACTTATTGCTCATTCAATCCTTAATAAGAAAAATTTATATTTTAATACATGTAACAGTCTTTTATGGTCAGATGTTAAATATCAAATACAAATAATTATTTGCAGTCGCTTCAAACCCAAAGTATTCAGATTACTCCAGTTCTTCAATTCTTAGAACAATATTTAAACAAAAACAGGTGTCTTGGTTACTCTCTCCCTTTATAAATAATATATTTATTTCATAGTGTTTTTAATTTATTTATTTATCATAATATATTCCAAGCAATATTTAGAACATTTATGGAAATTACTTTGGTGCTAATATCTCCTTATTCTAAGTGCCCTGCGTATTTTCTCTACATAAACCGCTTTACACTCTATATATTTAAATTTCTAAATCACACATTGTTCATCTGCTCGCCTATCTTTTCCCAATTTTACAATTAAATAAATTTTAAATGAATCTCTGTGCATTATTTGTAAACCTATTTTTTCTAACTTTGCTTTTAAAATTATTTAAAAATTTGTTTAAATAACGGAAAACTTCGTGTGTTTAATCTATTCTAATTTCCAACCACTGTTTTATTTTTAATTTTTGTCTGATTAATTCGGTTCTGAATACATTTTTTGAAGAAGAGAAATTCAATAAATTTTTTAATTAAAATCTGGATGCGATAATTTAAGAGCAATGCCAATTTCCAAAGGGTTTGAACTAGAACGAAGCCCACAGGAGTTTCCAATGCTTATTTATTTAAAGTAACATTAACTTTAAAATAAATTGTGTAAATTGAAAATTAAACTTTTGCATATGGGTTGTTCGGCAACATGGCTTTTACGTGAAAGAAACAAATTTTTCGATTTTCACGGTTTTCTAACATTTGCAATTAACTTTGAAAAGGCAGCAGTATTCTTTGTTAATTTTTTACCGCAGTTTTAGTGGTTCTTTGAAGATTTTAATGAGTAACTTCTTTAATTTCCTAGTGAGTTAATCTATTATTAAAATAGCTGCTCGTAAAGGATACTCTACCTGTTAAGATTCCGTTTTTAACCTCTCTTAACTTCTCTTACCCTCTCTTTCTTGACCTCTCTAGAATGTTAAAATTATATTTTTAGGTCACTTTTGTAGGGATTTTTGGAAAAATTTAAATACTTTCTTTACCATGGAATACTTGCAGTACTCCCTTTATGACCCTTTTCTAACAGTTTTTCTGAATGATTCTCAAAAATATTGTTTGTTTCATGAATGTTATTACTTAACTAATCATTAGATCAATCTATAAGTTTTACTCTGGTATTGTAAGTTATCTGGTATTTTCGTGATACTTTCTTCAATGTGGTTAATAATTTCAAGAAATTAAACATAATTTAGTTCACCACATTTATTGCTAAATCCACCTCCTAACATAAAAATTTTAGTTACTCTCTGTACATTTTACACGTTAGAAATATTAAAGAACCAAGTATCTCATTGATTTTAGTAAATATCCAAGTGAATTTTCAAATTTAATTTTTGTAAATCACATTAGATATAAAGAATGTTTTAATCGGGTGGAAATTTAAGTCGGGCGTTCGCCAGTCTACGGCTGGAGAGCCCGGCTTTAACTCGGGAGTTGGTCGGGGAGCCCGGCTTTAAGTCGGGCTGTCTCCAGGGTTCCTGGTCGGAATCCGGCCAGCATCATCACGCTGCGCTGGCCGGTTTCCGGCCGTGGATCATGGCCGTGACATAACCAGGCTGCCCGACCGTGGCCCGGTCGGTATCAATTGGTTATTTACTAGATTTAAATAATTCGGATTTCAATTTTATGAAGAGCACCTGTCACTGAATTAGGGAGTCAATTTTATTCCTTTTTACTGCTTGAATTGGAGTATATTAATATATGAAACTCCACACGCCCTGCACAAAGAAAACATTAACTCTTTTCACGTAGTCGTCCAGAGACAAAAAAGGTATTTACAAAATAAATATTTTAAGTATTTTGTTATTTGTTATTTGTTATTATAAGTATTTTGACTTTAAATATTAACACTCCTGCTTAGAGTAATTACATATAATACATTTTTAAACATTATATTACAAATAAAGTTGTTAACGCTACGTAGGTATCGAAAATACATATCTATACCTATATCTATCGCCTAACAGTCGGTAGTGCTAGCCACTTCGCTAAAACGGCAAGTTGAAAATCGTTGAAAAAGCCATCCTCATAAGCTACAGTTCAAAAAAGTTAAAGTAAAAAATGTTAAGCTCTCTTTTTCTAATTATTTATTATTATACGACGTTATGTGAATGTAAAATACGCAAACTCTAAACAGGAATATCAATAAAATAATTCAAAAATAATTAATTTAAATCGACTATAATTATTCTTCGCGTAATATTTAGCTTTTTGCTGTTGTAGACCACTTTACAACTTTTTACAATGACATGAAATGTAATTTTTTATAAACATGTAACATTTTTTATGAAGATGGAACTTAGAACTTTTTTCTTAAAAAAAGCAGTCCGAATTTGAAAAAGGTGTCTTCGAATTTTTGTCAGAAACTCATTGTTTGTAAGTATGAACTCATGAAACATTAACATTTGTGGTGTGAACAAACTCATCCTGAGGGCTGAGCGAGGCTTTTTCCACACGGGTTTATTAATTTTTAGTTATTTTCAAGTGAAAGACGTTGAATATTTAATAATAAAATACAGTTCATTAAAAGTGATTTGCTCGATTTGCCCGATCTGAGCCCAGTCAGTCCCCGACTGGTGTTTTTAAATAAATTTTGCCTAGCCAGTCTCCGACCAGCGCACGGCTAGGCTTTTAAAAACAAACATAGCCCGGCCAGCCCCCTACCAGAAACCTTGTTGTACCAGGGCTAGCCAGGCCTATTTCTACACGGGAATATCTTCTATAATTAAAAAAAAATTATTAAAGGTTATACCATGGTATCTGCTTCATTACTCTATCAAGAATGTTTAAATGTGAAATGTTCAAATATTATAATTTCATTTACACAATTTATATGTCTCTTGCAATGTTTTATGATTCATTTTAATATAGATTAGATAAGAAAGTAGTTGGAAGTTTAATTTGAATGTTGTGCTTTCTTGTTTTCTGTTCTTGGTGCATGAAAGAGTTAATTAAGAAGAATATTTTATTTAGATCTTAATGTAAAAAAACGTACTTTGATAGGCATAATAATTCATAAAAATGCTAACATTGTATCTAGAGATGGAGATTATTCATTGTCCATGGCAATCTGCGAAGCGAATACAAAGTTAAAATAGCAGACATGTAATTAACCACTTTAATAATTATGTGGATAAGCATAATGCTTTGAATTAGTGTGCTTTAGGCATTTTCATCATATTGTACCATAAAGAAGTAGAATAATATACTCACGCAGAACAAAAAAATTTCTTCCTAGAGATTTAGTAAAATAAAGTAAATACATACAAATAGAATAAATCCTCCCTTTTTAGTGTAAGATAAATCCTTCAGGTTAAAAAATGTTTCTGTCGGCACAAGAGTATATTTCTAATAGATTCAGTATCAACCCTTGCATCATGCCTCACTGAAAGTCGATAATAATAATTTTGAACCTGACTCACAAAAACGCAAATATCTTTTGAATAGCATAATTTTCCTAATAAGAAAAAAACAAACAAAGTAGATAATAAATAATTTATCGGTTTCAGAAAAAGTTCATAACATATTTAAGATCATGAGAAACTTTCTTGCTGACGTCAACAGATATATAAACATCATTTTATTATCCTCTTATGTACACCTTGTGAAAGGAATTTTTTGAAATAAAGATAAAAATTATTTTCTTTAACGAGTTAATTTTTCATTGTGCTTTATAAAACCGATATTAATTATATATATAGACAATAACTTCATTATTTATTCCTCGACCCAAATACAAAATACATTATTTTTATGGGAATTGTATCAAACATTTGTCCTACATAGAAAATAATTATTTTAATGTTCCGGTTTTATTTTCTTAAACCACTGAAGTTCTTGTGAATTTTTTTTTTATTAATCTAGTTTTCCAAGTGAGATTTTTCTGAACCTTAATATTCTTCAGACGGTTTAAGATTTTTGAATGATTTTCAGCTCCAGTTTCTTTTTGTGTGAAAGACGATTGTGCCGCAACATACATACTCCATATAAACTACTCATGCTTTTAATTATTAAACTTTCAATCTTCACCAAACAGCTCCCAATTCCTAAAATTATATATACTTATTTTCCATACTTAAGATTTATTGTTGCTTGAATTTGCAGTAAGTGTACACAGCTTGCTCATATTACAGATCCCCAAATTATAAAAACAAGAAAGGAAACGCCCAGCAGACGTTTTATTTTACGAGCTTTCACATTGAGAAAGAGTGAAAACCGAACTTGAAGGAAGGCTCTTAGTTAAAAAACATTAACAAAAGAATTTCCCCCAATCACATGAAGTAAATAAATTCTATTTTTTCGTATAAATTAAGTCTTTAATCAAGAATAATTCTTAAAATGCCATTATGCATAAAAAGTGTTGTGAACAATTTATAAATGAATTAAGTAATCATGAGAGATTTAAAAACAGTTTCTTTTCTTGATTCTCATATTTTTTGCTTGATTTGCGGACGTAAGAAAGCTTAGATTTAAACATCCTTCCATAATTTGCATAGAATGTCTGTGTTTTATTGAAAAGATTGACTAATGGGGAGAAGTAAATAATATTCATTTTCATGTTGCTTAATTCGTATTAAAAACTTAATGGACACTTACTTTCCTCGGCTGAAAAATTATACATATTGAAACAAATTATATATAATTATTTCCACCTCTTTATATATATATATATATATATATATATATATATATATATCGAGGTGCGTTCAAATCATCGACAACTGTGACTTGCAGTAAAAACAAAGTTGGAATCTAACCATAATTTCAGGGTACTATATACCTGCAACCGAAATTATTCTTGATAGTGCGAATGGTAGCAATAGACAAGGTATCATTTCCCTTGGACTTGGGGTACCTATTGCAAATTATTGGTACAGTTCGGCGGCAAAAACAATCTGCGATAGTTTCGTAAACCAAATATGAGCGAGATGTTACCCCATCTTGAAATTCGATTTGGTACAAAATGCAAAATTTTCCGGATTATGTTTAACACAATCATATCAAGTGTATATGACATTTATTTCTGTACCTCAGCCTGAGACTGGTTATCCAGATATTTCAAACTAAAGTTCCAATTTTATTTATTATGATTACGTTAATATTTGCGACTTATTTTGAACTTACTTTTTATTCTCATCTACCTTGAAAAATTTATAATTTGAATAAATGTATATGATTACAATTCATGATATGCATTGGTATTGAAACAAGCATTCGCTTTGTTTTTACAATAAAAAAGTGCGCATGCTATTAAAAAATTGTTGTTATAAAAAATTGTACTGCAACTTGTGTTGTTTATAGGTGAAAATTTGGTTAAATATAATGTTTTTGGTAGCTCTTTCCTAAGTGAACAACTTTTGTCCATTATTCTTTTAGAATCTTTTGACGGTTTTCCAAAAAGTTTAATTTTTTATTTTAATGTTGTTTTTACGGCGTCCTATCAATAATTGATTAACAACAAATTTTTTGAACTTTTTTAAGTGCATAATTTTTGTTAATACATCTTTTTACCAATCTGCATAGGTCGACTGCAAAATGGAATTTTTTACTTTTGATTATTTTTTGTGCGATCAAAATTTGAATGTTCGATTTTTCAAAAAAATATAAAAAGCATTAAGATAATCTTGTAGGGATTTGAAAAAGCAACTTTTATTTTTTCCTGTTTTTTTTAGGTCCTGCGTTTTTTGATTTAACACTTTTCTTTTTTTTTAATTTTGCAAATATTATAGCTCCGATAAATTTCTTCGTGTCGGAAAATCTCGTCACGGAAAATTGTTCGTATTTCCTATTAATACGAATAGCCGTGCACAGAATTTTTAAATCTTACAGAATGTTCTGAAATTTTTTTCAAATATTCTAATTTTTTTAATTTTCATCCAAAATAGCTGGTTCACGAACTCGATTTTTCTTTTTGGCATCTAAATCTTTGTCCAAACTGTCTACCGTACCAGAAAATTCCGTAATACTACGCCTAGCGCTATTCTCGATCGATTAGTGTTACGGATGATTTCTTAATACTAATCAGTGCAATACTAATCGTCAATTCTTTTCAATACATCCTTTGTTTTACAAATAAAATACATTAGTAATTAGGAGTTAATAGTTAATTACAATTTTCCTTTACTATCCACCCATATCTGCTAATTTCTGGTTTTGTAAATTTTCGCACAGTGAGTATTGACAGCGATAGAACGTAATGTAACTAGGTTCGGGTTCATTTTTCAATGAAATTTAAATTCCAACAATAATGACTAAAAGCAGTACTGACGAACGATGGTCATAAATTTTAAAATCCTATTTCTTAAGTTAATATTTCACAGTAGGTATACCCCAAAGTAATTTTCACATTAAACATCCCTAAATGAGTAAATCTTAAATGATTAAAAGTGATCCCTAAAATCACGAATAGCTGTTAATGAATATATCCCCATATATATGATTTTTTATAACAAGTTTACAATAATTATACAATAATTTTCAGCCCCAAATAAAAGTTATTTAATTAATGTAATTAATAATTATCTCACAATGGGGAAAAAGTATGTAGCGTGGAAAAAAGTTCAAGTAGGATATGGTACATTTTGCACAACTTAAGATACAATATCTGATCATTAAATTTTACAGTCGAAATAAATTTCTTTATAAGTGGAGAAGAGTTAATAAATCCGACAGTTTTAAGAAACATATCTAGTAATTGAAAACCTACGTTAAGCTGTTTTTTCTCTCTTATTATTTATAAAACCAAGAATTATCCTTGTATCTTCCCTGCTAAAAATTAAACCTTTTTTTCAGTAAGTAGGTTACCGTAAATTTTTTCCATCTCACAATAATTTTAATCGCAAAATGTTGTGTATTTTCGTACACAGCCAAGCACCTTAGATAATCTCTGTTATTGAAGTCGAAAGTGATAAAAAAGTACAACTCGTATTAGATGACTTTAGCAATAAACCTTTAAAGTTAATAATTATGATGAAATTTAAATGCTTTGCAAAATACTTTCTGTAGAGTTATACGTGGCTTTAATAATGCCAATTTATTTAGAAAATGAATATCTTAACAACAGTAGAAAACCATGTTTATGAGTTTCACGATCTTGTTTTCGCTATTAGGAATTATTACCATTGTGCTCTTCTTTCAGTATCTATAGGTCACCATATGTTGACACCACCATCTTTATCACCATATACCATCTAATTTATTTTTCTCATTATACGAACCAAATGACAATATCGAATCAATTGTAAAATCAGGACTTATTATCAGTGTCTCTCGCTGTTCTTTTTGTAGTGCTTAGATTTCCATAAGTTCACACAAAAATCTTCATCACTGAATATCTTCAAATTTCTTCTTTACTGTTGATTGACCAACTATCTTAAAGGATAGTAGTGGTTCCCAATATTATGAAAACCCAGCCAATGCATCTCTTCCTCTATTTGGAATTTATGTATGTAATATCTAGGTCATAATAATTGTATTTGATCATCTTTCTCACATTATGTATTCGGAAAAATCCAAATACTTAACTTCTAAGTTTCTAGTCTTCATCCTTAAACTCTTTTCGTCCCACAATAAAGTTAATCGCAAACTTCCGTACATTGTCGTACACTCGACAAAAACTGGAGGATCTTCGCTGATGATGTTGACAGTGCAACTAGGATCGGATGCGTTTTGCAGGGGACGCTAAATGGCAATAGTGATCATATAAGGCGTATACATTCAGACGGGATGGACAGCGTGCGTGCTCTACATCCGTGACACGGTTCTCGTGGTGGGTTGGGTTGTTGGGTAAGGTAGTGGTGGTACGCTTTTAAGTATGTATTTCCTTCATACTTGTAAATCAAGAAATAGAGGTGTGTACTTTACTTTTGCTCTCACACAAGCAAACACATCATGTTTATTTGTGCTTGTGTTTGTGGCGTTATCCTCTGCAAAGATGAAAGTGCGCGTGTGTTTCGCGCCTTCATGTACGCCGACTTACGCGTTGGTGTACTTGTACGCATTGTATCGTGTATCTCATTGCGGGAACCAGTTCGTTTCATGCACCATGAAGAACCATCCTCACCTTGGGATCGTCTCTTTCTTTCACCTGGGTCTGTCTCTTTCTTTCTTTTCTTCTTCTGCGGGTGCCATGCGTCTCAGGACGAATACAAGCAATGATTCCCACCACCGAGCCTCTCCACCTCCTGGTGGAGGCGACTTCTCGTATACCTCGTGTAATCTACTAAGCGAGATCTACGTATATAAACTGGCCGGGGAGAGATGCAGTTCAGAAGCATTACTTCGCTTGTTCATACATCGATAAAGGGCCTCCTCCGTCAAGGGAGAGAAAGAGAAATACGTGAAGGGTTGTAGGTGACTAAGTGTGCTTCGCGCGCATCCTTAACTTCGGAGATTCGGACTATAACGTCTTTCGAGGTGAGTGATTTTGCCAACGAGTGAAAGGACCATGCGTTTTTGGATAATCTTATCGTAATTAGATGCACGAGTTTACATTCGACGAGTGTGTATACAAATTTGTTTTGTTTTTGCAATTTGCATAGCTCTTTCAATGTCACTAATTCAGTTATTAGGTTCAAGTGCCCTGATTGACTCACAATTAATTATTTTTAAATCTAATTTTTGGAAACTAGATCATATAAGTGTTTCGCAAAAGTTTGCCCAATACAGATAAGGGGGCAAAGCTTGAAGTGTGTCGGCCTTTGCAAGTTTAAAATATATTTCTTTTTTATATCATGGTTTTGTATCCAGAATTGTTTTCAAAAATATTTATCAAGAGTTAATATTGCATAACGTAAATAATATTATGGGAAGAAATTTGTCAAATAATGATACTTCTAAGATTTACTTTTACTTTATCGCCTAGCGTGTTGCGCTTTAGGTCTTCAAAACAAACCCTCTTACTCATTTCAAAAAGTTTTGTTTTCAAGTTTGATAAATTTTCTTTTGCATTTCGTTAAAGAATGATCTCAACTCAAAACAATGAAATAAAAAATATTTAAAAAATAAGAATTTGCATTTTAAAATTTCCAGAACTTCAAATTCTTATACCTATGCATTTGTTTTATTTGATGTATTTGATTAAAGAAAGGAAATAATGATATTTCAAATTTTATAATAGTACTTATTTTTAATTGATTAAAAACCATGTATTTTGTTTTTGTCAATTTTGATCTTAAATAGACAAATTTGTACTAAGTGAATACTTTGAATTTTTTAATTTCCATTTTTTCCGAATAGATACAAACTTTTACATTTCTAAAGCAATTTTTGACTATAACTCCAGAAGGTTTCTTTAAATATAAGAATTTGTTTAATAAACTGTATTATTTTTCCTAATTTTTTCAAATACTCAAAGTCATCCCAAACTTGTTGTTGTTCACTAATGCAAGCAAAGAGAATAATCAAACAGTAAACAGAAATAATTTTTTTTTTTAAACTACAATATTTTAAGTACTCTAATATTTTGTATGCATATCGAAATTGGATATAATTTTGAGAAATAGTTTGATAAAGGCTAGAAATTTTAATTCTTTGTTTTAAATTCATTTTATTAAAAAAGAAAACTCATAGCATTTAGAAAAAAATAAAGCAGCCATTGACCAAATTTAAATAATTTTATATGAAATGAAAGTCGAATGTTTTTCACCAAGGAAAAAGCTCTATTTTCTTTTAAAATTACAGTACAATTTAAATCCTGACCATAAATTTCAAAAGAGAACGCCGGGACACTTATTTACTTGTTTCTATGTCAAGTAATCATCTATTTGAAAAATTATGATTTATTTTAATTTAGAAAAACATGTGGAAAAAAAATTTGTCAAACAAGAACACTCTTAACATGAGTCAGGTTGTGGTTACACCACAAAAGCAGGAGATGATAATAATAACTTTGATTTAAATGTTTCGAATCTTTTTTACTTATTACAAGGCTATCTTCGGATAAAGGAAAATAATCGATCCATTTGCTTTTTTGCTTTAACACTATTTCAATTATATGTTATGAGAATAAGACCTTGTTCTTACCTAAAATAAATCATTCTACATTTTTAAATTAATTTTTCATCAGATTGACTTTTATAAGCTCCTTAACATGATTTATTACACTGCATTATGTAAAATTAGTATTAAATTATTTTATTCCAGTTTTCTAATTCGATTTAAAACAAGAAAATTTTTTTATATATGGATAACATTTAATTTAGGTATTGTTTAGTTTTAAATCTTACCCAATAAAAAATTATCGTTTCAGTTCTTTCTTAAAGAACTAGACCACGGAAAATCGCTTGAACACCAGGAAACAGTTACTCCATTGTTACATTTGAATTTTCAGCAGAAAAAGATGAAGCTGATACTGGGGTTATTGCTAGTCTGTGCTGTGGGTTTGACCCTCGCCAATCCTTTAGAGAAGCTTGACAAAATCAGCGTCCTCGAGCAGCAGTCCGTGACGTTGACCGATCGTGCGAAATACGAGGAGGAACTTCTACGCAAGCTCAATTCCAAATGCTCTCAAAATGACATCAACAGTTGTGTGATGTTGAAATTGGTCACATACATGAACAAACTTTTGAAAAAGGCTTCCATTGAACTCACTGATGACATTGAAATTAGAAAAACCAGTCAAGCAACGGAGGAGGTCATTACATTCGAAGCTGGAAGGAGCAAGGACGACGAAACCGAAATTTTAGATCTTGTAGCCAACAAATTCTACGCTTTTGTTAAATCTCGTAGCATTAAGTGGAGAATTCTTCCCGACGAGGATGTTGTTGTTTCTGCTTCCGAGGACGAAACTGGATCATTCAACTTGGGACTTTCCATTGAACGCGCTGATGATGCTGCTCAAGATGGTAATTGTCTTTCTTATTAATTTTTAATTAATGCAAGGCTTTTTATATTTTTTGATTCTTATGTATCATTATTGACTTTTACTCTCTCGAGAAAGTATTTCTTGATCTTGACACTTGCACTTTTTCTAATAATTCTTGCAGAGTCATCATTAGATTAATATTAATGGCTTTAATAGAGTGATTAATGAGTTTTATGGCGCTGGGCTAAATTGTAGAGAAACTAACATCATCGGGAACATTGGAAACATATTTTTAGGTGTCAGATAATAACTTGATTGAGGTCTCATTAATAAAATGTCTATTAATAAAAGGTGTCGTCTTATTAAGAATTTCGTCTCATTAGACATAGAGAAAAAATTTTTTGGTAACTAAAATTATTAAGAGGCATCTAATTTTTGTCTTGTTATAGCGTTCTTCTCTCATTAACAACTTATGAATTCAAAAGAAAATATTATTTCCAGAATATTATGCCAGGACGTTCTCTTTATTATTCCACGCATTCTGATAATCTGATATATGATATGTTGAAGCAAAAAAATAATCCGTCTTTTGCTTCTGTATAAATCAGAAAAGAAGTAATTTTTTAGCATGATAATAACTGTTCTAATAAAAGACTGTGGGTAGAAATGCGCAGTTGCTTTAAAATATTCAGAAAAATTGTTTCGCTTTTAAAACAATCGTAATGAAAAAAAGGTTCCTGGAAAAACGCTACTTTGGGAACAAAATCGGGTAAATGTTACTTGCTGAAAATAAATAGCTCAACATCAAGTAAAGATGGAAGTTTAAGAATTACAACGCAGATACTGTTCAGTAATCAACTGACCAGTAATCATCAAACTTTATGATTCTTTAACTTCCATCATTACTCGATCTTTACACCTTGATCAACACATCAATAACATCTTGGTTGCTAGGTGTTCGTTACTAGGTAAATTTTACTGCATGAATTTCACTTGATATACGTTGCTGTCTAAAAATTACTTGGTGAACGTTACGAGTTTAAAATTACTTATTTAAACTTAATTAGTAAGTTTTACTTATTGAACCTTATTCGGTGAACGACACTGGGTGAACTTTACAAGCAAAATTTTTTCTTGGTAAACCTTACATTAAGAGGTAAACTTTACTTTGGAACATTATTTGGTGGTCGTTATTGGGAAGATATTATAATATTAATCAATCATACATGTCGCAGCTTAAAAAAAATCAAATAATTCGCTTCTATTCCATTTCACTTTTTCTTCAGAAAGCAGTAGCAGATTTCTCTTTCATTCTCACCGCTCGTGGCTCTTTTTCTCTCTATCTGTGCGATGAAACTGTCAGCTTATAAACCCATTATCAACAATGATGTTAATACAATTATAATTTGTCCATAATTTTAGGGCGTGGTAAAAAGAACAACATGGGCCCACTTCTGGCTGCGGCAGTCCTGAAAATTGGTCTCATTGGAGGTCTGGCCTTCAAGGGTCTGGCTCTGTTAGTTGGAAAGGCTCTTCTGCTCTCCAAAATCGCCCTTCTCTTGGCTGGTATAATTGGTCTTAAGAAGCTCTTCTCTCAACAAAAGCACGTAACCTACGAAGTTGTGGCACATCCACACCACAGTGCTAGTCACAGCTTCAGCGAGGGCCACGGACATGGCGGTGACAGTTATTCTAGTGGATGGGCAAGGACTTTCCATAATCAACCTCCTTTGGCTGGTTTACCTGATGCTCAGGAGTTAGCCTACTCTGCTCACCCAAAATGAGCCAATAGCTGCCAACCTTTGACCCTGGTCTCAGGTAGTCATACTACCTACCAAAACTGACTTCCGGGATCTCGTTTTGGCCTTGCCAAAATTCTCACGCGCACAATCTTGCCGCTTAATTTAAGTCGTAACTTAAAAATCTTTCCCTAGACATCTCATCAATCCCCAAAGCCATCTTCATGAGTACGTTCTTAAGCGTCAGGAAACTCAACGATTGGGAACCGAATATTATATCGTTTATTTATTTATCATCAAGGAATGGACCCGGACTGGTACGAACTAGACTCTGACTCGCACCAGTACAGAAATCTGACCTTTATTACGGACGAAGATTACGGAGGTGTTTTTCAGAATGGTGAACATCAAGGTGCGTTTCTGCGATATGCATGCACGCACTACTCACCTACTTTCTCATGAGCGAGATAGTCATGAAACTAACTACCTTAATACCAGACAGAACCGATCAAGGTTACGACTAGGAACCGAAGTGTGACTGAAGACATGTAATCGAGACTGAGAGACTCAACGAGACAGCAACGAGACTAATTTGACAAAGGACTATCTGACAATATTACCAGTGACACCATCGACAGAAGATGACAGAACTTAGGACCCAATTGACCCAGACATGCTGTAGAAAGGAATTAGCTAATAAGTCGCGCCACGACATTCGCGTAACATCCCCTCATCGAATTAATTAAGTAATCAACTTATTTGAACTCTCCAACGAGAGTGAAGATTGTATCATAACTTTTTTTGTCCATTGTGAAAATAAATATTTATTATTTTGTATAAGACGAAAATTATCTTTGTTTAATAGAAATAATCTACGCAAAGAGAAATATAAGACTTGATTATTTAGAGCGACAAGAACATTCAGAAAACTTGTTATATAATAATTTGCTTACATGGAAAAATCATCTGCATCTGAAAACGTATTTCTCTTTGTCTCTAGATATTAACCCAAAAACGTTGACTAAGTATACATCTAAATATTAATTAAGACCTTCAAGCATTGTTGAACAATGACAACATTATAATTGCTTTTAATCAAAGTGCACTGTGATTGGACTAAAAAGGATTAGAAGGGATGGATATTTTAAGACGAACTTTTAAAACCGGAACTCAAGGATAAGAAAGTTAAGTGAAAATGCATTTTATCAAGTAAAGTGTTTAGTTGCACGTTCTAATAACCGCTTAACGTACACACGAATATATTTTCATTGTCAGATGGCATGCTAGGTTGGTGAGCCAAATAAGTGGAGTATGTTTGTCAGTCCATAAATTCAATAGCGAAAGAGAAAATGCATGTAGATCAGATCTTTGTACGATTATAAGAGGAAAAGATTATTTAGCGTCTATTATCTTATTCGCTTATACTTATTTATATTTTCATACATTTTTAAGCCGTGATTCAAAACCTTTATATTTTAAAGAAATTCCTTAACAGCCATTATTTGTATAAGATACCTAAAATTTGTCCATTATTTATGTTTTCTATTGCCTAATCAAGAAATTTGTAATCGGATGGTTCATGGTATAAAGGGTTTCAAGGTAAGTGTAAATTATTATCTCATGTTCTATTTGTTTTCTAGTTTGAAAAGGCATGCTTTCTATTAAGAATAGTGACGAGTTTGGAATAGTTAGTTATAGGCAAGTGGTAACTTTTATTATAAATTGATCTCAACAATTGGAATTTGTTCTGTTTTCTTTTTAATTTACGGGTTCTCAGCCATCAATAACATAACTTGGATACAAATAAATAATTTGATTTGGTGCAATATCAGTGCACTGGCGCAACCTGCTTTTGTCTGAAAAAATAGTTTTTTTCGGTAACAAAATTTTAGAATCTTTAATCTCAATCTTTAAATCTTTAATCTTTTCCGCTGTAAATGTAAAAAACACGTTTTTTCAAGTAGTTTTTTTTAATGGAAGGAAACGGAATACAATGATAATAATTTGGGAAGTTATTGTTCATATATTGAAGTAACAAATTTTAAGTTTTCAATGAAAAATATAAAAAAATGGCAGCACTGGAGACATTTCTGTGAAGTGTCTTCTCGAAGGAGCTCTGCGGCATGCAGTACACAGGATGCAAAATTCAATGTGGAACAAAAGAAGTTTTTTTTCTTAATCTACTTGAAAATAGCTAATGAAACACGTAGGGGATTTAAAAAATATTAATTTTTGTGTCATTGGCAGGAATTTGAAAAAAAAACTCAATTTGCGACCAAAAAAACGGCACTTAATTGCTTATAACAATTGTTTAAATTAATATATCTAAAATCCCATACGCTTTTATCTTTAGAATATTATTATAAAGATGTAGGCCAAAACCGGATAAATAATATTAAAAATTGTTCGAGTGATGCTGCGTGCCGATTTCAAAAAACGTGTTTTGAGAAAAAAGCGTTTAAAGTTTTGAGATATGTAAAAAGTACGAAGAAATTAACTGGCACGCTCAGTGAAAAGGCTCGAAATTTCAATGCAATCGATTTCGAACACGTATAAAAACTTTTGTCATTTATTCTACGAGTTTCAAAGAATTTTTTAAGCTCAGAAAAAAAATCGATTTTTTGAAATTTCTACAGTGGTGTTACCCCTTAATTGAATAATAAATGAAGCGATTTGACTAGGAAGAAATAAATTAATTCTATTTACTTCTGTTACTACGATATCTTAAATATGGGTATATCACGATATCACAATGATTTTATTTAAAACCTCGTTTAGGTGCTTTTAAACCTCCATAGGACAGAAAACCCCCTTGGGCAGGTCAAAAAATAATGTTTACCAAAACGCTATCCTTTTCCAACGACTCGTGGGGGCGCGAAGGCACCCCTATGACTGGCCAAAAAAATAATTTTTGTCAAATCTCTACTCATTTCCAACTTGTCTTTAAATTCTATCATTGCGATATATTGAGGAAGGTCGATATTTGAGACATCATAATAACAAAAGTAACAATAATTTTAATGTTTTGCAATCTAACCTTTGATTTACATTAGCGGCTGAAATTAAAAACGGGATATATAAAGTTTGGGAGTAAAAATTGAATATATATTTTTAGGAGTATGAAGGGACCAAATAAATCTTCCGAGTAAAAACGGAAAAAAAGTTGCGCACAACTAGACGGAGGGGTTACACGCACGAATGGTTGGTGGGGATACAGGCTCGAACCGTGCTCACTGCTCAGTCATGGATCAACGTCTTCAAGAGGTCCAAATGAAAGGATAAAAAAAAAGGAAAATAAATTTAGCTTACAAAAATTAAAAAATAAATAATAACTGATATTCTCATTAATTTAAAAAATATATAATCATTACTGTTAATTAAAAATATCGATATTTTTACTAATTGAAAATCGAAGATTTTCGAATATATAAATTTCAATTATTCCGAGTGAAAAAAAAGGTTTAATTTTAAGGAAATCTGCGTGGCACAATTCAGCAAAGTGTACATATCATAAACAATGTAAACAAATGTGTTATAAATCAATTGTATTATCTGGCAGTGTTGTTGGAATTTTCATAAGAAAAAGTGCCAGAGAACTATTTAATTTAGTAAAAATTCTAGAGATAAAGATAGTCCGCATTAAAAGAAAATTTAAAGATACAATAATATGTATTTTGCAAAAATTCGTACAAGCAAACATACTGCCGAGCTCCTTGAAGTATAGATTTTTTATTACACGATTTCTGTTTTTCATTTTTTTTATTCTTATTTGAGAAAATTCCTTAAACTAAAATGGGTCAAAAACACCCTCTCCTCGAGGTTGTTTTTTGAGAATCCCAAAAATCACCCTTAAAAATTGTGAAAAAACACAATTTAGGGATTAGTAATTGTTGAAATAATTCCCAATTATCTTCAACTAAACATATTAATTGAAAAAAATACTAACTTTTCATAACAAAATATTACTCTCAACATCCGTTAATTGGGTAATTAATTCCAGGAAAATCTCAATTTTAATGATTTAGCGGAGATAAAATTGAAACAGGATTTTTTCAACAATTTAAAAATATGTTAAATAAAAAATATTACTGTTAAACTTGATGAATGGTATCATTTACTCGAAAAACAATACATTTTAAGGATTGACAGGGGGGAAATTTGTTTTAACAAATAATAATTGTGTAGACAACTGTGCTCTAGTTTTAAAATACTTCAAAACTTGACTTTGTCGTGCAATAATAAATTATGCTAAAAAAAGTTTTTAAAACGTCGTATGTGCCGTGAATGTAAATTGAAACTAATGGATAAGTGACAAACTCAGGGTGGCCGCTGAACTGGGAAACCGAGAAAACCGGGAAATGACCGCGAATTTTCTAAACCGGGAAAACCGGGAAATCACAGTGAATTTATTTTTTAACCGAAAATTTGACAAATCTTTCGAAGAAAAATATAGTTTAATTGTAGTTTTCAATTATGATATTCAGTTCAAAATACGTAATTGGAAATTCTTTTACTTTACAAATCTTTTGTTTAAGATTTTTATTTTTAAGTGCACATTTTTACTTTAAAGAATTTTAAAATACAGTCCTGAAGACTATACGCAAGTAAAAAGTGAAAGCCTTTGAAGTGAGATTTTTATTTATAAAAAACATTTTTATTTTATCAACTGTAAATATAATGAATAAAATATTTTTTAATGGATCTGTACTTTTATTATTAAAAAGAGAACATTAATGGATTTGACAAAAAGATTCCGAATTCGTTAAAAGAATTCCCAGATTTTAACGTTAAAAATGAAACTGTTTCAATTTGAAAGTCTTAGTCATTTAAAAAAATGTATAGATCCGATTGAAACCTCATACACTATTTTCAAATTAAAAATAACTTTAAAATAATTATATATGCGAAATTAAAGGCTTCCATTATATTTGAAATATTGTTTCAGCCTAAAATATTCCACTTTTAATGCACTCAACTTTAATATTTTTATATAAAAGACCTTCGTTTTTCTTGTTCTACTGGTCGTTATTTTTATTTACAAAGAGCGTTGTAAAAGTTTTTCGTCCTTCGACGAAGGACCTCTTCAGTACATTTATTATCGATGTTTTTGATAACTCATCTCTATCTCTCGTCT
>JAWWLR010000034.1:33032346-33042406 GCA_035041075.1 Acraspis erinacei
ACATTACAGATCAACTGTGCCCCAGCAATTGAAAAGAGTACTGAATCTGCACGTGCGATCTCGGACTCTGTTCCCCAAGAAGTACGTCAAGCTGTCGACGAAGTCGTTGAAGGTAAGACCTTCAGACAATCAAATAAAAATTTTCAAAAATTGTATACCTTAGTTCAGAGACGAAAATGATTTTTGAGTTAGAATTTAAGAAATATATATTTCTTTTTCCTGCTATCTTAAGATTAAAAAATATTCTTTTAGAAATAGTTTGTTTTTTAAATAAGACCGTACTAGAGTAAATTAAATTTTCTTAAAAAAAATAATTGTTACTTATTGATCAAATATAAACTCTGGAATCAATTCAATTGCTATCAAATCATTTCTTTAAAACTTTCACTTTGACTTTTTTGTGAGGGAATCCTAGTTAGATTTTTTTTCGTTTTCTCTAACATTCGAATTAACTTCATATTCTATTTAGAGCTATTTACTTGAAAATGTTATCAATTTTTCTGTTAATTAAATCATTTCTCTTGAATTTCGCTTTAACCCTTTCCATTAAAAATCTTAGCTTTTAGATTATAGAATAAAAATTACAACATTAAAGATACTTAAGTTTTTTTATTAATATCTTTATTATACGTGAAATTTTTGTGAATTATATATAACCCGGTTTTTACTGATTTTTCCAAACTACGAGTTTTGTAATAATTTTCATAGAATCCCGAATGATCTCAAGTTACACAGATTTCATCAATTATAATTTCACTTTTTATTCGATTGTCAATAATTTCGAGAAACAAAGTTTGCAAAACCTTTTAAAAGATCTTGCCCGTTTTCATATTTTAAATTCTGTGACGGCGGATTTGAATATTGATATTCTTGATTCGCATAAATTCGAAGAAGAACGGTAGATTTTCAGCTTTGAAATGATTCCAGAAAGACGAAAAAACATGTGTCACTTTCGAAATTACTCATGATTGAGTTAAACAGTATAATATATGTACATATTTTATAATATTTCCCGTTATACAGATGATAGTATTATTTTATATGTTTGCAATAATATTGCACACAGTTCATTGCAATTTCGACATGCAGAAACATCACATCGATTTTCTTATTTTATTAAAACAAAAATATTGAAAAATAACTTTTAAAATCTGGAAAATTGGAAAAGAAATTTAAAAACGTTGAGAATTATTTTTCCTTGGGAATTCATTTAAGAATGTCCATTTTCAATGTTCTATTTTTCACATTTTTTTTACTCAAAGAAAATGAACTTGATTAAATTGACTGAAGTAATTCTTGTAAGCAAACTACCTTTTGTTAAATTGTCTCTAATCTATTAGTAATAAATATTTTATTTGTCCAGGACGAGGCAAGAAGAAAATGCTGAAGCAGATCCTTCCTTTGTTGATCGCCGCAAAGGTTAAGATTGGAATCATCGCTGTCCTGGCCTATTTCGCAGTTGCCCTGCTCGCCAAGAAGGCAATCCTCGCCTCCATAATTGCTATCGCAATTTCTGGGTTTTTGAAACTGAAATCCTACTTGGCAGGTAAGGAAGGTGCGGGAATCACTGGATACAACAGTGGGTGGAACTCTGCAGCCAGCAGTGCATACGGAGCACCAGCAGCTTCTTCTGGAGGCTGGCAATCCAGCTCATCTGGTTGGGACTCTGGAGCAGGTCAAGGATTCTCTGGATATCACCGTTAAATTTAATAAAATACCACGTGGCTGGTTTCGTCTAATTTATTCAAGGCCACGAGGGTTCGTCATGTGACAAAAAAATCTTCTCGTTGCCAGCCCCTCTGGTTTCTGGAGGGGGATGTATTTATTTAATTTATAAATTTAACAAATGGCGTTGCACTTGGTGCACTGGGTGCAATGTATAATGTAAATAATATAATTACTCGATCACATGTATAAATTTGCACGCTGCTCGTGTTCGATTTACTTGCGTAATTATTTACTGTGTAAACGGACTTTTGTAAGTAGACTTGTTAAGTCAACGAATCAAACAGAGAGGCTAGTCTCTATTATTGTCCTCAGTGTCATAAGTTTACCTCTGAATCAAAGTTGTCGAACTAATCAATACATGGTTAAAATAGTATTTTGGTTGTATTTTTTTCATCGACTCTATTTTCCGACTAAAAAACCTTTGTAAATACTTTTTATAAGCGAAAGAATTGCAAGGCTTTTTTAAAGAAGAGAGCTTCCGAATTTCCCTTTCTGTTAAAAACCTGATTTAAGTTCAAATAAAGATGTTTAATGAGAAAAAACTATTTATTTTCCTTGGTAATTAAGGGTTAACTAGCGAGTAAATTAGCAAAGTTATTAGAAGACTTAATAACTTGCGAATAAAAATTCCTGACTTCTTAGAGTGAGCTCAATCATCTCGAAGAGCATCTTTCAAAAAGTAGAAAGTTGCCCACTTAAAAATATCTTGACCCAAAGAGAACTTTCGAAGTTCCAATTCTTATAGGACTTGAAACACGGCATATCCTGACTTCCCTTTGGCCTCGAGGAAAAAAGTTTATTTATTAATTTTATCAAAGCTCTTCATCGTGAGAAACAAAATTTGTGAAATTATCGTTTGCGTCAAACTTTCACACTTTCCCCTGATAATAAATATTAAAGTATCTATCAAGTAGGTTGTAATGCGGTCAAGGTTTGAGTGCGCTTGAGAGAAATATTAAAATAATGTGGAATTTTTGCTTATCGCCGGATGCGCGGGATTCGTTAACCGAAATCTTGGTGGGTGAAGAAGGGGAAGGCCGGAAGGAGAAATCTGCCCTGTATGACTTTCCAGACTTCCAGGAACTAACAGTAAGTTTTCGCGTGGTCGAAATTTCATCAGTCGATTAAATAAAACCTGATTGTTGGTGGTGCACTGGCAAAAACGGGACGCACGAATGGCTGAGGTGGAAATGCCCAGACGATCTTCGAGGGAAAGTGCACTTTGAGTGCATCCGCGTGCATGCTTCGCGATCCCGAGGTCGAGAGGCCGAGTTGGCCGTCCATCAGGCTTAAAAGCGGGTCAAGTACCTGAGCGCTTGACCTGAGGCTGAATGGAGATTCGCTTTCACGAACGAGCCCACCCATGTTCATCTCTTGAAAAAATTTAAGCCTATCTCGATTCACGTCAGATCCTATTCGAGACACGAGTAATATTCGCACTGGAATTTACTTCCGAAAGCTCCTGCGTCTAATTTAATTTGCAATTTATTAGAAAATAATAGTTACCGAGTAATTAGAATATATTTTAAAAATGAATTATAATTAGAATAAAAGGAAGAATTTGATATCTTTAACAATAAATGAAGAATTACTTAGAGAATTAGGGAAGAGTAGCTATCAGTGTAACGTATATTTTCAAATGCATAATTAAACGTGAATTTTACCATGATGAATTCAGTTTAATTTTAAAGAACTTTGTGTAGTAAGTTGATTATACAAAATGAACGTTTCGGTTGAGATGATTAATTGTTCTAATTTCTATAGTCGTCTACTCGCAGTAGGTCAACGCACTGTTTCCGCACCGTTGAACAAAATGTCGCTTCTAAGAAAGTTATTTATAATCATTTACTTATGTAATATGAAACATTTGTGGTTGAATATTTTACAGCTGAGACCTTGAACAATATTTATTATAAGATACATATTTTTTAAAGCCGCTTATTTCTGTGCAAATACTTAATAAATTTAAGGTCAATTTTTTCAGCATTGTCACAAAAACAATTTATTTTATTTTTATTTGTTACTAATGGATTTGGCTAGCTCATGTTTTTGAAAACAGTGTGTTAGAATTATTGTGATTCGTTTATGTTAAGCTTAAGGTCAATTTATTTATTGATTTTTCAAATATTAGAGCTGCTGGATTGAATAAAGGCACATACATTTGTACGGCTCGAGTGGGATGAGTTCTCGTAGTTTCCGCACTTAAAAATACAGAAATTCGAACCACAGAGCTTTGAACTTTGAACTTTTAAAATACGTAATTTAAACTGCAGCACTTGAATCTGCAAATCTTCAAGCTGCAGCAGTTTGAATTTCGGTACTTCAAATTAAAGCATTATAAATTGCTACAATATAGAATTTTTTAAATTACAGCATTTGACACTTCACAACTTTAACTGCAGCCCTTTAAGCCTCAGCAATTAAAATTGTGCCAAATTTAAACTACAACATATTAAACTGTCGCACTTTAGACTGCAGCACTTCAAACTGTAGAAATCTATACTACAGCATTTTTAAACTGCAGAAATTGAGACTACATCATTTCAGTCCTCAGAAATTCAAACGACATCACTGTAAACAGCTGTAGTTTTAACTGCAGCATTTAAAACTGCAGAACTTTCAACTGAAGCACTTACGCATCGCCTAATTTTCTTTAAGAAGCAACCTATTTCGTCACTGAAAGATTCCGTGACTCAAAGTTTAAAGCTTGCATACTCTCAACTAGATTGAATAAAAAATATTAAGAAATTAAAAAATATTCCAAAGAGGCACTTTTTCTCTCCTAGATGCCATGTTTCTCTATCTTTACTCTTTGTGAATGCTTTGTTTTATGTCTGCGATTTAATTTTCTTGTAGAGAAAAATACCTCTAAGATAAACAGTCACTTTTCGGAATTTTAAGATTTTGTAACTTTATCTCTTATGAAATTAGGATAAACAGAGTCTAAAATCCTCTTACGATAATGTAAATTCGTAATATCTGAAAGTGGCAATTTAAAATAAAAAAATTCTGTATATCAAATAGAAACATGGGAGCTATTGATAAATATTGCTTACAAAATAGAGAAGGTTTGACTCCATATATAAATTGTAGATACAATATCGAATGAGGAACTAATGAATTAAATACACGCTCTTCTAAAATAAATTTAACTTTCTATTTGAATCTATTAACATTTTTGTGGTAGGGAGCAGCAGAATGTCCTTTATTCTTTGCAGTGAATGGTCCTTTACTCTCACCCACGTATTTAGTTCAAAATTCGTTCCATCCTATCTTCTATATTTATTAATAATGAGGGCCCAAACTTGGTAAATGAAATCTTGGTAATTGCTATAAAAGAAGTGCTTAAAAAAGAAAATTACAAGAAAATCTAGACTGCCGGCCTTTCGAAATTCCGTTAATAAAATTAGGTCCCCTATTGAAGCAAATTTGTTCGAAACCTGTGCGAACGTCGAAAATAGTCTAAATTAAAAAAATGTAAGATAGTGGCTAATAAAATTGAAAGAACTTGATTAATTTGGCCATTTTTCAACGGCACCCTCTCTAACTTTGCACTAAAAGCTATTTGGCAATAGTCTATTACAACCAAAATTTTGGTAAATTTTAAAATTCTGACAGGTAAGATTTGAATAAATTGATACATTTATCCATTCCATTTGTTTCAGAGATTAGCACATACATCGTTTCCTGTTATATTCGCTGCAAATACGCTCATATTTATAGCTTTAAAAATAAATTTTTCGATATTATGGCCTTGAAGAACTTCAAATAGCGCAATTTTTCTAAAAAAATGAATCTTTTAAATTCATTATAGTTACCCGACATAATTTCAAATGTGCTTAAATGCACTAACAATGAAGAATATTTCGGTAACTAATTAACAAAGATATGATTAAAAATTACGGACATGGAGACATTTGCCTCAAAGAACGCTGAAAAAATTTATTCTACTGTGCTGACGAGTTTTTCGTGTCCGACTTGCAATTGTCTCACATGCGTCATTGAAAGTTTTTACAAATCTTGAAAGATTGTCTGAGATATGAACGTCATAACACTTTGCAAAGTAATGACCAATAGAAATTTTTCTTTTAAATCAAACTCGATATACTACTTTTCATATAGGGCTTTAAAACAACTTATATTTACTTTATCAACTTCAGAATTTAAAAAATCCATAATCAACCCTCTTAATATAAATTATCAATGATTCGCCCCACACTGATAGCAGCAACAAATTTTTCTTGCAAAATTAAAGTTGATAATAGTCTTTTTGAATAAGAATACAAATAGGATTATATATGCTAGTTTCAAAATTGACCAAAACCCATAATTAACCCTCTTATTTCAACTTAGCAGCGATTCACCCTACTCTGATCGCAACATGTAACTTTAATTGCAATATTAAACGCGACAATGTGCTTTTCGTATAGGATTCAATTGCGCTCATATATCCCTTCTTCAGAATTAACTAAAAACTATAATCAACCCTCTTATTACCAATTATCAGTGATTTATCCATGCTAATACCACTAAATAATCTTAGCTGCGATATCAAAGTCGATAATGGTTTCTTTTTGTATAGGATTTGAAATATGCTCATATGCATTACTTTAATGTGAACAATACACCATAATCACCCCTCTCATTTTCCCTAAGCATTGATCCATTATATCCTGATAGTGCTGAATAACTTAAATAACTGCCCGTTACGGCAACTCATTTTTCGGATTTTTGCAGTTATGAATCTGTTTCCAATTCGGGAAAGAATGAACTAACAGGGACAGCAGAACGAAGCGACAGATAAATTATTTATTTTGATTTAATTCCTGAGAAAATTAAATACCTTCGATTGACTCTTGAGGAAATGCAAATACTTCCTATTAATTCTCAAAAAAGCTAATAAGCAAATAAAATTTTCCCGAATTCAAATATTATGTTCCAGTCTCACTCAAATTTTGTGGAATCTGTTCCGAACGTGTTTTCATAGCCCAAAACATAAATCAAAATGTACTAAGATTTGAATATCCATATTTGTATTTAAAACCGTGAGCTAATTTAGAAGGTGGTGCAAATGAGCGCATTTTAAATCCTATTCGAAAAGTCCATCACCGACTTTGATATATCAAATATCAAATATCAAATACCAAATATCAAATAAAAGTCAAAGTTATTTTGCGCTTTCAGCGTGGAATAGACTGATGATAAGTGGTAATGAGAGAGCTGAATATGGCTTTTTGTCATTTTAAAGTTTTCTCATATTAGCGCATTTATAATTCAATAAGACACACGCGCAGTAAAAAAAGTGCTCAAAATTATACTGAAATCAATATCATTTTGATATGCAGCAAAAACGATACAGAGTTCAAGAGCATTTTGATCGGCCAGAGTTAATGATCGATTATTGAGATCATAATAATCTGAATCGGGATCATGTATGAAGACAAACTAAGATGGCTGGCGTTCTTAGAGTAGTTTATCTCGTATGCGAGCTTTTTATGGTTTCTAATCATGCAGTGTACTTGAAAAGTTTTAAAAAACGAAATCTGATATTAAAAATTATCATCTGTCAAGTTTAGTTCTCACTTGGGTGCGGTTCGATACAATTTTTAGGTTATGCCGTTATGACACCGGCACAAAAAATTGGCGGCTATTTTGTTTAGTCTGAAAAATGAACCAAAAAATAAGGTGAAATTGATTCTAATGGACAGATCATTATGATCTCGAGAGACAAATGATCTTTGGAGCAAAATGCTCTGCAACAAAATTGATCCTTTGTTTTTACTGTGGGGTGGGCACACTGTGCACCACCAAAAGACGATATCTTTGTGAATTGGTTGGCGCAAATTTTTGTATTAGTCGTGCATTCGATGGAATCTTAAGTTATAGTGGATAGCTACGATCAATTAAATAAGAACATTATCATTTTAAATAATGGAATCAGCTCTTCTCCCTCTCTATTTTTGAGGCTGGTAACTCGGTTATTCATATGAAGCAAAATTTTTACCTTGTGATTAAGTCTCTGTAGTACAGTCATAACGTTCTTTTTTTAGAAATGAATATGGTGGAAACACATTTAATGGCTTTTTAAGAATTCCTAAAATTATAGAGACGGCAGATTATCAACGGTACAGAGACGTACGGAGAGAAAGGCATACTCAAAGTTTGATGGAGAGCCCCAAGGAAAAGTTTACAAGAAGGATGCAGCTGAAAATAAGCATAGGAAGAAAAAATCAGAAGGAGTAAACTCGATGCAGGCCTCACTGATTGAATGGTGAAAGATTATCTAGTGATGAGAAGTTATCGAATCATGAGAGATGAATGAGTGTGCTGATCGAACGATAAGAGCTGATGCAATGATGGATACAGTATACAATATCGTATCGATAAGTAGTATCATATCGATAAGTAAGTAACCTCTCCTCAATAATATATATTTTATGCACTTGGTGCAAGAGTTAGGTATGGTGTGCTCGAAGAACCGACTAGAGAGACACTTCAGTACTTATACAACCATCCTTCTTTCGGGAATATATTTTCTCTACGCTTAGTAACTGGATCTATTATCTCATCCTCAAGAAACCGACTACAGGAACCTTAAAGTGTTTGTAAAACGAAACTTTCCCGTAAAAGATGTACTTCATATACTTGGTGCAGTGGCTTAATGTCGCGTCTTCGAGTAACCGACTGCAAGAACACTATTGAATACGTGAAACTAAACTTTCCAGGCGAAGAAGTACTTTGTCGACTTACTGTACGGAATGGATATTGTGTAATTGAGGATCCGATAATAGGAACCTAAATTACTTGTAAATACAAAGTTTCCCGGAGTAGAAGCACTCTGTAAACCTGTTATATGGATTAAATGTTGTGTCCTCGAAAAACCAACTATAGGAAACCTAATTCAGTTTAGAAGTTCAAGTAGGGTACAGTTTTGGAACATCCGAACAGGTCCACGCCGCCATTTAGACTTGGTGTGCGATCCACATAAGTCTTTTCGGAAATATAGCTTACAGCTTACAGTGTAATATTGTAATATTGAGACTTCGTGCACGATCGGTAGAATTACATTTGGCAAATCAAACAGACATAAACTCATGTTTTGGAAATTCAAGTAGGTGTGTGTGATATTAACTCGAAACAGCTCGAAATTGAATTTCGAACTTGACACTCAATCAGAAAAATATTGTTTGAAAATCCAATTAGAAAACAGCTCTAATTCTGTTTGGAATTCCAAATTATTTACATACATGAAAAATACCGAAGGAAATAAACAAGAGTAAACTTTCCTATTTGACCGTAATTTAGCAGATGTCAACAGGATCAAACAAATGCGTATAAATTTTCTATGGCGATCTATTATTATGGATCTATTGGGAATTTTGTGAAGAAATGGATTGGATGTCGTGAAAACTTTGCGAAGCATACCTTAAGGGGGAATCCCGTGTAACAGTATGAAAATTAGGGTAGTTTTAGGGATTTTTTGTGGATTAAAATAATAAAGAATCTTTACAAAACTTTTTTGTTTTATTAAGGTACTCTTGAAGTAGAAATCAAACGTATTTCAGCCTGATACATCAATAATATTTGGATTTATAAGGGCGGATGTCCGACATTTCCAAATTCGATAGGTCAATTAGACGGATCTCTAGCTTCTCACTCATGAGTCTAAAATAAACAAATGAAAACATTTTTAAAGTTTAGATCCTTAGTTAGTTAGATTGCGTGGACTCGCTAAACGGGATTCTCACCTTAAGCTTTTCCAAATTTGGTATGTAACTCTTAATCCCTGAGATAGATGATTTTCAAGAGCTTAGTGCCCTAAATATTTTCAAAGCTACTCAGAAAAATTCCAACTAGCCAGGTACTGGTTATTAAAAATAGTGGACTACATTAAAGAGCTCATCGTTATAATGGCTAAAGGGCCGATGTATGATTTTCAGACCAATTGGATTAAGGAAACATTCTATTTACTAATTGATTAATTAATATGTATATTGATTTGGGAATAAACAAGCAAATTACAAAAGATTTACCTGCAAACAATGACATTAGCGTACGCTATAAGCCTTTATTGAGCACAGTTTTACCGGTAGATTTTAACTTGTAGAAATTATTATGATCACTTTAATCATTTGTATATGCTTTCAATGACCGCTATTATTTATTTTCTAATATCAGTACCTATTTTATAGACATCACTTTTTTACATAGTTTGGGCCACTATTAATTGAAAATTATAGAAAATATTCCTTTTAGTCATCAATTATGTGTCCGCCATTTAAAAAATGTTAAAAGTTTTAATTTTTACATTAAACTATTGGGCGGGGGGTGG
>JAWWLR010000034.1:33042506-33054110 GCA_035041075.1 Acraspis erinacei
CACCAAAATATCGCACCGCATCATTACAACTTCGCACTTCGGTGTACAGTTGTACGAATTTTTTCTAACAGTGTAGGGAGGTCATGGTCATATAAAAAAAGACTCAACTCACACCATTCACCCAATCTGCGATAATCCTGAATCATAGATAAAAACTAAGCTCATGGTATAGTATTACTCGATTTTTTTCGATAGGGTTGTATCCAGCGTTTTAATGTATCTTGCGCATATATGAAGTCTCAGGTATTCAAATTTTATATGAGAAGTCCAAATCACTGCTTATAACAGAATCCTGCATGTTCAATAAAATAATGATGTATTTGCTATTAGATTAGATACAGGCGCATCTCAGCTCGCAGCTAGAAGTTTTTAGGTTCACTACAAATTCGATGGAAAAAATTCGAAAATCCAAAAAGTGCTATTTAGCACTGATAGAACTGAATAGATTGAACGTTGATTCACCAAGCCTAGAAAAATGGATAAGAGGTGATGAAAAAATATTACATCTGTAGTATTTGAAGATAGCTACTTTATCTGCCCTTAGCCCTGCAAAAAGGGCCGCAGAAATATTTAGTCATAGCAAGAACAGGACTCGGTTTTATCAGAAGAATAGTGCAACTGCGATTAATAAGTAAGTTTGCATCTGGACTGATAAATAAAAATAAAACCTGGAGATGGAATTTTGATTATTGTTGTATGTACAATAATATGGGTTTTTTATACAGAACCCTTGTAACATCTTTTACAGGAATATTAACTTTTTAAACTGTAAGACTAACATTTATAAACTGCAAGACTTGCATTTATAAAATGTAAGACTTACATTTATAAACGAATGAAGAGATCAGTGTGAGATAAGAAATGCCTAGCTGAATATTCTGGACAACCCTGATAAAAACAGCATAAAAAACTGTTATCTTCATTTATAAAATTTTCGAATGAGTGGAACCATTAAATATTTATTCAACGAGTTTTTATAAGTATGGTTTATCTTTTCTGGGATAAGTTTTGACGTCAATTCTTAACGTTAGTTTGTTATTAGAATAACTTATATTTTTGAATTGAACTGTAACCTATTTGTATGAACCAGATGATTTTTAAACAAATAAAGCACTATAACCAATATGCATATAAACAATTTTTTGCGGTCAGCGCTATATATGAGCCTTAATGATTGAAGGCTGCCAAATATTTTACAGCGCCTGCAAAAACAATTTTCAAAGATTTGAGAAGAATTGAAAAATATTAAATTTCACCTATTCCTTTTAAAAAGTTTGCAGTTTATATATCAAAGAAGCGTTTAAAATAGATGAAGAATTTTAAAGTCATACATTGAAAACTCAAGATCATCTTGTTGGTTCGAAAATGAAAAATGTTCAAATACATAATAAAATTTTCTTTTTAATTTCATCATATAAAAAAATTTCAAAATTAATAAAAGAAATTCAAGAATTATCAATTGTATTATTCAAGATATCGAAAATTTCGGTGCGCGTATCCACGCCCTCAGAAAATAAATTGTGTAGAAGCATCTGATGTATAAAAGTGCTATGAAGGCATAGTGATTGCATTATATGAAATTTCGGTTTGATTTAAGAAAAATTAAAATTATAGCGTCTTTTTGTTTACCTCTCTCGGGTCTATTTGCTCCTGATTCTTTAATTTTTAATTTACACTAAGAGAAATGATTGGATAGGCTGACCCGTAAGTTGGTTGCTATGGCCAAGTTTGTTGGACGCTGGGGCGCCATCCACTTAGTTGGCTGAGGCACCCACGTTTAGTGGACACGGTGCGGTTGGTTGTGCCAGCTAACTGAGGTGGTGCGGCGAAGCGGCGGGATGGCTGCCTCATCCAACTGCCTGGGTCAGTATTACTGCTCAAAATGTTACCGTGAGACTGTGTTGCTTTACTCAGATATTTCAGATGGATAGTACATCTAATAAAATGAGGCCGCTTTTATAAATTCGATTGTATGTATTCCTGTAAGCGTCGAGAAAACATAACCCTAATGTTGCGTGAAATGAACGCAACACGAACCTTAATGACCCTTTTTCTATTTCAATTTTTAATAAATTTCTAATAAAAGTGTAATCATTTGTTAGCTTTATTTTCAAAAATATTAATATTCTACTTCACTTCTCAGAGAATAAAATATGAAATTCACCTGCATGTAACCCGAGAAAATATAACCCTAACATTGCACCAATCTAAACACGCACAACACAGGTCTTATATACAAAAAGTAAAACATCCATTGCTGATAAAGTCAAGGAACACAACTTCCACTTTAAAAACTTCACTCGCGTATTACATATCTAAGACGAAACGCACTGAATGATTGTATTAGGCATCATGAGTCATGCGCCTGCCAACCCAGTGAACCCAAAGAGACCCTGACGCATGCGCAATGGACCAAGATGACAAATGTGGGACCACCGGCCAATTAGTTGGATATGCTAACTTTTCGATAGTTCAAGGGCCCAAAGCATTGCTGCAGTGGCCAATTAACACGCAACCATTATAAGTGGTCACTGCAGCCAACGGACTTGGCTGCCCTGGCAGTTTAGAAAGATGGTCTAACCAACTATTCCTTATCCAACAAAAAATGGATGTGCCAACCAACCATTTCTCTGCGTGTAGCTACTCACAAAACCTTCATAGCTTAAAAATTGAAAACTAACACATTTCAAATAAAAGAAGGGTAATCCTCTAACCTTTTTTCATTATCAGAATAAATCAAGAAGGTTAGTAGGGACTTCTTAACCGAAAAGTTAAAAATCAGCAATTTTTTATTCCAAAAAGTTAAAAATTTAAACGCATATTTACATATTTCAATATTTTAAGTGTAGAAGACGAACGATTGTTTGTACATTGCTTTCTCATAAAGGTTGTTTTGTAATGACCTAAATATTAAAATATAATTTTGTTACATGTTTCGATATGATTCAACCCTAGGATCTCGAAAATAGACTTTTTTAAATGTTCATTTGTGATTTTAACTTTTTTCTGTTAACCATACATCGAAGAGCAAAAGAGGTATGATAATCAAATTTTTACAAGTTGTCGTTCCGATCGATATACATGTCTGATATGATTTTTCAATTTGTATATTAAAAAAAAATCTTGTTTATATGAAACAACTTTTCTAAAAACTCGGTGTATTTTCCTTACATGAGAAAAACTTTATCTTATATTAGAAATACTACAGTACTGTATCTGACATGTTTGTTAACAAAATTATTTATATTGTTTATAAGAGGATTTTTTATATTAGGGATATAATAGTAATATATTTGTTATAAATGTTCGCGTCTTCGAGACGCGTGATTTGGTCTATTGGCAAACTTTCAACGATCATTCTTGATTAATTACAGGTACCCAGAAGGTTAAACAAAAGTTACATAGTTTCTCTGAAAATAACCTTTATTTTGATTTGAAACACAAAGCAACCATCATTTAAAAAATTGTTTATTGTAACTGAACAGATCGACTGATGTTTTGATTGGCTTTCTGATATTCTGAAAATAAGCTTATAGGTAAGACAGAGACATAAGCTTGAAAGATATCGAAACAATCCATTTCACATCTAGTTCAATGCTGTTTCATAATCCCTATATTGATATTCAGGTATAAAATATATTATGAATAATGCGGCTCAAATGATAACGTCCTGAGACATTTGTTAGCATATGGGTTAAAATATCAACTCAGAAAGCGAATACTGCCAAAGTATTCACTCCACTTTCAGCAGTTCAACTTGTACAATATTAAACAGCATACCCCTTCTTATTCATGTTCCCTTCTCCATTAATCCTCAGCAAGGGCTTGCGAAACAAACGAAAGGGGGAGGCTATGCTCCTCTCCTTTTCCTTTGCTTCGCATGCACTAAAGTAGGACACAGAATTTTGGATGCGCGACTGGCTTCCACAATTCACTATTATGTACAAAAGAATATGGTGGATATTGTAAAAGTCGAAAAATTTCTTATGTCCGTAATATGAATATTTACAAGCTATTGAGTTACTTTTATTCAATTTTGATTTGCTGAAAGTCTTCATGATTCTTTCGTGCCGCTAAAACACGCAGTTTCCAGATATATAAACAATAATTATCGACTGAAGTTATAAGAGTCTTAAACTGTAAAAACGCTTTTTTATCCGAACACAGAGAGTTAAATAAATGTAAAAAGACGAGTGAAGAAGATCCGATTTCCACGGAATTCCCACGGAAGAGTCACTGAATGAACCAGGAAGGCATTAACAAATGCGGGGGAAAAAGGAAGACAAGGGTCACGCCTCGTTACCTTCTCTTTCGGCAGTGCGTGTATCAGAAACACGCGAACACTCTTGCAGAATATACTGTGAGAGGGAAGCAAAGGACGCGAACGAACTGGATGAGCTCGAAGTGGTAGCAAAACATAAAATTACTTCGAAAGGAAGAGGGACTTTCGTTTGCGGTTAACGCCAACGCTATAACAGATACCACAACCGTAGAATCTGCAACCAACCACTTAAGCTTGCATCTCCTACCATTTGTATTACGTAGGCTTCAAATATCTCTACTCTAATCAGAGCAGAAGGCTATTTACATTTATCCTTTTTATGCAATCTTCTCGCAAATATTTTTTGAATAATTTAAAAATAATTTCGATTTTCATGTTATCGCAATACTTTTGCTCATATATCTACCTCAATTCGGAGATCACCTTTCTCTTTATCTTATTATTTGTTTACATCATTACCTTATTTGTTCTTGCTCAAATGTTTTTAAACATCTTTACAATAATTAATTTTACCAAATTTTCACTATAGAACCAAAAACCAATTTTTACGAATTCTTACTAAACCTTCCTCTGCATCTTACCATTTGTTTACATCATTACCTTATTTTTTGTAGCCCAAATATTTGCAAAACGTGGATCGACCGATTTGTATCTAGATAACACACGCGAGCTAAATAGGTTTAACAAAGCTGCTATCTGCAAAGTTTTGCAACATTTCATAAAATTTTGAAGGAGTCTTCTCAATTTCTTTTTACAGATATCACAATACTATTTTATATAAGATAATTAAATTTTAATATACGGCTCTATTTAAATTTTGTTTCCTGTACCCATGGAAACATCTAAAAAAATTGTTTTGCACTTTATGGTTTTCTTGGGATAAAAATTAACTTAATAAAATTCCAGATATCTGAGTGTTCAAAACTGTAGTCGAATTTGATCCAAATTCACTGTTTTTAGCTTTCATTACCCTTATGGAATGATTTTGGTGTGAATACTTTTCTCATATGTGTTCATGGGCGCGAGAAATAAAAATTACTTACAGAGGTATATTGGAACATAATTTTCTCATGTATAATATTATTATAAAATCTGTAACAAATTAGGAAGTTTTACCGAAAAACTAAAAAAAATGAAATTAAAAAAAACTTTCTAATTTTTCAGATAATAATTTTTTAACCTGATTTGATTTCGCGAATTACCTATATTGAAATCAAGTTTTTCCACATTCAGTACTCGTCATGGAAGACAAGATGCATTACTGTGAGGCATGATATTTTCTTGAAATTTCCAAAACCATTTTTGGCTACCTACGCTAATAAATACAATGCCACCAGACAAAGCAGAAATTGAAGTTGGTTTCCGTTGGTTTCTCCCCAACGTAAAATAAAAAGGACATAACCATCTCACATAGTCTTTTTATACCATTACTTATTAAACTAATTTCATCTTCAGCTTAAAAATTGGTTTTTTTGTCGTGTCCTAATTTAAGAAAATCATTTGAAAATTGTTTAGACCATTGGGTAATGTTCAAATGAATATAATGCAAGTGTCTTATAAGTTTGATTGCATAATGAAAAATCTGAAAGCGGTCATTTTCTTTAATTCAGTACGAGGAACTGTGCAACAATAATTTTTGTTTAATTTGGTGGCCAAAAAAAAGTTTTTTAAATATAGCGGTTTTACTTCAGTATACTCTTATTACTTTTGAAATTCTTTGTGAAGCAATTTGAGTTTTCGCATGTATTATTGGCGCAATTAAATATATATTTTAAATCAAGATGATTCTCAATTTTCTGTGACAATGATTTTTCATTGATTAGTATAACAACCTCATTGGGATAGCAAAATGAAATCAAATGAGTAGAATTAAGACTGTAGGTATTGAAACCCTTACATATTATATTAATTTATTTTCCTATTACTTTCTTCTTCTTTCTTTCCCATGTCTATTAGAAATTAATTTAACCGTAAAGTATATTAAAGAAAAAGGTGTATATACACTGCAACCGCATTTATATCCGCCGTCCGAGAATGTAAACATTCACTTATATCCTCCCGGAAGGGGATCCCACGAATACTGCTCAACGAAGGGGAAATAGCCGTACTATACTCCAATTGGCTTGTTTTATCACGTTGTACTGCGAGGTGGTGGATGCCAAGCAAATATAAGTGAGATTTATGAAGGGATGTAAGTGCGAGAGGATATAAGTAAGAGGATATAGCCGCGGTTCCGGTGTATTTCGAATATCGATTGAGTTTCTGCAATAGCTTCAATTTATGTGTATACAAATTTGGTTAGTATATTTAAATATTGTTATTTTTAGTAACAAAATAATTCTATTAATAAACTTTAAATGAAGAGAATATTTGCATACTAATGATTCCAAAATGATAAAAGGTCAATATTTTGAGTTTAGAATCAATCTGAAAATATATAAATATCCACTAATTTTAAAGTATAATTTAAATTGTAGGTCCTTACTATACAAATACATCTTTGTTCATAATTATGTACTCGTTCTCATGCGTATTTTCCAGCGATTGATCTATATTTACCTATCTTTTATCTTATCATTTTTTCTATGAATAGATAGTCAAAGGAGCCCAAGAAGAAAAAAAATACAATGAAAGTTCGGTTTCATAGTACATTAGATCTCTAATTCGATATTACAACTGCAAACCATTGTATTGCTGGGAGCCTAATTGAATTGATTTGAAATTTGTCTGTGTCTAATCGAGCGTGAAAGGTCTTTGGCTTTTTTGTGATGAACGTAATTTGATGGTTCTGACAAACAGGTAAGGATAATAGATCGATATTATTATAAAAATGTTATCAAAATGGCCTTAAGATATTTAAGTGTTTTTTTAATAACCAGTTTGCCACATAAATGATTTAAGTTTGAGTATATTTCAATATGATTTATGTGTTTAGAAGTCAATGAACCAAAAATCGACATTCGTCAGTCATAAATTAATAGTAATTAATAGTAATAGTAGAAAAAACTGAATAAAGACGATAAAAACTAATGTAAAACGTGTACCTATATACTCTCTAGTCTATAATAAAATTGAGTCAAGATATATTTATCACTTAGGCCTTTTATCTTATTATGCACTTAATTGCATTTAACATAGTTAAAATTCTGGACAAATTATTGTAATTACGAAGTATTTTCTTATTTAACATATGAGCAAGGAAAAAAGAAAGGAGGACTGACTAGAAAACATTTTGCAGTAGTAAATTTCGTCATGGTCAGACAGTCATTTCTCAAATACTTGACGGCCGAAACGTATCCTGGGAAACTGTTCATTGACCGAGAACGAAGAATACTAATAATTATCGTCATTGTTTATACCTTCTATTACTATCATTTTTCTTTGATTTATTTATTCATCCATTTAGTTTTAGATTTTCATTTATTTGTTTGAGCAACTCATTAAAATAATTACGAAACTTTTCAACTCTTATCCGTTTTTTCAAGGATAGAAACGTGTAATTATAAATAAGTCTATAAAAATGTGAAAAAAGATAATAATCAAACTCTACAAGAAGCTCTTTTTAGGTCTCATTGTGTTCTTAATCGAGTGTCATCATCTCTCCAGAATGTAAAGTAAGCGGAATATACACTGTTATAAGCTACCGGCGATGAATCAGACTCAAGTGTCACTAGGTTACTAGAATTTCTACCTATCAGTTGTATGCATTTTTCCTTGGCGTCAGCTACGACTACTTGTATCATACATTTAATTTTGATAAATTTATACTTTATCACATATTTCAAGATATTTTTGTACTTCAAACACGTGCATTATATATGATTCGTCTATTCACTAATGCAATTTCATTTTACTAGCATAGTGGACAGGGTGTATCAGTAGAATACATGTCTGAACGACTTCGTCTCTTGAACCCACAAGCAGGTTTTCAAACAATCGTCCAAGCGCTAACATCCCGTTGAGTTTTCATGTCTCTTACTAGATTTTACTGCATACTTGCAACTAATTGGTGTCATGAGCCTAATTAACAAACGTCAACTAATTCGTTTCAGCAGATTCACGTGAGCTTTCATCTTGAGATATCTTCACAACGTCTCTTACTCCTGTTTTGTTCTCTTTACTTTAGAGTCTCATCTTACCGCTAAAATCACTTTCGATCCTCTATCTCGTCCGGAGAAACCTCTGAGAACAAGATTCTGATTCCCAATGAACTTTGCTTTTCCACTTCTTTTTCTCGCTGCTATTTCAAATTACGTTTATTTTCTTATCCAAAGTCCCAGAATACCAGTCTTGGTGATCAAAATTTGTATCTAAAGTTTCAGAAAGAGTGTGAATTGTTCCATACCTAACTTTAGTTAGTAGATAGAATAATACAAGATATTAAAGCGTTTCTTGATTTTAAATTATCAGAAGGTGTAAGAAATTTCTACTACAGAGAGTAAAATCAAAGCGTTCTCCAGAATGTCCACTTTTAGGAAAGCTTATGAGGTAATTATAGAGGAGGTGAACTAGAATTGTTGATTGAAATGAAGTTGTGTTTGATGAATAAACTATGCTACAAAGTTGCCTTAGGCATTAGTTGATTTCGCCGGTCAGAGGTCTCGATCCCTACGTCTCACGGGGATTGGAATCACGAAAAGAGTGAACAACTCTTCTTAGTCGACCCAGTTGAAAATAGGTGACTGGCCCGGTTTCCAGCAGCCTCTTGCGTCGATCATTTCCTGACGAATTTCGAAAGGGATCGACACTTGCGCCCACGGCTACCCATTGGTCAATTAAATTCAAGAATGATTATATAATTAACCTCAACTCGCGAAACCACTTGATGCTATCCTTCCAAACTGTGGTCAGCCTAAAGCAAAGAATCGGAAATCGTTGTGGAACCGCTATGCTACACGGGAGGACTCTCCATGATCCTACTGTAATGATCGGTTTGGATCCGTCGCGCCGATCGCTCATGAAAATTGCACCAATTCGAACCTCCCCGATGCTGACGATATTAATTAGCTTCTGTTGATTATGTCCCAACCTAGAAATCAACCACCTAACCTACAAATCGGTATTTTTCCGGCATCCTGTCGTAACTGTATCTTACATGAGACTTTTGTTTCTCTATATGCTCGTATGTCATGTAGTAACTGGAAAATTATTGGTTCTTGAAGACTTAGTGTGACGTGATTTCATGTTTTGTAGTTTGTCCTTGAACATGTTATGAATTCGATAAAGAATATTAGGAGGAAGTTTGAAACTGTGACATAATTTTTCTTCCAACATTTTTTCCCCTCGTATTTCAATAATAGATCCTTTAAATTTCCCATGCGTGAGAAGATTTAAATAATTTAGAATTACTTCTAAAGAAGGGGACTTTTAGTTAAAAAATAATACAAAAACACATAATAATAAAATGAGGGGTTGAGCAGTTAGAATCTTGATGTGAAAGTTTATTGATAAATTCCATAAATTAAAATTCCTTTATCATAATGCAAGGTGAAGAATTGATCATTCAAGCAAATTTATTTAAATCCAAGTGAGTTTAACTAATTTGAGTGAATTTCATTAAGTTAGAGAAATTTTAACTTAACTAAAATAATTTTAAGACAATTCGAATAAATACAAGAGAATTGGTCTCATTAAATTAAAGTTAATTTCACAGAATACAAATACATTGAAATGAAATTAAAGTTGCTTCTAGAATATCTATTAAATACAATATATTATCCTATTTATTAAAATTCATATACACTTTCTTAAATTTATTTAAATTTGAATTCATTGCACTAATTTTATTTTAATTAAGCCTACTTTAACTAAATGCAACTTAATTGAATTGAACTAAAGCTTTCTATACACAAATCAAGGACATCTGAATAAAAAATGTTTGTTTAATTCAATAAAGGGTAAATGCAGAGAAGAATTAAAAAAAATTGATCCGAATTCAAGAGATTTCAAGTCAATGTAAAGTAATTCTTCTGGATAGAAAATTCCGTCTTAATTTAAAGAACTCAAGCGTATTTAAAAGCAAATGAAGTATTTCTGAAATGTATAGTATTTTGCTTAAAATATCAAGAAAGGCAATAGAAATAAAGGTGATTACAGGAATTTATCCATACCATATTTTTAACTAGAGTGAGAGAAGGTAAAAAAATATCATTATTTTTAAATCGTTAGTGTTCCTAATTATTGTATTTTATACAGAACCTAGATTTGTAGGTATGCAAGAACAATCCCGATATGAAAAACTGCAAACGACTTTGTAAAGAATTGTTACCATAAGTTAATATCCTAATAGGGCAATTGTTTCTGCGCAGTCTATATGCTATAGATTATGTTCTATATTCATCCTTTCAGCCTTGAATACAAAGTTTCCCACATTATAAATACTCGTTGCAAACTCACTTTGCATTTTGGGAACAGCTGTCGGAAGTCTCTGATAAATAAGTAGAAGGTCGACAAATAAATCGACCCGAGAGGAAAATTATGATTCAAAACAAAGAGCTCTTCTGGAAATAATCCCCGAGAAGTAGGTAATTGCGGGAATGATTTCTCAAATCACAATGGAAGACTGGAAGGATGGTCCTGATGAATGGGTTAGGTGTTAGATGAAGGCTCTAAAGATTTTCCTCCCCCGGTGATCAGTGATCATCAGTGGCCATCATAAAGATTCTTTCCCACCTCATATCATCGCAATTGTAATTTCCCCCTTTCTTTGGCGCTTCTTAATGGGTCCCGAAGTAGGTCTTCGCTCTTGTCGGTAGAGAAGAGAGACCATCAGTGGTTGGCCTCGGTCGATCTTTTTTTGCCTCCTTCTTTCACTTGTTCATCCCCAACTCCTGGAGTCTTCCGTTGTTGGTGGCCTTTTTTATCTTGCCAAAATAACTAAGTGTGGGGAATAAGGGGTCTCTCTTGGAGTTGTCGGAGGCTTGTCGGAGAGAGAGGGGTTTGGGGGACGCTGGACGGGAAAGAAGGTGCGAGTGGGGATGCCTGCAAACTCCTCGGGACCTGCGAGCACGTGAAATCCCCTCGTATCGCCTCTCTTGGTATAAAAGCAAAGCATGGTCTTTTAGATGCAACACACAAGTCAACCGTTCGCATTTGGTGTCCGTCGACGCATCTGAGCGACACGAGAGGAAATCTCGAGAGTGAGAGCAAAGGGAACCCTTTTCCTCGGTTTCCGGTGAACACGTGACTGCAAGACGCGGGAACACGTGTCTGAGTTCTACGACTGCAGATCGTAGAATAGACTCCTAAAAACAAAACAAATCCCCCAAAAAACCACAACAACAACAAATAAAAAAAATCCAGGCACCAACAGCACTGCAAAT
>JAWWLR010000034.1:33062498-33075137 GCA_035041075.1 Acraspis erinacei
TTTGAAAAAAAGAAAATTCTTGGGAAATATAAAAAGGGTCCTCATTCTTGCGTCGATATTATATAATCATATTGAATCAGGTAGCCTAAGGATCGGGGAAATAAAAATAAAACCTAATTTAACCATAATGGTTAATCAAATTCGTGTTTAAAGATTATAGAAACGTTACACAAGAATATCTGAGTAACTATACTATATGTCTGCGCTGCAGTGCCCTGCGGCATACAGCCGGAGAAACGAAACATCCTCCTGGATGTAAGTTTCCAATCAGACAACCATCTTCCGTCCTGAAGGCATCAAAGGCAGCTACTTGAAAATGAGAGGGAAAGTAATTGAAGATACGAATTCTCTCAAATTTTATAAACTGATAGAAACGGTTTAAAATCTCAAATTAGATATTCCCGGACAAGCCGAAGCATTTTTTTGCATATTTTGAGCGTTAAATGGTATTACCTAAAATTTGGACTTACTCAAAAAGCACACACACACACATTTATTTTACACTTTTCATTGAAAGTCATAAGTTAGTCATGACTGACATTGTATTTCCAAAACAAGGAACGTTTTACAAAATTTCGAATTTCATGGCGAGAGAAAAATGGTAATTTTGCTACTATATTATACTCTAAATTGTTCCGGCTCGGGAAACTATTATTTTTTTTTTCTGAAAGATTTAATTTACATTCGTTTGGTTTCAGCCCTCACTCTGGGAAGATTTATAACTTACTAGGACTGGTAAAAATTATTCTGGAAAACGTTGAATTTTCATCAAATAATTTAATTCTCCAATAAAAAAATATCAATTTTCAATCAAAAAAGTAATAATTAAATTTTCGGTTAAAAAATTATTTTTGTTCTAATAATTAAATTTTCAATCAAAGAATTTAATTTTCAACTGAAATAAAGAATCGTTAACTAAAACACTTAAAGTGAAAATTAAAAAATTAAGTTTCTACATGAAAAAATAATTTTCCACAATATTGATAAATTTTCAACCACAAAAGATTTTTCAGTTAAGGGATGAAAACAATTTTACCAAATTGTTTAACTTTCAAGCCAAAAAAGAAAATTGTGTTCAATCTGTGTTTAAAACTGTTTTCAATCCAGAATTAAAAGAATAATTTTGTAACCAAAAAAAGAATGGAAGCCTTCTTAACAACAAAGAACTAACTTTCCAAAAAATAGTTCAATTTCTGACCAAGGAGAAGAAATGATTTTTCAACCAAAAAATTCGTATTTTCAACCGAACAAATGAATTTACAACTACAAAAGCTCAATTTTATAGCAAATAACGGAATTTTCTACTAATAAATACACATTTTTAACCAAACATATAATGGTTATAGTTTTAATTAAAACCATCAATATTTTTAAAAAAATAGAAAAGAATTTTCCGCAAGGAAGTTCAGTTTTTATTAGTTAGTTAATTTTTAAGTGAAAAGAAAAGAATTTTCATTCGTAAAAAATAGAAATTTCAATAAACTAGTTCAGTCAAGACAAAGTAGATCAAAAACCTTAATTCCTATACAGAAATCCTATTACTATACGCTGCTCAATAAACATAACAGCCAAAAACTCACAGAGTTCCACATTCAACTAAGTATTTTTTTCAACTAAGGTACATTTTCTACAAAAAAAAAAATTATAGGAAAATATATGCATTTGCAACTAAAAAAATGAATTTTCAACAAAATAGTCCAACTTTTAACAAATCAGAAGAATTTTTAACTAAAATGATAAATGCAAGTAAAAAGACGAATTTTCTACAAGAAAATTTAATTTTTATCACGCAGATATACATCGGTAACAAAATAGGTACTTTTTAACAACAAATTGGAATTCTTAACCCAAAAAGACGAATTTTCAACACAACAGGAGAAACAGTCGACATGGAATTCAAAAGCTCCATTTTAAAAGTTCAATGTGCATACAGACATTACATACAGACTGTTACTTAAAAGAGGTTTCTGAAATGAATAAAATAATATGATTATTCATACAGGAAATTCTCCATTGAGACTTTTTAATTTGACAAGTTTCAGAATCACATTAGCCACGTTTGAATAAAATTGTGCAGGAAGTAATTATCATAAGAAAGGTAAAGTAAGTTAGTTATTCCACGACACGTACACCTTCTATGAGTAAATATGTCAGCTTGAATAAAGCATTTTAATTTCTCAGGAAACAGAAACTCTGGTTAAAATGTATTTTCTCAAAAACTTTATCTAGGTTTAGATTTAAATCTAGATAACTTTTGAAAGTAATAAGATATGCTCCAAGTATTCAATGATTAAAACTTTAATAATTTATTATTATTAATATAATAGCTAAAAAATAACGTATTATTCTTAATCTTGATGTGTCGATAATCACTCTTGAATATCCTTATTCTCTATTTTAAAGGATCGCAGAGTCTATTGAGCACACATCAATTACACCAAACACTTTCTGACTAAACACAGAAAATTACGGCCATTATAATAGCATAAAACTCTCATTCAGCAGGTAATGCGCTAAAAAATTAATGGTTTACAACAAGATAGATAAGTACTCAAAATAGTTGAGAAGACTGAAACTTGAGTTTAACAAGATGGTTAAGTTTCATTAATGAAAGTCTCCTATAAGAACTAGACCCTTTCTGCATCCTCCTTATAGTTAAAACACGTTGAGCAAATATATTTTGACACACTATTCTTATAAAAACTACTTCATTCTAGATTCGCTTCATTTGACTAGAAGAAGGAAAGTGTTCTCTGAGAGTAGGGTCCTAGCTTAATTTATAATTTTAGTAACTCAGAATAAATATCCTTCTTTCAATCTCTGTAACCTATTAACTATTAAGAGAATTCAATGCATTGTAGCAGTTTGCTGCAATGAAATCATACAATGTTCCTTTTAAGGAAGACATGCTTCAAGAATCGAGAAATAATTTCTCCAGATGTTTTTTCCATAAAGAATTAATTCAATATTTTATTTAACCATCGTTAATAGTCTTTACATGTAAAGTATTTTTACAGCGTTTAATGCATATGATACATCTTTTAATTTTTAATGAACATTCTTAAGTTCACTTTTGCACTTACTGTGGCGCAGCATTTACATAAACAGTAGGTCGACTATCCTCTCATTTCTCTGATAATACCCTGACATCAAAAGTGACTCATCTCGGCTTATATTCATGCCACTGAGATATTTCTTTTACTGAGGTCCTTGGCATCAGATGGTAAATGATTTCTCCGAATCGCAGCAACAGATTTACACCATGAATGAAAGCGAGAGAATTCGGGAACACAACTTCTCCGAACCGGAAGTAGGCGAGACTGCCTTACGCTCCAAGTTCCAGTCGAGTTTACTAGCCTGGGTATAAGCAGACTTCATGATCGTCGCTTTCGCCGTACAGGGAGATCATTTTCACGGCTTCTACCTGCGTACCAGAAATCGGTAACGCAGCGCGAAGTCGCTAGTTCCGGCATAAAGCATTAGCTGCTATTAAATGAGGAACATTAACAATCAATAAAAAAAAATGTTGAATCTGGATTGGGGATCCGAATGTGGATCAATGTTCCTTCTTCCATAAATATTGCGAACTTCTTGTATATTTTAAATCCGAATAACACCATACATTGAGGTGATTCTAGTAGAGAAGAAGGCTTTTATTCTTTTTATATGCATCAAAAAAGGGCATTTGTTTCTACATTTCTACTTATCTTAAATGTTTACCACTCCATATTGAGAGTATCAAATTAAAATAATCATTTATGACTTTAGAAGCTTTGCTGTGGGAGTAGATGAGTTTCGCTGGTTAGCAGAAGGCAAAGATTAAAAGATAATCAAAGAAAGGAAAGGTAATCAAAGACAAAAAGAATAATTGAGAACAAAAAGTTAATCCAACAAACCACAAAGAATATGAAGAAGAAATGAAAGAGGTAAATAAATCCCAAGCGTTCCGGAGACCGAAAATACTTTCTGGAGCCGAACAGCATACATTTGATGCACGAGTGCGTTTACGAACTCGATCATTAAGGTCCACTTCCTCCCACCCCCTTTAGAGAATGTTTGCGTATCCAGTATAACGCCTTTGGATTTCACTTCGTTTGACCCAGTTAAGGTTTTATTCATAGACATTAGACATGGCAAACAGGAATTCGCTATTTGCTCTATTCAAGGACGGCTTTCTTGCTTGATAACAATCGAACAATATTCTCGAATCCATAATTCCATAAACATGGGAATGAGACCTCGATGAAAGAGAATCTAACTTTTGTTCGTAACACAAAATTCTTTCAAGCAATCTGTAATTTCAGTAACAATGTCTGCAACAATAGTCATGAAGTTAGTGTCATAGGGTTATTGAATATATAGAAAAGCCGAGCTTGTATTGCAAATAAGAAACACTTACAACTATGCAGCTTTCAACCTCAGATCCAAATGCTAAATATGTGGTTTTACTTTTAATCTTATAATTGTTAAATGTAATACAATTTCGTTATATCAACATTTTTATTTCATATCCGTAGACTATCAGGTTTAAAATTAACTAAGGTCGAATCTTAGTTACCCGAAATTCCATTCAATCGAAACATTGAACCATCATTGGGTCAAGATGAACTGAAATTCGTGTAATTTTGCACAAAATCTGCTCTCGTAAAAGTTAATTTCTGCTACATATCACTGACATTTTTGTTCTCTTCATCCTGATCTCACGTATATGTCGTGAAGTAATTTGAAACATATCTACTGATGATTCAGCCTGATTATATATTGGGAAAGAAAATAAAACTCAAAATCAAATAGTAACATCTATTGTAGTTGTATACTTCTTCAAACTTTTCCTAATAAGGTCACTTCTAACGAATCACCAGAACTTCTGAGCAGGTGGAATTTGGTAGTACCGTGAGAATGATTTGCGTGAGATGATAAGACAAGCGAAATCTCGGGTAAACCAGAGGTATGTAATACGTGAGTAAAAAATTAAGGACTTTGAGAAAAATAAACTAAAAAGCATGTGACTCATTCTTAGTGGGGGAAAGGCACTTGCTAGTTCTTAAAGGAGAATTCGGGATAGAGGCTAAGTACCGAAAAAACTCTTTATGCTGAAAAGAATGAACGTGCCGATTCGAGTGACGCTGAGGGCGACTCGAGCACCTTCATGTACGTTATCGAGTACAAGTGTCGAAGTATAAGGCAATGCGGGCGAAAGGGGAGAGATACTGAGGTATTCATTGCTCCCTGCTCTCGTCTCGACTCGGTTCGGTGGTTGTTTATCGTTGAAACGTAAACCGCTCTCAAATGATGGTATATGAAAATGGTTGGCTTCTTAGCCGGGTACTCGCTGGTGGGGGAGAATATCCCCGAGTACGGTGGTACACCTGACCAGATATATAGAGCTAGGGCAGGGCTTCCGTTACGTACAGTCCACGTAGAGTGCTCTCAAGAACGCATCTCGCGGTTTAGCAGCGAGCATAGTAGCTTGTAGTAGTTGAAGTCTGGAGGAAAGGCGCAAATTTGATTCGTATCGAATCTCGCGAACCGGTCGCTATATATAGTACAAAAAGGTACAGTGTTCGTGATTACAACTTGCATAACTCTTCGCTCAAGGGATATAGTACTGAATCAGTGAGACACGTGAGAACCCAGTCATTCTGGCACTTCCGGTTCCCTCAGAACTTGTAACTTTGTTTTGTGGATTACATTGTGTTATCATTCAGTATTAATATTTCGCTTTGGTGCTTTCGTTCCTTGGATTTATATAATCAAACATGAGAAAATTTTCGATAATATCCTAGTAATACTAGTACCCTTAGCAAGGACAATCCTGACGACTTATCATCTCAAATTTATACTAATTGTACAATTTTTGCAGGTACCTTTCGTGAACCAAGATGAGATTATTTGCCCAATACTGTATCTGCATCGCTGTTTTGTTGGTCACAGTCTCAGCAAGGTCAGCTGAGACGAATCCAACAAGCAACAGCATTGATGACCAAAGTTCTAGGTCGGGTGGGGGAGGTGTCTTCGGTGACCTTCGATATGTTTACCAAGTCTACAAGGAGTGCTCAGGATCAGAGATGAGCGCTTGTCTGAAATTGAAGCTCTTATCTGCCATGGATAGGGTCTCGAGGAGTCTTCAACTCAACATCGTTGAGGGAATAACTTTAGTCAAAGACGACCCCATCACTCAAGATGAACCACCAAAGTCCCCTGAAGAAATTGAGGCTCAATTACCAAGGGCTCTTGAGGACCGTGAAGATGCTCTGAACACCATGATCCTCGACAAAGTTGTTAGCTTCTTCCAAAGTCACACCCTTAAGCTCAAACTTCCCAATGTTGAAGAACTCCAGAGGAGTCTCACCGATGAAGGTAAATATGGTTTAAGATACTCCATCGGCGTAGCCAGAGGACGGTTTGGGGGGGGGGGGCTCAAGCCCCTCCCGTAACTAAGTGTTTTTTGTATTCAATTCATTTCCCCTCCTCTCTTTGCCTAAACATAAACGCAAAGCCCCCTCCGAAAAAAAATCGAAGCCCCTCCCGAAAAAAATTTTGGCTACGCTACAAAGATAGTCTACCATTATTGCAAATATTATTAATTTATGATAAGATATTTCAAGAGCAGTACATATTGATCTCGTTGCTTATTTGTTCTATTTGTTAAAATAGTTCAGAAAAACAAAAAAGTTTAATACGTGCTACTTGAGACTTTTCAAAATCCTAAAGATTTTTACAAAATTTTATAAGTAAGTTTATTTTACAAAATAACTTTAAATCATTGTGAGAGTCTTATAATTGGCACTAAAACTTAAAAAGTCTGAGAAGTATTCTCCGAATAATTAATTTTTAATATTTTTATTAGAAATAATTGAATAGAGAGAACTTTATTTCAAATAAATTCAATTCGTTAGATTTCTGTTTGCACAATGTTTACAGTTTTTCAAAGATTAGATTTAAAATTTATTATTTGTACTCAATATATTATGTTACAAGAGATTATTCTTTTAATCAAGGGTTGGCACATATTAATTTCTTTGCCTGCTGTAGATCTTTTAAATTGAAAATTCTCATATTTTATTGTGTAGAAAATTGTAGACACGCTGATTCTAGATTTATAAGAAACAATACTTTCGATTTCCAATTTTGTGCACCTTTATCGATCACAAACAATTGTAAAATTAAAGAATCTCATAAAACGTAGTTGCTACGTTTTTTAGTAGAACTGAAATATATAAAAGGAAAAAAAGGGTTACAGTTAAACTTTTAAAGAAATATATACATAGCTTACTAAACATTTACCAAATGTTCTATTCCACAGACAATTTGCAATTTTTTAACCAATTTTAGAGCAGATTTATTTATAAAGAAAATCTGCTAACTAATCTGAGATCATCTTAGGTGCATCATGGACAAATAATATTATATCATTAATGTAACTTCTACCAAAAATTTTGAGACTTTCTCGGAAGATATTACTTAAGAAAAATCTGAGACAGTTTGCACAATCCAGTTCTTGAAAAAATGTAAAGAATTTGAAAGATGAGTCGCTGCATGTGTAAACACTTTCTCTGGAGATGATAACGAGTGTACTAATGTAGATATTTGTTTTTCAGGCCGAGGAAAGAAAAGGAAAGGTATGGGAGGACTGCTCGCCATTCCCCTGCTGATTGGAGGAACGTTGGTGCCCTTGGCGCTCGGAGCACTTGCACTTTTGGCTGGAAAAGCTTTGATAGTGAGTAAATTGGCGCTGGTTCTTGCTTCGATCATTGGTCTGAAGAAGCTGGTTTCCAGTCACGATCACGGCCACGAGGTGGTTCAAGTCTCGGGACACGGCTCAAGCGGCTGGGCGAGGTCAAGCCATGACCTTGCGTACAACGCCTACAAACCTTCCTCAGCTTAGACAACAAGATTTAAGAGACTTTACATTCTAAGACATCTTTCTTTTCCCATCGTCTAGACTTGTCTTTCGCCGCACTGTGATTTTCATTCTTCCATTCTATTTTCACTATCACTCGGTCTACGCGTACTTCCTTCCGAACTCTCATCCACTCTCTGACTGTTTTAATTCTTAACTCTTTGACTGTCCACTCTTCCTTACTCTCATTCTGTACCTTATCTTTGCTCATTATCTTCATCGCTCGACCCTCATCTCTTTTCTTCAGTATTTATTCGTCGAGAAAAAACAAATCGTGTATTGTAATATCCCAAGAATGTATATTTATAAATATTTAATAAATTAAGGTTTTTCAAACTTACTGTCGCCTTTTCTATATCCTTGTTTCAAATGCCTAATATGGTACATATAATTCCTTTAATAGTTATTTACCGGTATTTTAAGGGATAATTATTGGTTGGAAATAATGTCTCCAGGAAGTAGAAGTACAATGATAAAGCAAACCCGTAATTCAAAGTTGGTTTTGTGCTTCGCTCAAGTATGAAAATAACAGATACCCGATTGGTTGGTAAGGGAAAAGGGGAGAAGTACTATAAAATAATTGGAGCCTAACTGATATTCATGTCAATTCGGTAGACGAAAGTCAGGGTCCGGTAAAAAATAGCTTTCGGATATGATATTGGGTGGAAGTGGGGTATTGCTTCCTGCATAGTGGACAAGTTATGCCGACAGCTGCGAGACGGGATCTAAAGATAGTCGGACTGCAACTATCGATTTAGGATCTGGATGCAGGCCAGAAGAGCGAATTAATTTTCCTTCCGTCTTGAAGTTTCCAAGTCTCGATGCAACGAGGAGAAAAGAGACGTCTTACCTACATACGGGCTTGTTACGAGGAGGGCACAAAACTTGGCGCGAAATGCACCTTACGCACTGTGCGTATGCGGTCACGCGCGGTGGTGGCCACACACATACGTGACCGGCTCACGCACATGGATTGCGAGGAAGTAAACCAGGCCGACCAGGCCAGTCAGCATCCGTGGCCGGTGTGCCTTTCCAAGGTGTGCCTAACACTCTCTACCTGCCATGAAGAAAAAGCAGTCTTTCATGGTAACGTCTCTGGTTCTTGAACTTCTCGTCTGGGTGGTCTTAACAGAAAATCTAAGCTTCATTTTCTTATTTTCTCTATGGCGAAGTGAGAAAAGTGGGTTTTTGTTTCCTCATTTCAGATTAGATGCTTTAAATTTCTTTTAACTGATTATTGAGGATGTTTCCAAACTATACAATTCGGTCGATAAAATTAAGAGTTTGTCGCTGTAGGTGAAAGCGAAAGAGAGACTTCAGTGTCTTGGAATTATTTAATTATTTTGGAGAGATTGAAATCGTTGGTACTTTTTATTTTATTTTAAATGTTCGGGCTTGATATGGAGCGAGTATACATCTGAGATTATTTTCAGGTTAATTTGAGTAATTATGTGGGTACTTCGAGGCGAAAGATAAGGAGGATTTAATACGTACAATTTCTCTGAAGATTTCATGATCTTATGAGTTTCTAAAATTGTTTTGAGTAAATTTTTAAGCGGACAATGGATTAAAATAATTTTAGGAGGTTCATATTACACTTTAAATACTGTGTGAAGTGAGAAATAAGTAATAATTTAAAATTTAAGGAAATTTTTATTAAGAATTTTCGCCATCGCTCAGAAAATTAGTCAGTTTTTTATATTTTCAAAACGCATTTTAAAGATAAAATTTTATGGTCAAATAGTCTCTTATTTCATTATTTTTATATAAACTGTTCCTGAAACTAAACAATTTATAATGTAATGAATTATTATACCAAAGTGTTTGCACTAAACTTTTTTTTTTGAAATACATATAATAATGAAACTTTATTTTCTTTATTCCAATATCTATCCGGGTCCAACGCCAAGTTCAAGCTATCATAATTCCGTCAAAAAGAAGTACCATAATATCGATACTGTCGTCCAAGGTAAAAATATACGTAAGTGGCTTTGCGGTTTCGGGTTATTCTATTCAACCTGGCAATAAAAAAGTCGACCTAAGCGACAACTTTACTTATGTATTTATGTTTTTAGTTTGCACGGAAGCATATTTCCAAGATGTCAACGAGGTCTTTAGAGTCAAAATAAGCTTAGCTTCATTGCTGATGATATATAATTGATATTTTTATGAAAACTCTTGTTAAACCAGTTTTTCTTTATTTAAACCAAGGTGATCACAAAAATCAGATATTTCATTAATATTTTATCTGAGTTCCATTTGATTTTCTTCGATCATTTCCCGAGTTCCTTGAGAACCGAAATCCATATGATTAAATGCAAGACTATTTCGACACTCCTCAGAATGACGTGAAGGCCACAGAAGACTTCGTCGCTGTGACTCAGTGCCGAATTCATTTAAAACTTTATACCGTTATTAGTTCCATGTGCACTTACCAACCTCTAAACTTCTCGGATTAGTAGAATCAGAGACATTTTTTGAAATTCAGACTTGAAATAAAGAAATAAAAATGCATTGCTACTAAATCAAGAGAAATTAAACTACTTTTCTAAAATTGCAAAGATAATTGAAAGTTAACAGAACTCTAATAAAGTACTGTTAATGCAAAATTAGCAAAATAATAATAATCCAGATATGGATAAGGTTAAAAATGGAGAGCCGTTATAGTTATATCATCGTTTGCGACCGTTTATTCAATCACCTTTTTGCGTACGCTGTAAGAATCGGTCGTAGACTTTCAGTCGCCAGACTCTCTCCAAATATCTCGCTTTACTGCCCTAAAAAAGCAAGCACCTTCCACTGGTATAATCGAACACACTAGGAATCACAGTAATTGCATTTGTTCTCTAATCCTAGTGTTCCAGTTAATAGCAACCACATCACACCAGCCCACCTTCTAAGCGATCTTACTAACCTACCTACGCTTCTTCATAGCACGCAAGTTTTAATACTACGGATATTACAACCTACAATAATAATTGTCGTCTTATTTCACCGCTTAAAGACACCACCATCAACAGTTACGTAGTTTAAATTTAACGAGCTTGCAGGTACTCACACACTCGTTAGAATTCGATTTTTATTTATTGCATACTGAACAATAAATCTGATATCGTAATTGTATCCAAGTTTGGTTCAACAACCTGAAATCAATAATTAAGAAATAATTCATTCAGTCATAAATGAACAAGGTATAAAAAGATCCAAAGTATGTCTTAAAAACTTCAAGTCACATGACATAAACGTAAATTCTAACGACGTATTTAGCATGTCCCGGTGCTTACTGGCTTATTTCTGGAATTCAACCAGTATTTGGAATTTAGTTTCATTAGTGAATCAACTTTGGAAAACATTAAATACATATGGGGTAATTTAAAGTTACAATCATTGACTTTAGAATTAAAAGAGAAGGGCATCTCTGAATTATCTCACCTTCTCAAATCGATTCTTATTTGAATTATTGTGATCTAATTACTCCAAATAATTTAATAACATACATAAGATATTTTCTAAAATTACTCATATTGTTCAGCAACAACTTGACAATCTGTTTAACTATTATAATTAAAAATGTAAGGAACACTTTCTTTTATTTCCGCTCACTTTCTTTAGAAAATCAATCCATCGTTTTTTATATTTAATGAATAAGAATTTAGAAACATTGTCCATATACTGGCTGAAAAGACGTCATTCAAGAAGTGAGAGTTCTTTTGTTACATGTAAAGCAGTCATTGACTGTAATACTATTAGAATAATTTGAAGCTCAACCATTCGTTTAGAAACTCAAAATTTTACACTTTCGAAAATGTATCCTATCATTGAATACACATTGTAGACTATTTTTTATTTTGATACTAGTTAACATGAAATTATCATGCTTCGACCTCTTAGCTTCAATTATGCTGCAAACTTTAAAAATTCATTGGCATAAATTTGCTCTCTCGTGTATTTCGGCCAGATGATTACTATCCATTTCATAAATCCGGTCAGTCAACTTTCACGTTGAACGATTATCTGAGAAGATTTTTTTGTGGACTCAAAAGGGACCATCAAGGATTTTCGAACTAACTTGGTAAAAATTAACTTTATTCAATAGAAATTTCGATTTTTGTGATCAGCTTCTATTATTTGAGTTATAATAGATGAGGGAGAATGAGAATTTTCATGAATACAACGAATTGATGATTTTTTTAAATAGTTACAGAAAATGGATGCTACAGACCAAGGGTCTGTAGCAAAACTAAGTCACGCTATTTTGAAAAATGTTCCCATCCCTTTTCTTCTTCGTAACATATCAGCATACGAAGCTTCATTTCATTCAAATTTTTTCTTCATTTCATTTCATAAAAGCCTAAAATAAAACAAAAAACATACACACATAAAATTTTAACAGATATCATAGCCCAAAATGCTCTCAAAATAGAGAATATAGATGGTTTTATACTCAAATAGATGAATAAATTCTTTTAAACATAATTAATGTATAGGTACAATATTGAATTCAATATTAAGAGCACATAATTTTAACAAGCAAACAGAAATAATTTTAGACCAAAGACGAATTTTTAGAACAGAGTTGAAGTTTTAAGCAAGAAATTGGCCGACTGAACAAGTTAACTCTTTAACAGCATAGTGGTATTTTTAAAAAAATTGTTGAATTTTCAACGAAAAAATGAGCTTTGAACAAGGAAGTTCAATATTTGAACAATTATTTGATTTGCTGATTACACAGGCCC
>JAWWLR010000034.1:33114827-33125149 GCA_035041075.1 Acraspis erinacei
TGGAGTCATAAATATGGGGCTCAAGACATAAATTGAAGTCTGGCTCCGTCTCAAAACTGAGACATGCTCAAGTCGACATTTTCAACTTCAGCATGTCTTGATTGGGGGCAATTCAAGTCAAAACCAAGTCGAAGGATTTTTACTCGGGATTAGCTATTGTTCCTACCGAAAAAATTGACGATTTCATAAATACGTTTAACATTAATGAAAGTTTCATACAATTTACATTTCATGGTTTGGTAGATATCTTCATTTTAATTCCCATCATTTATATTGTCAAAAGGTCGGCCTAATAAAAGGTTTAATAGATAGATGCATTAAATTGAGTGATATTAGATTCAGGAAAGAGAATTTCGATCAAATTAAAATCACTTTAGTTCAAAATTATTATCCGCTTCCTTTGATAAATAATATTATTCGAGAACGAATTCATGAAATCTGCAATGTTTCTAGTAGGAAAAAAACGTACATTTTTTGGATAGTTATCGTGTTTACGGATGGCCGGACTGGTCGCGGAACGTGAAGATCTGTTGAAAAACTATGGTGTCAAATTTCCGACAATTCTAACACTTTCTCAATCATAAATGATGAAAATGTAAAAAGGGCAATTTTATCTGCAACGATCTAATACAGTCATTTTTATTATTTTAAATTATATCATCAATAATTATTCATGTATGTATCTCATTAAACTATCATTCTCTTAAGAATGCATAATACTTAACCTACTGGCACAAGTGCGTTTTGATAGGCTGGCCGAGTTCAATCGACGTACAAGAAATAACGATAAAAATCATTCAGGCGTTGCAAGACTCCTGTTTCTCATTCCTATTTACATGGCTCACTGTATGTCTGGTATTTTATTTAGAAATTTTGACCTAAAATACTCCAAACTGTACAAAAGTATCAGTCTTTATTTTCTACTCGAACGTTTACATTAAATTCAAAACAAAACAATTGATCTGAATCTAAAGAGTACATGTAGATCAAAATAGAAAAATGAGTCCAAGTATAAAAGCAGACCAAAATCTCTAAATGGATCCAAATATGAAGATTGATAGATAGAAAATCAAGTTCTTTTCATCCAATTTACTTCCTTCGTCCAACAAATCATTTCTAATAGCCAGACAATGCAAAAATATCAAGATTTTCGGTTCGACTATCATCAAGAAATAATTGATCTGAATCTTGAAAAGTTGCTATACGCCTAGAATAATTTGTATATTTTATATCAAAAGAAAACTATGGCTAAATTTATGTCTAAAAAATACATCTAATTTTCTCAAACCACTTCGTTCTCTTCAACCGTACACACATTTTACAATCAATCATTTAGGTAATCATTACAATAACCAGGTAATAAGAAAATTCCAATAATTATGTTCTAGTCAATTATATTTTAAAACAAGTCCATCTGAATTTAATAGATAGTCAAAAAAGTAAGAATTAAATTTTTCCATAAAACCATCCATCTGTATCTAAAAGTGTATCCAAATCGGTTCAGAGACTACTTCGCGAAAAACAGGCAATTCAAATCCTAAAAAGGGCCGGGCCGAAACGTACGGATAGCCTGTACTTTTACCTGTTGCAGCACGGTCAGGCTAAAGTTGAGGATTTTGTGAAAATTTTGTAAGAATTTCTTTTGTTAATACTTTTAATAATTTTCTTCTAACAGTTCATCGATTAGAAATTTGAGCTACATTTTAGTTTCTCACTTGTAAACAAAAGCAAGTAAACTTTTAAAACTTTTTCAAGCTTTTGATATCCAAATAATACAGTTAAAAAGAGCAGGTTAAATTGAAGAATAGGAGTGTAACCTCTATTACTGGATGGCAAAAAATGCTCGGCAAAAAACTATTAGAATCTTTAATTGAACAATAAATAAAGCGGTTTGACGAGGCAAAAACCTACAATTATTGTCAGTTTTGTTACTGCGATGTCACAAAGGTGGGTCGGTTGCAATATCGAAATGATCATATTTAACTAACCGTTTAGGGGATTTTAAACATCCATATGGTCAGAAACACTACAATTTGAAAAATAAAAGACGTTTTGAAAGGGATAGGAATTTGACCAACATTATTTTGTCTGGACAAATCAGTCTACATTCCACAATTTTAATGACAAACTAACGTTTCTTTTTAAATCAAAACTAGTAAAATTCTCCACAGATCGGTCGAGGCCATTTTTGAAAAAGATTTTTAAACATTTTATATAAGAAAAAAAACAATTTTTTTTACAAAGAACACAGTTTTGTCAAAAAAATAAAAATATGGATGCTCCGATAATCGGAATTAGTTAGAAAACTGTCTAGAAATAACATCTAGGGATACTAGTTGATTAGGCAATATATTTTTATTATTATAAACAATTTAGTCATTTAATGTGTTTTGTGCATCATTGGCTCCGTTTTGTTGCTTGAAACTGATGTATTTTGCAGGAAATGTATGTAAAATCAAGTTTAATTAGGAACTAAACAAAAGTAAATAATACGTAGTCATTGTTTAAACAAGTTTTATAAAAAAGTCACATTTCGACTATTATTTCAAAAAAGTAGTGAGTTTAAAATGCAGGTGTCATTGCAAATATCTTATCAGTGGTATTTTGCAGTGTGAATTTAATAATTCAGAATGACCGTTAATTATTTAAACAATTTAAATTAACAAATGCATAACTTTGTAAGTTTTTATTTCAGAGCTTTGGCCTTAAATAAACTGATATAATTTGATTTTCTCCTAATATTCTGTCACAATATGCTTTAGCCATCGACTCAATATTGTGGCAAATCTCCATTATATAACAATTGTTTATTATTTAAACAATTAAAATTAATAAATTTATGACTTCAGCTATTGAATGGAAGGTTCTTTTCTGTAAGAATTTAATATCAGATATCTAATAGAAAATTATCGATTTAAATGTTTTAAATATTCATTTCATTTGTTTAAACAATTACAAATTGTTGTCTGGCATAACATTATTTCAAAAAATCACCTTGTAAACAATATTTATATTTTAATCCACAAAAAATCCAAAATCTTCGTATTCAAAACAAAGCAATGTATGCATTTGTCAATTCAAATTGTTTAAATAATAAAACACAGTTGTATTATGGAGGTCTGCCACAATACTGAATCAATGGCCAAAGAATAATACTTGGTTTTAAGAAAAAATCCAAATCTTTGTAGTGAAAACTGACAAAGTTATGTATTTTTAAATTAAAATTGTTTAGATCATTGAAAGTTGTTGTGAAATATCAAGTTTACACAGCGAAATATCACTGACAAGATACTGCCATCACACCTGCATTTAAGCACGTTATATGTATTAAATAATAGCCCAAAGGTGAATTTGTTTATAAAATTTGTTTAAATAATGATTAGATGTTATTTTTTTTCTTTAGTTTCAAATGAAACTACATTTTAGACACAAAAAAAATAAAAAAATAAAAAGTCCTGCAAAAAAAATCAGTTTCAAGCAAGAAAAAGGAGCTAATTCTGCACAAAGCACATTCATTGACTAAATTGTTTATAATAATAAAAAATATTCTTTAATCAAATAATACGGCTGGACTTTATTTCTAGAGAACACTTTCATAAATTCTGATTATTAGAGCGTCAATAAGTTTTTTCTTAGTAAAATGGTGCTCTTTCAAAATAAAAAAATAAAATTTTTTTCTTAAATAATTAAAAAAATATATTTTTTCAAAAATCGGCCCCGAAAGATTTATGGAGAATTTTATTAGCTTTATAATAAAAATTGGATTAAAATTGTGGCCTGTAAACTGTTTTGTCCAGAGACAGTTTTGATTATTCACATTGTTTCCTGCCGTGCGGATGTTTAGAATCATGTAAAAAGTGAGTTAAATATGATCATTCCGATATCGTAACAGAGCCACATTTGAAACATCTTAGTAACAAATGTAATAACAATTTTAAACTTTTGCATTGTCAAATCGCTTCATTTATCGTTTAATTAAACATTCTTATAGTTTATTTCCAACAAAAATTTGTTTCCAGGCAAACCGAAGATGACCCCTCTATTCTGCAGTTGCACCAAATTTATCATAATCCGATTTAAAATGTTCCTAAGAAAACTTTTGCCGTAAGTTCAGCAAACTCTACAATATTCTTTCTGATTAAATATCTCAATGATTATCAACCAATAAAGAATGCAAAACGAAACTAAAAATCTAAGATTTTAACATCCAGTTTCACTCCCTACAAACTGGGGTGCACTTATCCTACTTCTTGGTTCAACAATTAAGCTAAGTAATTGTCGCTTTTTTACCATGAGCTGCCACTTTCCAGATATAACGTTCGCCTGTAATGATTCACCAAGCAGATATAAGACAGATGATGCAACTAGAATCCCTACTTATTAGAAAATGTCATTATCGACAACAAGGATAGTGTAACAGGTACCGGTTCATGTTTATGACCTCGTGCATACATACCTATCATTGAGATAGGCCTGGTATACTCGGTAGAACGTATTCCAACATAGTAGCACTTTACTCTAATTTTGGCTGCGCCACTGAACGCGGCTATTTCTACGAACTTTTTAAGGCCCGTTTGGTAAACGGGTCGAGCGATACTTATTTACGAGGCTGTACGGTATTGTTTTGGTTCGGAAGGCCTTCTTTGCTCTCGTGTTGGGGGCGTTAAACAGCGCGTGCATTAGGCGAGACTACGTATCAGCTGTAGCATATGCCAAGTCGATATGGAAGGAGATACTTAAACGTACTTGCTTATACCTATCAACTATATAAGAACCGAGCTGCCTGAGTCCAGTTTGATTAGTCGACAACAGTTCGAATAGGATAGAGTAGAATAGAGATCCAGTTTCTTATTTTTTACTCAAAAGTGACTCCAGGAAACAAAGCCTAGTGTTGTTCGACGGCTTCAATTCAATAGAAAACGATCAGTGTTCTTCAGTGGCTGATGCAGAAGGTACGCGTAGTCTGCCTCATCGGCCTCCAGATTCTGGTCCTTTCTGACCTAGCTCAAGCTAAAAATGACTACGTCAAATTTTTCGAAAAGTGTACAACGGAGAGAAACACATTCGACTGCCTTAAAAGAAGAGCCGTTGAGGTTCTTGACTCTGCAATCAAGGACGAATCTCTTTATGTGATCAATGATTACGTCTCGATTGCTAAAGATCCTAACGTGAAGAATAGTGATGAAGGACAGGAGAATGCAACGGAAAGAAGCTTGGATCAGGAGCTCGATAGCAAATTCCATGAATACCTTTCCTCTAGGAGTGTTCAACTCACTATTCCTGGTGGTAGCTTCGAAGGTATGTTATTGTCAGGAAAGGTATTTTTTTCATAATATAATGGAAGCTTTGTACAATCTGAGTAGGTACTTGTTAGCAGGTATTTGCTATTCTTGAGGTTCTTTGTTAAGTGTAAAACTGTAGTTGATCAAATGTTAGATAAAGGTACTAAAATTACTTTGTTTACGAAAGGTTCTGTGTTTTCTAGGATGGTTCTTTTTATAATTTGAGTATTATAATTATCCTGTTTAATTTTAATTAATTGGTTTAATTAAACTACTTCCTATTTCAGGACGTGGGAAGAAGAAGGGTAAAGGATATGGAGGTGCTATGATGATGGCTGGAATGGCAATGGCAGGTGAGTTAACAGTTTTGCCTGATTATAGGCTTCCTATTCTTGTATATGCTTTCTTGTCTGAAGAAATGTAAGAATATTCGAATTTATCCATTTATAAGCTAATCTATAAACTATATAATTTATGAAGTTCTGGAAAATTGTCACGATTATAAGTTGAAATTATTTTTTAAAATAAATGATATATTTCGTTCTTAATACCTCATAAGGGGTTTTTTTTAACTATAACAGTATTTGAAAACTAAAGACACAACACTCTGCAATATATACAAGATAAGTGCGTTCAGAAAATAAAACAGCAGAAAAATGTTATTAATGATGCAAAAATTAACTTCAGGGCAAATGGTAGCCTATGACTTCACAAATCACCGAAAGCATCCTATACATTTTCTTCACTTTCTGATTTTTATACTAGATAAAATATCTCACTACAATTTTTCAAAATAGAACAAATATTTTAAGCTATCATTCACGGACATATTGAAGCTTTTAATTTTGGAGGAAAATCTTTTTTCTCTAAATGTTTCGTAAGATGCTCAATTGCTCATTAAACATATAGATGGTACTTCTATCCTTTTCGACCTCGGTTGAGAGATGCGCATAAAATACTATACAAAGACAGCTTTTCCTTAAAATTACAAGCTCAAATAGGCCAGAAAGCATGGGTTGATATAACTTTTTTTCTAAAATCTCAGATAATTATTTTTGCTTCGTTTAAAAATAATAAAGCGAAAAAAATGCATTGAACGTCAGATTAATCGTAAAAAATGGTAAAACTACTTTTTCAAGCATTTTGCAAACAAAAAATTTCCAATTTCGAGGGCGCCATACAAACCTTTTGACGCTTTGGTAAAGTGGTATTTTTAGAATGATTCTTTGAAAAAAGTAAAGCATGATAATATTTCCATTTCTGATATTCCCGGAAATTATCTGAAAGTGTTTAAATAATTTATAAATAATTGAGTTTTTGAGTATTTTTGAGTCTAAAATCGTTCTGAAAAATTACAAATCACCGTATAAGTGGATGTAGAAAAAAAACATGAAAAGAAGTTTTATTTTCAAAAACGTCACATTGAGCTAAACATGAACTCCTGTTAATTTAAACAAGGGTCATTTTATTCGTTTTTTAATAGAAAAGAAATAGAAAAAAACGTTTATAGTTCTAGCACGGACAATTTGCGAGATATATGACATATATTAAAACACATATAAACACATATTACTAGCTGTAGAGCTAAAAATTCCACAATTAAGGCACTTGTACTGTCCAAAATCAGGTCTCTAGAAAAAAAGTTTTTTCTCAGATTTTCGGAAATAATATGATATAATCAGCTGTGTACTATGAAAGAAAAACATTATTTTTTATTTAAAAAAAAACGACTGCCTTCTTGGAACAGGCTGGTGAAAAGAAACTACCGTGCCGCGTGATCGCACTGTTCACTCGTATGTAACTTCGGCAATCTCGGACGCGTCGCGTGGGGACGTCTATTTCGCTCTCCATCTGAAAGTATTGTTACTCGCGGTACACTAGAAGAAGTTTCAATTCGAAAAAATCTCAAGCTTACGAAACATATTTATATTAACTTTAATGTTTGTAACTAAATTTTTTAACGAACGCTTCTTATACATTTTTTTAACAGTTGAATTTTAATAAAGCATAGCTTATTTTTTCAATTAAGACGTTCCCTACAATTCAACTGTTTCCAATTTTGAAAAAAGCAAATAATCTTCCAATATAGTTATTTGTTTCAAATATATTTTCTTTCTTAAAAATTGTGCGAAGATACGCCATCAATTGATAAAATACAAGCATTTAAAAAAATTTTGGCACGAAAAATACCTTAATTCTTATTCAAGGCAAATAATTGTACTCGAATTGTACAAAATTTACTCCAATTTCTTTGAATTCTCCTAAATTTTTTCGAATGAGCTTGAATTCGCTAGATCCCTTTTGAGTTCCTACGAATTACCCTTAGTTTTACTCTCTTACCTTTAGACAAATTGTAATCACTTTGACAGAATTTGGGTAGCATTATTCGTCTTAAACAAATTCATATAAATTGCAGAATGGTCCCCTCGGACAAATAACGTTTTAAATCGTTTTTCCGATCAAAAGTAAATAAAATCAGCCTTCATTAAATAAAAAATAGTTCATATTTAGCTCATTATTAAGTTGGTAAAAACGCTAGTTTTTAAATTTTCCTTAGTTTTTATGTTTATTTCAAGAATCGCTTTTGAGCTATTGCAAAAGTTCACACTTTTGTTGAGTTCAGCATTAAGAAGCTCATGGAAATCGAGTATCGCATTTTCTTTAAATTTCTACATCCACTTAAAGTGCGATTTATAATTTTTCAACAATATTTTAGACTCACAAATCAAAAACCTAACGTGAATAAATAATTAGGTACATGTAAAGAATTTCTGATTTACAAGATTGAAGGCAGCTCAAAAGTATAAAAGATATAAAATCAAGAATCAGAACAAAGCCTGCTTGGTAATCATACAAATTCTCGAATGAATAATGCAAAATTCCTACAATTAGTTCAGACGGCTTATACTCTCCATTTTTCCCCACCTTTGTTCTCCATACCACACTTTATAGTTGGAGAATATAATTGAACATTGGTATAATTTTCAGGAGTGTTGGCACAATTGGCCTTTGGGAAAATAGCCTTCCTGGCAGGAACTGCCTTGCTGACTGCAAAAATTGCTCTCGTTTTGAGCGCCATCATCGGACTGAAGAAGTTGGTTTCAAGCGGAGGTGGTGGACACGAAGTAATTTACGCTACGGCTTCTGAACACCATGGAGGAGGAGGAGGAGGTGGTGGTAGTGGTTATGGCGGCGGGGGTGGTTGGCAACGAGCTCTTGAAGCGATAACACCTACCTGAAATATTCCTGAATAATATACGGCTTCTAAATTATTATTTAAATTATTGAATTAATCGCCATTTTTCCATAAGTAGTGTGAATGTTTCAATGCAAATTATGCTTACGTCTTAAGCGCGCTCAACAAAAAATTGATACAGCGTTTGAAAATAACTCAGAAGCTCTTGTTAAATAAAAAAATTGTTTTCTATTTCCTGCTTTATTTAAAAATTAATTTATCTAATTTTATTCAAAGATTAAATTAAAGATCTGAGATTAATTACTCTTGATAGAAAAACTTATGACCTGAAACAAAGTGGCGGTTGATTAACCAGACTTTATTTATATTTAAATTAGTATTTATTTATTGATATTGTTTTATATTTATTTATATTTATTGATATTTAATGCTAGAAATAGAAGCATGTAATGTATTGATATGTAAATTCGAAATTATAAAAACAAGACATGTTCAAGATGTTGTGTTTGCTTGTTATAAGGAAAGCAACGAGCATGGACTAAGCGAGCAGTATTTCTTGTTTCTTCTTCCTGCTTCTATGCCATAAACAAATAATTCTCTTATCTAGATATAGTCATTACGCGCCAGTTCTGCTCCTTTTCCCATAATGAGATTGACCTACGTGCATAGCTAACGTAAGTGCAGACTGCAAAATAAATCAAAGCCGATTGAAGATACACCAGGTTAGATTATAGAAACGCGCAAACGATATTTACGACTGCAATCGCTGCATTAGAGATTTCACAGTGGAGTAAATTCCGTTCCTTTGCTATCGCGTCTATATTTCTATATCAGGAATGGAATAATTTCATCACGTGCTACGGATGTTCTCGGTATTGTTAAATTGATTGAAAACCTGTATTTATTAGTCATGCGGGTAAAATCTGCATTATAGTTATAATGTGCAATACAAAAATTCTGTATAATACACCAATCGCTTCGTAGATGTACTAAGATACACAATTATCTTATAGATACAAATATTATGGAGCGAATTGTAAAAACCTATGTCTCAGAAAGGGCACGCTTTTTTCATAATAAAGAATTTCATTATGACAATTTTTATTTTCATTGAGTTCTTTTTGCAAGGGTTAAAAATATTTGGTGGGAAATTTGTACTGTAATTTTCTTTTCTATTTTATTGTATTTTTTATTAAAGCTTAAGATTATCAAGCTCTCCTTCTCCTTCTCCTTCGATATCCTCCCGCTTCCTCATGTCCTCCATGATGTTCGTAATCGACGCTCGTGCTGTGCGTATTTACGTATGAGTGCTGTGGATGCTTCACTATCTCATAAGATGTTTTCTCAGGGTGTTCTAGAAGCAAAGTTTTCACTTATTGATAATAATAAATATATTGAAAGTTCATTAAAAATCGTTACTATTTATTTTTAAATAAAATTTACATGGCAAATTTGATGAGTTTTTATAAGACAGTGTAATTTTGAAAAGGGAGCTTAAATAAAATTTCGTGACCCTGAAGCCATAGGGTGCTATCACAATATGTAAATCGGCGAAATTTATCGAACAAAATATTCATAGGAAACCTGTGCAGAATTATAAGGTTCTATCCACATTATATATTAAGAAGTAAAAAAGAAAAATGCTCATGCACCAGCCACCTTCGAACCTTGGGGACCACGAGCCCCATATATGCATCTGACGCAAATGCACATAATATACATGTTACAGTCAATGTCGGAAATCAGTCATTGTCGACAATTTCTAGGCAATGTCGATAATTCGTGGGCGCGGGAAGGCACCCCTCTGACTGGTCACAGAAATAATGTCAGGTCACACCCCTGCC
>JAWWLR010000034.1:33136649-33148686 GCA_035041075.1 Acraspis erinacei
ACCCATTCTCGCGCTTTTCGTGAGAAGGACTATTTGCGTGCACAGGATGTGGCACGGCTCTAATGCTATTAAACCACTATTGCAGAGGCTTTGGGTATGGGTACCGACGATGGGATAATCGCGAAGTAGGTAACCAGCATGGGCTATGCGTCTTTCGTTGTCGCATTAGAGATGCGCTAACCTCGATTGTGTGTGCGGAAGATACTCGCGCTTGCCTTGAGCCTTCATTGTATATTGGATATTGTACATATATTAAGTTCAGTAGTATAGTCCCAGAATTATGCTATATCATCTATGACGATGCATTCAAAATTTTACGGTCAAGCGAATTTGCAGAAAGTGGCCATCAAACTCGTACCTTGAACGGAAGTAATGTTGATGGCTATAAACACATGCCGTAAGGTTCATGTCATGCAAAAAATTGTATACGCTGTATTGTGAATTCTCCTACTGGACTTGAATTATGTGATTTTGTGTCCTGTTTCTAACGGCAGACCTTTGATGTAGCTTTATTCTTATAATGGATCATGAAATACATAAAAATAGAAGATTAAAAAAAGAAGAATATTTCGTAAAAGAATAGTTTTTCAGTTAATCAGAAATACAAATTTGGAGAAGTCTCATACATAAAAAGTGTTTCTCAACCTTTTAATATTATTTACATATCTATCTTTTAAATTCTTGGAAATATTCTTGTGTTCAATGCTCGCCCTTTCTAATTGAGAATTTTAGTCACTGGCTTCTCTATTGATTTACTTCAGTCTTTAATTACAGTTAACAGAACTTAGATCGAAAGAATTAAAATCCTCCCGTAATTACTCCCAGCTTAAATAAACTTTAATCATCTATACAAAATTTAAGAATAAAAGCTAATTTAAAGAACCGCAATGAAATAATGGAATGAAAAAATAAATTCGTTGTAAATATATGTTACTTGAATGAGAGAGTGGGGGGCGGGGGAATTAAGCGTATTTTTCATAAGTTACAAAACATTTCAAAAACAATGTATTGACTTTTATGTTTAATGAAGTAAGCGTAGTTTTCTAAACAGATATAAAGACGTAATATAACGTAATATTGTGTTGGTAATAAAATTTGAAAGTGGCAATTTCACGCAATCAGTATAATATATGGTAAACGTTATCACATTATTAGGTTTGAAAGCATTGAGAATGTTTACTAACATCTTATTTCTACTAATTTTCGTCGTGAAAGCATAAAGCAGTACGCCAATTTTAGTTTAGAAAGCATCTGATAAATACAATGAAGACAATACTCTCATTTCAATGTTAAATCCGCCTCTACTATAGAGTGATGCTGATTTATTCACATACGTATGAGGATTTTCGAATTTTCCAAGATATGTCATTGAGCGATTTCATAAATGTAATACAGGTGACTATTTAAGAATTTATGTAGAGAAATATTATCCTCCATTGCTTCTTACATATTCACAATATATGAAAATGTTAAACTTTCTTTCGCAATTATAGAGAGCAATTGTCATCGATAATGATATTTGCAAAAACGGTCAGATTTCATATTTTAGTTGACAATTTACGAAAGTTTGACTGCTCTTAAAAATTCATAAACATTCTTTATGAAAAAAAATCACAAAATATTTATACGTAAATTTTATTTTATAAATTTTCATAATTATATAATACTATTTACGAACAAAGTTTATATTTCTACAGTCGAAAATGTTAACTAAGATTTTTATATACTATATGCTTTTAAATATTAAATCATTTATCAATACAAGTTTTTACGGAAATTTTCAAAATACTACATACATGGTATAATTATAAATCATTAGAACTCAATGGAGGATTTGAATTTAATTACTTCTGCGTGTAATTCTGTACTATTACTAGCTCGATTAATATGGAAATAAAAAATGTCGAGAAAGAAATTTGGTCGTCAAAATCATTTATAAAAATCAGTAGAGTGTTTCTTTTTTAATTATTATAATGAATATATTTTATGAAAGAATGTCAATAAATATTACAGTTACATCTAGGTTAATATTCTTCTTTCATGTTGCAAATTTTTAACTATTTCTGCCATCAAATGACGCATGCATATGAAATTTTATGTTTAAGATTTATAGTTTTTCCTTTTGTTACTCGCGGGAGACTTTTTGAAAAGTAGAAAAAAATCAAAACGACAGGTACTGTTTGAAAACGGTAAAACATTGTACCGCCACACTAAGCTGAAGAGAAATATGCTAATTTTACAGGAGTTTGTATGGTAAAATAGTGTCTTAACTTTAAATAGCATCTTATGCTCTCTTGGCTTGAGAAAAAGTTTAATAAAAGTTATCCAGCTTGTATTTACATTATGTACTGCCAGTTCTGTATAACCAAATTTTAGCTATCACAATGTTAAAATGAATGATAATTCCGATAAAATTAATCAAAAATAGTGCAATAATCGAAAATTATGGACATGAAATATAGCATGAAATACAAAATACATTAAATTTGATATATATCAGAAAACTTGATCTTACTGTATTTTTAAAATCTGCCAATTATATATGAAACTGAATATAGTTAAAATATAATTAAAAATCAATTATAGATTGATATTTAGCTAAAGTCTTGTAATAGTAAATTAAATAATATTTACCTTCATTACGTTTCTTTCATATTTAAATCACACATTCGAAATAAATTACTTGTTCTCTCTTTTAACTAAAAACGAAAAACCTTATGATATGTATGAATATTTGTAATAAAACCCTGAAGTCACTTTTCTTAAGAACAAGGAGCTAAACTCTAAATCCACACCCTCGAGATAAACTAGCGGTTAGCACCGCAGTCGAAGCCAGTCTAAGTAAGGTAGACTAGTTACTCTTACCACGCTCTATTCTAAAGGTCACGCGAGATCAGGAGGCCAACGGAGAAGCACCAATGGGACGCTGTAAGTCCTTCTCCCTTGCCCACTATGTCGCGAGTCCGAATTTTGATTGGGCACCCGCTTCTCACCGATATAAACTTTTCCTAGTGTGTATAAGCTTTCCACTCCTGAAGACCGACCAACAAGTAATCCTGGCCCTGCTGGGCTCGGCATGTCTATTTTTTTGTCGACTTGGGAATAAAGGATTAACGAATAGATTTGCAGCGAGCTGTACTCTCGACTTGAGTGGGTCTCTGTGTCAGGAAGGTCACATACCCGCGCCATCGGATTCACATCCCATCCCATCCCCGTTTCATCGCAATCCCGTACCAAGAGCCAACAGCTGCTTACCATCACATGGATCCCGCAATGAGGTAATGTGAGTACTCGCAACGTAGATAGATAAATACATAGTCACATCAATTCATAGACACATGAACACACATCCATAAGCACATACCTACATGAATGCATGAATATGCTACATACAATGGCACATACGTGGGAGCCTGCTCATCCCCTTACCTTGCCACGTTCTATCGGGACTGGTATATATCAGCCTGAAACCTTCGTCCTGGCGCCAGTCTCTTCCAGTTGGGAATATAATCGGTGGTGCGCGTCCCTCTTGTGCAACTGTTTAGTTACGTTACGTGTGTAACAAAAGAGGGTTCCCAGCCCTAACTTTAAGAGAACTTCTGAGTTTAAAAATCAATGAAGATGGATAGTCCAAAGTGTCTGTTTCTCCTGATGGTTTTGAGTGCAGCGACCTCATTTTCGGCATCTTCGACAACGGGTGATGATAATGTGTTGGAGAAGGGCTACAGAACCTTGTATAGGGTCTACGAGGAGTGCCAAATTCGAAACGTGGGTGTTTCACCTTGTTTAAAGAAGAAGGCAATAGACTTCTTCGAAAGACTTGGACGTATCGATTCGCTGCCAATTGCTGATAATCTGGAATTAGTGAGAGCACCGGATGCTCCTGAACCAACAGAATCGCCAAATGTTGCAAATTTAGAAACAACTTTGGGAAGAACATCTGGAGCGTCGAAGGATGATGTCCTTAATGATATTCTATTTGAACGTGTGGCTAATTTGATGAACGGATTCAATGTTCAGATCAGATTGCCCAAAACGTCTTCAAGTGAATTGAAGAGGAGCATTGAAGAAGGTAGAGGAAAAATGAAGAAGATGATGGGCATGATGATGATGGGTATGGCCATGAAGATGGCGGCTATGGTACCTATTGCTATGGGTGTGCTCTTTTTGCTCGCTGGAAAAGCTCTGATCATCAGTAAAATCGCTTTAGTTTTGTCATTGATCATTGGATTGAAGAAACTTTTGGGACAACAAAAAAGCGGTGGTGGTGATCACGGAGGATGGCAGCAGGGAGGTGGTGGTGGCGGCGGATGGGACCGAAGTCTCAAGGGAGTTTTAAGTCCTTTGAACATGGAACTTTCGGACTCTGATCGTCAATATGCACAAAATCTTGCATACAGTGGGGCGAGACAGATGCCCACGACACAGAAATAGTGAACTTTGTATACTTTTTAAACTTTTCCGAAAACTATCGACATTAACGATTAAAATTCCGAGGTGGTTCTCTTGGTGATGAACTCGTCACGTTTAAAAATGCATTTTCAAGAAAAAGACTTCTGCATTATTTGGTGACATTTCAAAATTCTGTATCATAATGTTACTCTATTTCTTAATACTCTGTGATTGCAGGGAAGAACTCAAGAACTACGAAAATTGTTAGTGTAATCGCATTTTTTTACTCTCCATTATTCTAATTTTGATACACTTCATGTTTAACTTCTACACAAAACGATACTCCATGTTCTACATTTTTTAAAAATTATGAAAATTCACAATGTGCATTTAATTCTCACTTTAGCGTATCATCGATAACGCAAATATTTATTTATTTATATTATAGAGAAATTAGAGACGGAAATAATTCGTGATACAGCAAAGTAGAAAATATTGAATTCTTTAGAGGAAATACTTCTATATAATTTTTCTTAAAGTTCTACAACTATTTATCAATTATTGACATTAGAACTAGAATACCACAGGAGACTACTGATAAACCTACTGACTGTGTCTTTTTATTTCGGGATAAGTTTGATTTATTTATGTGCAATCTTGGAATAGCATTCGTTGATATTAGCGCTAACCCACGAATTGGTAACAGAGTTGGTGAAAATACCGGTAGTAGTTGTAAAATAGGAACAAAAGATAATGACAGGCGCCTCGAGTCTCATTTCCCCTCGAGTTTGTCGAAGAAAAAGATTTGAGGGAGAAAGAGAATCGATTTCGTGAAAGAGACTTGATCTACCCACGGGTTAATTAACACTAATCGTTTAACGGAATCGAGGAAGTCATGTACATGCTCGAATCAAATTGCGGAATTTCTCGCTCATGTAACTCATCTTTCATTGATGTTGAAAATAATGTAAAACGAATTATAAATTGATATAGAAAATTCCGACCTGTTTATAAAAATAAATCCGTTTTATGTTCGTATTGAAAATGAATTAGGGTCACAGACTTGTATTTGTATTTATGTTTTAATTTTGATTTCAATTAATGCGCTAAGAATGCATCAAAGATAAAATTGCAAATCCGCGTCTAGGTTTTTATAATTAAGGGTACACGCTCAAAGTGCCTGTCAGCGTATAGGCGTATCTCGATATTAATCGAGCTTTAACAGTACTATTTATTCTTAATTGTAAGTCGATGTAAGATGATGCAAAGCCATTGCAAAATAAAGTCATTTGTTGTTATCAATTTTTGGTCTAGTCAAACCTTTCACTCCCTCCTCTAGAATTTAAATATTTTGAAATAATTCTAAGGTCCTTTAAAAGTCTTCATTTTGAATTGAGTCCCAAGACTGCTGCGAAGAGGGCGAAGAAAAATCCAGCGAGTGCAGTCGTTGATGAGAGAAGAATCATCCCTCCAATCATTATGGGGATTAGGACCAACAGCTTCATCTTGTAGGCCATTAACAAAGCCACCATCTTTGAATCTTGCTTGTGTCGTCTTCTTGGTTCAACTGTGAAATCAAAATAATATATTAGAAAAATAGATGAAATATTTAATTTCTTTAAAATAAATTTGGCTCCTAACTCACGATTTCAAGATCACTTAAGCAACGTTCATTAAATTTTACAAGTATTAAGATAATTTTAAATATTCATTGCTTTTAACTGTTTCTGTTTTGTGAAAATAAAGATGGCAATTATATAAAACAAAATATAAAACTATATCTTAACTGATCTTCCATCGTAGGTTGCAAAACTAATTGTCAACATCTTTAAAATTAAATTTCTTTAGAGAGAAACATACCCTTTAATAAATACATTTTTTAGGACGTTAATGAAAGTATTGCAAAGTATTGCAAAAATATTTGAATCGCGAATTGTGACTAGAGTCTAATATTCCCAGTCTAGTTGATATTATCTGATTGTGGAATTTTATATTTGAGACAATTTCTAATAAACAACATAAAATATTTAAACATGGATCAAAAAATAAATTATTCTGGAGGTTAATATTGCTGGCCTTGAGATCCCTTTCGATTTAAGTGCATCAATTACTGGTCAGTAGAAGTCTGCAATTCCAATCGGATGCACGATTGCATTTGAAGTAGAATCAAGATCATGATTTACTTGCAGGAGTATGGGAAGGGGGCTCCGGATAATCGTGGGAGTACGTGACTTTTGCAGCCTATGATTTCAAATCTGATAATAAACGATTAGTTTGAAATGTTGCAGAGCAAGATCAAGGAAAACGTTGCGATGAGGGCGTAACGATAGAGGACAGAAGTATGGATACTGTCTATGTGAACCTATTTCCTCTAACCTGATTTAAGTTAAAAAATGCAATACTTTCATTAAAAAAAACATTATATAATAAATAATAAAAAACTAATATAATTATTTATTAAAAAATCGCTTCCAATCAAGGATTATTACTTATTTTTGCATTGACAACATAATGCTATTTTCCATACCACCCGCAATGTACTCAAAACAAGGAAAAAAGGTTGAAATTTGAAGGAAAAGAAATTATTTTAAATTAAATGTATGTATAGGTACCATATTGAATAAAATATCAAACGCTTTACATTCCTCAAATTTTAAGTCGAACTATAATGCATTTAAAAAAAAAGTTAAGTTTCAACAAAAACAATACATTTTTCACAAAATAGTTGGATTTTTAACGAAAGAATTCAACTTTTAACATACAAATAGTTAAAAATAGCTTAACAGAGTATTTGAATCCTCAACCGAAACAGAGGACTCAAAGAAATAGATGAATTTTCAACCAAGAATGTTAATTTTTTACTTAAAAATACTAATTATCAACAAACGAGTTAAATATTAAATCTGAATAGTCAAGTATTTTATAAAAAAGTTGATTTTAAAACCAGAAAGGATGAATTTCCAACCAAATAGTTGAATTTTCAACTACTACTACTACAAAACAATTCGAATTTTCAACTAGTTGACTTAAACTAAAAAGAAGAATGTTCAACATACATAATACATATTTAACATACATAAATAATTATCAATAAAATTATTGATTGTGAATCGAAAAAGATGAATTATCTGAAAAATACTTGAATTTTGAACTCCAAAATACGATTTTGCTGAAAAAATTAGTTTTCTACCAAATATAAACATATAACTAAAAACGGAATGGTTGAATTTTGAGCTAAAAAATGAATTCTTACCCAAATGAAACAAAGTTTCAACAAAATACATGAGTTTTCAAGCAAACAGTTGAAACTTTAACTAAAAAAGGTTAATTTGTAACCAAACGAGATTATACTATTAGACTTTTGAAGAAAAAAAATTAAATTTGAGGGAAAATAATTGGATTTTCTCATTAGGCTATATTAATTTATTGAAACAATGGGAAAAAGTGTAAGTTTCTTGAAAACAGGAAAAAATAGGAAGTGTTTAAATAAGGGGAAAGAGGGGAATTGGGAAAAGAGGATGAAGTCTAAAATGTACCATTGCAGGGTCATCTTTCTTAAAGTTTACAAATTTTTTTGAAATGTATCATCAGGAAACGTTCTAAACTTAATCTAAGTTCGTAGCGGCACTTTTAGTGTCCTCGCTCCCACCCTCAACCCTGTCACGAATAGTAGTTTTGAGCGTGACCCCCTCCACCACACAACTTGAAATTGTTAACGTAGTTTGTGGACTATCCTTAGACACAGTACTAAAGAGTGTTTGAAACTATCATATATCAGGACTGTTCATTCAGTATAAGCATTGTTAACAAACAGAAGGTACTAATTTAAAAATATAGGACCAGTACCGTGTAACTCGAATTATGATTTTTATTAGGTATGTTTACCCACGACCAGTATCGTGCGGTCAGTACTTAAATTTTTACCCTTTTTATCATATTCAGTCAGTAGCGTTTATTTATTATAAACGTACTTACCATAAATTATAATACTGGATACACGTGAACAGTGCCAGGTACTAATTAAATACCTTTATACTAGAACCTTCCATAAGAACAGTTTTTAGAATTGGTATTTCTCAATAGATGACGGTACTTATTATTATAAAACACGAGTAACAGTACCATCTTCCAAATACTAAAATTGCCGATAGGTATAAGGTCCTATTTAAAAAAAACTGTCTGCAAATACAGCAGAATCAGCAATAAAAATTTTATTATGTTTATATTACTGTTTGACATAGAATGTAACGCAGTAATTTGTATTTAGTAAATATGTTAAAATTATGACTCAGTTTGATCAGGCGCTATTAACTATATTCTAGTACTATTTTGCTGCTAAGATTTGTCCTAATTCTCTACCTTACCTGCGTTACAAATTTTCACCTACTAAATTAATAATAATACTTTTGCAGAGATATGAATAAAAAATTATTTGTTTAAATTATCTTGTATAAATATCTGTGGAACAAAAAGTACCTGCTTGTCTCATATAAGAATGCACACTCCGAATAGCTGACTTAGCATCCTCAATTGCATCGTTCGCCTCATCAAGAAAGCCCCTCCTTTGATTATTATAAATTTTCCTTTGCTCTGGAGTACTATCTGTGGAATTATCTCCTCTGGGAATAATGAATCCCACAGCAGGTATTTTTGGTCCATCTTTCTCATCAGCTTCACTATCATAGTCGTATGCTACAAAACGAGGTCGAGCCTGAAGGGCCCTAGAGACACAAATCACAGCCATCAGCGTCACGACTAGATTCACTCTCTGCCTCATCTTCAACAATCGTCACTAGGATATCTGCTCTTTCGGGTTTTTACATGGTAGCGAGGGCACCAGAACTTCTCGTCACGTAACTATTATCTTTAACATACTTTTATTTTCCCACAAGTTTCCTTTCTTCTTCCTTCACTGATTATCTTTTTAATTTTGTGATCGAAGATTTTTCACGGAACAACGAGCAACCCTTTGCACTTGAATGAATTCTTCGAAGGAACTTGAAGCAGAGCAGATCGATTTACTTTAAAACTTGTAGTCCACGAAAAGTTACTGCCAGAAGGTGGGTTTCTAAGGTATAGAATTATGAGTCAGAGTGGTACTTAATAATATAATAGATGATATAAACGAACTTGTAAAGAATGATCGAGGAAACGCACAGTACCACGTACGATCGTGAACTAACCGATCTGGTCTCGATTCTGTGGACAAGCTGCGGGGGGTATGCGGGTACCCCAGAGGGTGCACGCTTGAGTTGCCGAGAAAATCGACAGTCCGTTAAAAATTAGCCCGGGGATTATAATGTGTGCTGTAAGTACTATGATCGGCGGAAGAGCGATCGCAGGCTGGCGGGTCGGCCATAAATTCTAAACGCACGTAGTTGAGGAACTAGGAGGGATAATAAGATGGGTAATGATGGCCATTTCCTCCTGTGCGAATTGCTCCTTTTTTCGGGGACACGGTTGGCAGGCAAGAGACACTTTTCTGACCTAATTATAAGCATGCAGGTAGGTACGAGGAAAGTGATTGATAGAAATGCCGTTTTGTGGTTTGGATTTATTTCAACCTCAATCCGTCAAATCATAGTGTTGTTAGATCTCACGTTGATGGTAATGATACTTGGCCGCAAGAGCAATCATCTGCTTATCTTCGGAAGCGAAGTTGTTTCGCTGGATCCAACAAACTTTAGGAAACGATTTCCTTTTCATAGTCAATCGCGCAAGAAAGCATTCTTGGATTATTTATTTTGGTATAATCCATGATTATATGAATTTATATAACTATAGAAATTTCAGTTTCATTATTTAAATTCGGTAAAAGGTGTCTCCTCCTGGATTGCACAACAGTTTCCTTGAACATTCCTGGAAAATTTCAATTGAAGATTTGGGAAATTCCGAAAAATGTTCCAGGAAGGTTGCCGGAAGTAGGTAAGTATCCGCGTATCCAAGAAAATTCAGAGAATGTTCATGAGGAATGTAATTCATTAAATTGATTACATTTTTATAATGAAGAAATTTTCACGAATATTCCACGTCGTGGAACCAAGGACCTACTTCCCCGTAACATTCCTGGAACATTTTTCGGAGTGCTTCGAACCTTTCATTAAAATGCTAGAGGAATGTTCGAGGAAACTTTTTTGCTATCCAGAATGGACCATAAATTCGGAATGAGTAGTCAAATATTTTTCATAAGTTTGGCTAGATGCTCCGAAATTTCGGAACGACTATTGTAAATCCGTTTTTCCCAAGGAGCCAATTTTCCGATACTACTAAATGAGCCGATTTAAGAGTATTAAGAATATATTGCATTATAAGCGATAAAATAAAAAATTGAAACAGATCCCATCCTAATTAATTTTTTTCTCCTCTCCTTATGAATACTTGTTCTAGTTTTCCATCCACAAAAAACGTCTTTCATTTAATGAGAAAAATTTCGGTACAGATTCTTGATCTTCATGACATTTTAAGTTCATCTGATTATGTTTCTAAAATATCTAGATTCGCATCTCGAATCTGGAAACGATCTATATTCATACCTATCACTGATATTTTTCCGATTTTATTTCCAGGACAATATCCAGTGACTTCGTGGTTTTTCCGTAAACTGATTTTGAGTTTCAGGATATTTCTTAATACCTCTATTATATATTTTGGAACTTATTTATGCTTTCCGATATTTTTTGGAGATCTCAGATATTCTCAGGTGATCTCAGATAATTTTTTCTGGTATTTTCTTCCATAAAAATAAAATAATAATAAAGTACAAATTTCTGTAATCTTAAAATTCATAGCATTTTTTATTAATAATAATTTATCTTTACTCTTTTATTAAAACCTTTAGAAAGCGTTACAGAGAACTACAGTATTTTAACATTTTTAATTTGGGCGTTTGATTTTATGAAGCACTTTTAATTTTACATGAATTTTGTGGAAAATTACAATTCTTTACAAAATAATACATGGTTTTACAAAAGTGAAAATATTGAAAAATCGTCATAAGAAACATATTTTAGTCTTGTAGTTTGTTAAAGAAGTTGTCCATTTTTTTTTTTAAATAATACATGTTTTTCATCGAAATTTACTTCTATAATAAATCATAGATTAAATTTAGCACTGGAAAGTTTCCTTTTGGGATCCTTATGCCGCATATATAATTAAAAAAATAGTCGATTAATAACTTACAGTTGGGCGGGGTCGAAATAGAATAACAAAATGTTTCAATCGCAGAGTTTTGGAAAAATCGTGAATGTTATTTTTGTTTTCTAACCAGTTAACTTGTAATGACGCATATATATGCAAAAAAAAATCCATGACAAAACTAATAATGACTCATATATATGGGGTATTATTTCTCGAGTGTACCCACCCTTGAAAATGACTTTTTCTGATCGAACTTAAACTTGGACAAAGTGTAGTCCTACTATGTAGTACTTTCGGGGGAAAATTCTTTTTGATTGGATAAAAATTGTTCATGGTCGGGGAGGGGAAATTTCTGGATTTTGTGCTGGTAGCCTCTATTTCAAATGTACTCGACTGCTTTCGTATGGATTAATCAAAATCTGTCCTATACATTTTTGATTGACATTTTCATGATCTGTCAAATGTTTATAACCATTTTTTCGAAAATAAAAATGTAAGAATAAGCAAT
>JAWWLR010000034.1:33175948-33190901 GCA_035041075.1 Acraspis erinacei
TTTTTCATTAGAAAAGAAATGAAGGAATTGTATTTGGAGGTTTCCTTTTTTCTTTTATTTTCCCCATTTTATTAAAATTATTATTATTTAGAATAAATGTAGTTGCTAATTTCATGTATTCTTGTAGTAATTTGGTAGTTGTTTTTAGAAAATTCATTGTTTTTAATTCTAATAAATTAACTATTAAAAATTGATTTTTAACTTCAATGAGAATTTTAATTGAGTTTCTTTATTTGAGCATTTTTGCTCTGAAGTAGGTTAAAATACATTAAACTGCTTTGAATAATAACTCCGCGACTATGTGAAATGATTTAATTTTATCAGGAAATATTCTACAAATATAGAAAATTGTAATTCTCGTTTAAACTCGTTATAACTTTTAAAGTAATAAATATTTTTTATCTTCCGCAGTTGAATTTTTGTCTACGCTAAGCATCTGGAAAATTTAGTAAAATTTCCTCTGTTAAAAAGTTCAAAAAATCAAAACATAGTTGTTCCTTTAGAAAATAATATGAAAAAGTTACTCAATTAATAATCCAGTACATTGTCTAATGTCATATTTTCTTAAAATGCACTTTTTCCAAACTTATTGTACCTAGATTTTTTACTTTTTGAATTTGATATCTCCAAACTTTAAATATATTGCATTTTATCATGACAACAAAATAAGTAAGCTTAAATAAGATTGCTTCATGAGAAATTCTTCACTTTTAATAAAATATAGAAATTGTAATAATGTGTACAATGATTCTTTTGTCACTAGCCTTATCTTTAGCATAATTTTTATAATTACCGACTTATTTAAAAAAAATTAATAGACCTTTAAGGTTTAAAATATATATATAATTTCGGAATGATTTAATCGATTTTAAGTGATAATTATGAATTATTTTAAGCAATGTAAACTTGTGGAAGGATCCAAAAGGTTAAGAGATTTTCAGAGATTTTAATGACTATAAATAAACTTCCGAAAGAAAGCTTGAATACGCTTCCTTCAATCGTTCAAAAATGTATAATTCACTTCAAAGACAAAAGTCTGTGCAGAAACTGAATCTACGACTTTTCAACTAGAACCACTTGAAAGATTAAAAAACGTCCCGTCGAATCAGACTACGTTGAAATTATTTTAAGAAGCCAATCAAGAAATTATACATATCAAAACTAAATGTTTTTTTAGTTAAATGAATATTTTGAAGTCTAGAATTCAATCTATAAAAGTGTTCCTAAAAATTGTGAAAAAACGTAAAAGTAATAGTAAATCTCACTTGTTGAATCTAAATCAAGATCTCGATTAAATATGATGTAATTGCTGGGTATTCATATAAAATATTTACTCAAGGAATATACCATTTTTGGATTTAAGGCCATATGACCGTAACCTCAATATGATTTTTAAATTTTATTCAATCCTAACTTACGTTCACAAGAAACGCGATATCAAGTTGAAAATTTAGGAAATTAAATCAAACGCACTAGGAAACGTTTGTCTGGTTCTAAATTTTTACAATTATGAAAACGGTTTTTTTATAATAAAAATTTATTTTTTCATAATTGCACAAATTTCGGACCAAACAAACATTTCTTAGTGCTTTTTATTTAATTTCCCAAAGTTTTAACTAGATATCGCGTTTCGTGTGAAAATAACCTGTATTTGAAAAAAATGTGAAAAATTTTGTTTAGATTACGCTCACATGGACTTAAAAGTCGGAGATTCGTTGTTAACATTAATTTTTTTATCAGGTGGAGCTTCAAATTTAGTTATATATACAATGATATATGTATAAAGAAATCTGAAGATGTATTTCATAAAAAAATGAACGTTGGCGACGAATATCAGACTATTTGCTCCCAAAAATTAATATTGCAAGAGTAAATATTTAGTATGAATACTTACCAATCACATATAATTTAATTGTACTCTTGATTGAAATTTAAAGAATAGGATTCACTTTTGATTTTAGGATCTTTTCAAATTTTTAGGATCACTTTTCAAAATTTGGCAAAAATTGAACTCAAGATTTCAAAATGCTCATTGGGCTGAAAAACTTGTAGCTTTGAAACAAAATATTTTTTGACTCGTTTGTTAAAAATATTTTAACCTAGGCTGACAAGACAACAAATTTTCGAATTTTTAAAATGATTGAACTTAAAAAGTGTCGATTCAGTCTCTGCGTAGATATTCCTCTTTAAAGTGAAGTATGAATTTTTTAAATGTCATAAGAAATATACCCAAACTTTCTTTCAATAGTGTACGTATAGATAGTTAATTGTAGAGAAATTAAATTTAAAACGGCAGTGTCTATATGCACTGAGGACATTCGGTTATTTGCAACACAATAAAAGATACGCGGCTCATCATGAGTCGGATATTGACCCTTAATTAAGATGAAGCTTTTTCTTAGTCAGAAGGACTTGAATTCAGTTACTGCGTGAAAAAAATTTACAAATGGGAATAATGACAAATAAAAATCGTAAATCTAAGCAGTCTAGCATCAAAATCAGCGTAAAAAATACTGATAGTTTTAATCCGCTGTTGGGTACAGAAAAAAAACCAAGCAGCTCCAGACATAACAACCGAACTTCCCAAATCTAAAGTGTAAGTCAGCTCCAGACCAAAAAATAGATTACCCTAATTACAAAGCTAGACTGTTTAATTAGAATGAGAAGCAAGGTAAGAAAGACGTGCTAGATGATATAAGAAAACCAGTCTGGCATGTAATCCTTGGGTTCACAACTTACCGGTTTTGTTCTCTGGGTCAAGGCAATCTTCTCTGGTGCATCTAACCGATTGCAAACATTTGTTAAAAAAAAAAAACCAATTTAGGAAGCTAAATTGATATTACAACCCACCAATTATCTCATCCATCAATCAAAACTCTACTATATTAGTTCCATGTTATGCATGTTACCATATGCTTTACGAAAGGAAAAGAAAAATCAGGGACACTTTTTTTCAATATAGTGGCACCTAAAACCGGCAGCTTTCCAGAGCTTCTTACAGTATTCTGTACCTTTTCTGTCACTAGTCAATGAAAATTATTGTCCAGAGTCGACCGCCACAGGTGCGGCCTTAACTTTAAATGCCTGTGTAAACTACTATTCTCCGCGTATATTCATAACGCAAACGCATCCTCAAGAAACTCCTTCGACGGGCGCTACATCCAATAGACAGATCTACCTATCTTCACTTCACGTTTTAGTAGAGGTTTCCTCATCCCAGTAACTATTATGACAAGAGGAAGACACTTCCACCTCGTGACTAATCAAAGATGAAAAAAAAACTTGGCTACCTGAAAATATTTTTTAAGAACAAGCGATGTTGTGAAAGAATACGTGATGTGGTTTCACTTCGGTCATTACCAATGTCTATTCGCTTAGGCTCGATGGCTATGGGTCAAATGAGTTAGAAGATAGCTTCGCATGAAGAGAAATATTAAGACATCTCTTAATTACTATGTGGCATTGCTTACGAGCTTTGAAATAAACTTGAAGTTTGCGGTTGATAAAGGATGAGGGTGTGTTGTATTTACCAGAGAGAACAATAGGACATGACAATGCTTACTTTTTTCCTGGGATAAAATGAATTATTTCTGCACAGTCTTCAAATATGTAAAGACTTGTTTGTTGATATTTTCTTCCATATATGAAATATTACAATTCAAAAATTAAATTTGATACATTGACTGAAAAACCTTACAATGTGGAAGTAGATAACTAAGAGTATGGTTTTTTTTTTACTAAGTTGAATACTAAGCTGAATTGGATCTGTTAAAGGAGTACAATTAAATTATAAATGATTATAAAACAAGAAAAGCTCAATTAGTTTTGTTTAAATACAGCAAAGAATTTGCTGAGTTTATACATTTGTGGCGAATTGTAGTTCTTTGGACTCTCATAACAATTTTTTTATATTGTGGATACAAACCTGCACAATTTTCATATGAATATGTAGAACTAAACTTACATACATTTCTTGAAACACAATATAAGCGAAAATAATATAAAAAAGGGCAAGGAACTAATGACGCGAAAAAATTCAGTCATCGTCACTGGTGTAAAATTAACTGAAGATTATGTCTTTAGAGTTGAATCTCAACCGTCTAACAAGATTCCAATTTAGGAGCCAACGATTTCAGTTTACTGACGTGTCTGACAAATTCTTAATAGCATTTGAAAAATACCTTCCCCTTGTGACCCAAATACTGGACCCCGGGGACCATCCTAATCTGAGCTAGCGATTCAAGAAGGGGCAGAAAGGAACCGCCCAATCGAGACGCGACGCCAAATCGTTTGTTTAAAAAATTATCGAAGAAAGTTATGTGGGGAGGTGTCTTAGCCTGAGTGGATGCGCGGAGATGAGTGTACCGATGATGCGTGTACGTGTGAGTTTGTCACACGTGAAATGTAGTGGGGGACTTGGGACCCTGGAATACCTATAAAGATTGAGGCTTTGCCATGGTCAAGTCACACAGCTTCGAAATTTTCCGAACGATCTTGGCGTGTCTCGGTGTGTCATTACAAATTACAAAAGTACAAGATGTACAAGTTCTTTATTATCGGACTCGTAGTCGCGGCGGCCGCTGCACTTCCGGCACCGGAAGCTGGTGTTTTTCAAGGTGTTAAGGATTTGGATTGCCTAGAACAGGATGAGGACCTCTTCAGTTGTCTTGCTGTTAAGACGGCTAATTCTCTTTCGAGAGCAGCAAGGTCCAGCGACATTCAACTCATTGATGGAATTACCTTTGTCAAGGAAGCTGATGGTGAGTTTTTAAAAGGGATTTGTGGAGATCTGAGAATTGAACAGTGAATAAAACAAAAAGGATTAGAGTTGTTTGAAAATCGTGAGAATTTGGATTTTCAGTCCAAAATTTCAACAATTTAAAATAAATTAGCATCTGTCCAGTTTCAGATACGCTATTCTTCCGTGTGAAACAAGAAAACGTAACTACATTTTAGACGTGGCTCTCGATTCACAGTTGCTTTCAGTATATTTAAATAAAAAGTAATTGCGAATTAGGTGACCAATCCTAAACGTAGTTGCCGCTTTCTTGATTCACATGCCAGTTTCTTTTATTTAATATTTTTAAACCTATTTCGAGCAGAAAACTTGAATTTTACTATTAAAGATCTTATTCATAATATCATCAGAAAAAAGTGGTTGAAAAAACTTTTTTTCTCCAGTCATATGCAGAATATCTTTTAGTTCAAATTAATTTAATTTAAATGAAATTTAATTTGTATAAATTGAAAAGCAAACAAATCATGTTTTGCATCCTATTCAGTTTTCATTTTTTTAAATTTAGGTTGTAGGAAATTAACAGCCGAAAAATGATCCAAAATATTTATTTTGATTATTTAACTAATCAACTCAAATGTAGCATCATGTAATCTTAAGAAGTAGAAAATCTGTATATTTTTATTTAATTATTATACTATGATTGAAAATATTTGATAAATATGAATCACTAATGAACAACATATAATAATTGATACTGGCAGAAGAAAAATTTGCTTTATTAAAGTATTTTTGGATTAAAATGTAAGAAAATTAAATTCTAATTGAATGTTATCTCGAACTCTTTCTGATTTGATATTGTGCTATAAAATAGAGGAACACCGATTCCTTAGAAATATCAACATTTTTTAATACATATTTAAAAATTAAAATACTACTGCAGTGTGGTTTTCTGTGCCATACATCACGTTTCATTACTTCTATTTTATATTTGATAAAATAATTATTTTATACGCGCCAATAGAATGTTTTTTATCCAACATTTTAATATCATTTTATAATTTTAATTTTGTAACAACTTCGTTATCCTTGCGACCGGATTATTCACTAATGACAGTTGAAAGGTATCAGTGTATCCAAAATAGTTTTTGTGTGTTTTTTTCTTTGCTTTATAAACTAGATAAAAATAGATATATTGTTCATTTCTGCAAATTTTGACAGAGACTTCTAATTTAATCCTTTATCATTAGAATTAAATAACCATTTTTCCTTTAGAGAAAGAAAAAGCTAAAACTGTAAGTAACTACTATTTAATAAACAAAGTTAAACTAAATTGCACTTTTTCTTAAGTACGCTTAGAAGTCTATTCATATTGACAGGAATTAATAATAGATTTAATTTTCGCGATTTTATTAATCATTTTAAGATTGGTGACTTTTGAGATTGACTGTACGTCGGTTCCTACTTATAACTCTTATTTTATCACAATTTTTATTAGAAACTAATAGCTTTTTGTCTGTAGTAATAATATTTGAGATCATTGTAAACTTTTTCGTGATGAAATTTAAATTCGCAGTAAATACTAGTTTTTTAGAGAGGCAGATAAAAATAATATAATAAAATAATATGAATCACTATGAGTTTAGCTTAAAATGAACTCCAAAATGAATTTATCTAAAATTGCAAAAAAAGCTATTTCTAAAGTAACTCATTATTTTAGTAGGTGTATAAAAAGTACTTCATACAAATTGTTGGCCCTGCCTTATTTACATTTGATAAATTTTTACTTTCATTAGTGACTTAAAAAGCACATACTATTTTTCCATATTTAGAATTCCATTCTCAATTAAACCCTATGTAAAACTACAAATCAGCCAAATATTTAAACTTCACTTTTAGACATTTCAAACCCTATTATTTTCAACTCAAACATTAAACTAGTATAAATGTTTGAAGACCGAAAAACAAGTAAAAGAAAATAATAAAGAAATTCTGTAAGTATACTGAATCTCGCCAAGATAAACTATTAAAAGAAAGGTTTTTATCATATCTTGCGTCAGAATACATTATACAAATTTCAATAATACATTCTGTATTTTTCTAAAGGGCGTGGATTCCAATTACATCTGATTGAGGGCAAGCAAACAATCATAACATTTTTGAAAGTCAAAATTCCAGTTAGCATATTCATATTCATTTACATTGAATAAAAATTGTAGACGGCTTTGGAATACAAACGCACTGGATATATCAGTAATACAACATTCAGTCATACCTGATCATAAGTCACATTTCATTTGTTTAGTAGGGCCACATTCTTTTGCGGTGTAGACTCACATTCTCTACAGTAAAAGTCATGTTAAACATCTTTACGATTCGTCGAATCGATAAAGACATACAAACCTCCTATACTAGAAATGTTTTAAAATTGCCTTCATCTTACAAGCAAAAAATTAATGTTTACATATAGCGGGATTCTTGGACGTTAGATTTCCAGAATAACTGGAAATAGTCGAACGATGATTGAATTTATAATTAAATGCTTTTGCTTGATTTTTGAAATTCTTTGCATAGTTATAGAAGTTTCATTTACATTCGATTTTAGGTCAGGAATTCCTTTTTGATGTTAGAAATATATGAGGCAAATATGATATAAATCCGGTTTTGTCTCCATAAGTGGAATGTTGAATAAATTAAAATTTTTAATCACATTACTGGGAAGAGCTCCAGCTTTGTAGAGGATTCCTTAGGCTTAAAATATATATTACCATGACACTGAAGGATATCTAATTTTATTTTAGATATTCATCGCTATATTAAAAAAATTATATCTAACAATTAATTTTAATTTCAGTCCCAGTAGAACGAAGTGGAAAATCTCTTGTATCAGAAACTGAAATATTGAATGAACTTCCCCGTGATGCTACTGACAGGACCATGAAATTGGCATCCATGCTCTTCGAATCTGCAATGAGCTTTTTCAAAACTCACTCTTTGAAATTCAGCATGCCCGAAGGATCGCTTTCTCGTGCTCTCTCTGAAGGTAACTATCCTTTTTTCAAAAAATTAAGCAAAAACCTTTTCCATACTTTTTAATCGACAAAGATTTCTTAAAAATGAACCAGAAGTAAATAGGAAGGTAGTTAAGCATAAGATATATTAACTTCCATATAATAATCATAAAAACAGCACCTGGCCATGAATTCTTAAAATTACTTTCTGAATGAAGTGACATCACAAGAGAAATTAATTCACGTAACAGTATTATTCCAACAGACTATCCTCATTTATGACTTTTTTCCTTAGTTCATTCACAGTCTGCGTTTTTTTTTATCCAAAAGAGGCAACTCCCATTACACAATCCTTTTCTACTCCTCCGGCGATTGCATCCTACGAATTGACGTCAAAGATACGTCACGTGAAAAGAGCATACCGACCGCGCCTTTCACCGCCTATATCTTATCTTATTCGTCGAACCCGTTCCGGTTACACTCCTTCTTGGAGGGTCATGCTTTTTCACTTTCTTCAATAAAGCCTATCCACGTGTCTCCTACACTCTACCTATTTTTAACATTTGCTTAAATCCGGGTCAATTAGCTTTCCTTTGCCAGGCCTACCCAGTGAAAGTGTTAGAGTATCTCTTCTTTATCGAGATTTCAATCTTCTGATCCTGCAATCCTTTCATGTCTACTGGAGTGAATGTACTTTATCTGCAAGAATTAGAAACTGAAAACGGTAGATTAGACGTTATAAGTAGAAAAACGAAAGTATTTCAAACTTAGATATTTGCCTCTGATTTGTTGATTACACTCGGACTTGTGCATGTCCAACAAGTTATAGGCCCAGGTTTCAACCGACTATTACGAACAAATAAAATTTTAGTATATGAATCAAACGAGATGCTAAATTTTCTGAATTATAAGATCATATATTTTCTGCAGCTCGTCGTGGTGGTCATGCCGGTGGTGGAAAGATGAAGAAGATGTTGATGCCTTTCATTATTGCTGCTGGAGTCAAGCTCTTCGCCTTGGTGCCAATTCTTCTTGGAGGATTGGGTCTTCTCGTCTTCAAGGCCATCGTAGTCAGCAAAATTGCCCTTCTTTTCGCTGGAGTCCTCCTTTTCCAAAAACTTTTTGGAGCTGGTGCTAGCGGACTTGGTAATGCAGGAAGCCTCTTCAGCAAAAATGCTCTACCCAGCTGGGATGCTCAAGCTCCTCAAGCATGGAATTCTGGTGCCTCTGCTCAATCCCAGGGCTACTACAAGAGAAGCTTCAATGAAGCCGCGAAGGCTGACGCTCATTCGCTGGCTTATGCCGCGCAGATGCCAGAAACTAATGAAAATAACTAACTTAAATCCGGAATTCGAATTTCGAATCAAAAAGATGTTCTCATTGTTCCGAAATCGGTTCCACCTGGTATAAATCGGAACAAACCGACTGTTAGTTTTAGTATTTATATGAATCCTTCCTCTGTAATTTATGCTTAAATTATTTCCAATATGTTAAATAAATTATTTGAGAATATTTATGAGAGTTTTGTTAATGGGGTTTTTTATATTTAGACTAATTCATAAGAAAGTAAAATCATTATAAAACATTATATGTGAGATTCTTCAAGAGATTTCATGAAATCTTTGAAAAATTTTATGGAAAGAAATTGAACAGAGTCAAATTTATTCAGAAAAAACCATCACAAATGTATAAGGATCTCAATATCTGGATCGATTTTTTTCAGGCTAAATAGGGGAATAAAATTGTTCAGTGCATCAATTGTAGGCAAAAGGCGCTTTTTTGGAAAATACGAGCGATATGACCATATAGGAAAAAATGCAACACATATTTATAATAGAACAAAAGTATCTCAATTAACTCTGCAATATCTTGTTTCCATTTTCTGGACACTGATGATTCATTCGTGTCAGACTCTCTATATCAAATATTTTTCTAAAATCTTAAAATTTTTAAAGATAATTTTACACTGATTTGCACTTTGTGGATTATTATTATATTTATAATAGACAGAAATCATGAATTTCAGAAAATCCTAAAAAAATTAATTATGCAATTATTTTGATCTCTTCTAACAACAAGATGTAACCTCCGTTTTTAGCCTTTTGCCCAAATATTCCACTTCCATAATATTTTGCAAAATACCTAAAAGTCGTATGTGCTGAACTATTCTATATCTGCATTCTTTAAATCAAATATAAGTGGGCGTTCGGTATGGAGATATGTATAGAGGAATATTGACGGATCGATTTCCGCCATCTGAGGCCCAAAACGAAACCTATAAATTGAAAAACGAGTCATTTTTTAAATTAGAACTTCGAAAAATTGTTTTTTCGAGAAAACAGCATCCAAACTTGATGTTATACTTCTTCGAACATGAAATATAGCTACTTCATGTTACTTTCTGAATTCGATTATATTTCCAATAGATTCACTCTAAGTCCCAGTATCATCCCCGAGTCAAACATAAAAATAATAATTTTGACCTCAACATCGAGAAACGTCAAAATCTCATAATCTATTACCGGCCATTGGGATTTTGTATACTGACGTCCACATTTTTGGAAAATTTTGAAAGCTATAAAGAAATTACTACGAAGAATATAATTTTGTAGTCAATCGAATCTTTTCTAAATCATCACAAAAATATACGGTAACACTCTTATCAAAAATAATTCGATTCAGAATGGCTAGGTATACAAACCTTTAAAATGCCAAAAAAATTACTTAAACTATTTTTTCACATTACTTCTGACCTTTCCCATTGGATAAAAATTAATATATCCACGATTTGAAAACAACATTTTGGTCAACAAGAGATCCAAACACAATGGTCATGAAACAAAAATTCACTTTTTTAATTTTCCATCAAAATATCAAACGATAATATATTTGTCTATAGCGCTTCGCGCTCGCTAATGTATTTATCTCGCGCTTCGCGCTTGATGATGCAATAACCTCGCGCTACGCATTCGATCATTCGATTTTCCCCACATTTGTGCTTAAGTCTCTTAAAATTAAAGGTCAAAGCATCGAAAACTGTCTTTTGGTGATTATAAATTCTCTTTTGTTAAAGCTCATTCAGCTTTAAGAAACACATTCTCATCACGAATCTCGTGCTTCGCACTTGATTTCGTCGAAAATGTGTTACTTGAATCTGAAACTTATTAATTAGTCTAAATATAAAAAACTTTTCTACATTAATTTGGAATCAAATGTATATTATATTTATTTATGTACCTCTGCCTGTGGCAGCTTATTTAGGTATTGCAAAATAAAGTACAAATCTTCTTTTTATTGATTACTTAAATTTTGTTTCTTCTTTTGCATTAAATTTCATTCTGAGCCACTGTAACAAATGTATATCATTTCATTACATTTATATTATCACCATTCATAATATGCATTAGTAATGGAACAAAAATATTTTTATTATCTTATTTTTACCATTACAAAAATCGCATTCTATTAAAATAAAAATTATTAATAAACATTTTATTGGTTGCGGAAAAAATGTTATTTAATCTTGTGCCCTTTTTCCAAAAAGTTTATTTTTTTTACTTTTGATATATTTTTATAACCAGAGTTTATAACAAACTTGTAAATATTTTTTGTTTATAAAACTTTAGTCTTTTAATTTTGTTCATCTCTTGTGTCGCTTTTCCAAAAATTATGTTTATTAATTTTTAATCTTATTTTGTTAAAATTGAAAGAAAATATACGCGTCCTATCTAAAAATGATTAATAACAAATTAATAGATCTTATTGGGGTGGGCAACTTTAGTCTGTTAATTTTAGTTCGTACCTTGTCGTTTTTCTAAAAATTCAATTTTTTTTTTTGCAAGAGCAGCTTTTTTCTATTTATGTTTTTCAAAGCTTGTGTCGTTTGTCCAAAACTTTAGTTTTTTATTTTCAATGTTGTTTTTTAAGAATAAAAACCCGCAAAATGGACTTCTTCATTTTTCATTATTGTTTGTATGATAAAAATTTCAATTTTCAACTTTTCGACAACAGTCGAAAATTTCAAATGATAATCTTGTAAGACTTTCAAAAAATAATGTTTTTCTTCTCCTGACTTTTTTTCATATCATGCGTTCTTTGGCTTAAAATTTTCATTTTTTTTTTAATTTTGAAAATACTATAACTCTGATAACTTTCATTTTATCGAAATAAGTCATTAAGATACTTTATTTGAGTTTTCGAGTACCATAAATAACCGTACATAGAATTTTTAAATCTTGAAAAAAATAGTCATCACTATTCTGAAAATGTGCTCACTTTTTTAATGTTCATCCAAAGTTGCTGGTTATTTTTGGGCCTTATAAAAGTGTGCCAAAGCAGAATCCAATCTGATCAATCTTTTGAAAGTTATCGTGTCTACAGAATACATACTACAGACTACAGACAGGCACCTTCGTAAAAATCGTTTTATCTTACTCAGGGAATCAAAAAGGTGTAATTTTTATAGATCTTCAACTTTTGTACATATTATACAACTCTTTTCAATAAAGTTTGAAATTTAGATGCAAATTTTCTATTTAGGTTGACCTCGATAAAAAAAAAACAATTTTCAACCTGTCTTAATTTCCATAGCTTGCAAAATTATATATGGTGGCGCGCATTTTTGAATACTATACACGGTAAAAAAATTCTTGATGCGAACGAGTGAATCGAAAATATATTAAACTTAAAGAAAGTATCCGCTTAGATTAGAAAAAAGTTTAGTTAGTTTAAGCTAACATTTAGTTACTTCATATAAATTATTCTCGTAAATCAGTAATTTTTCCAAAGCTGCTAATGTCGAGAGTTTATTATTTTCGATAGATTATGTATAATATTATTATCTCTAGATCAGAAAAACATTTAGTTGTTACAGAAATATATTAACTTACAGTAGCCAATTTTTCGTCTGGTATCGAAAAAGTGAATTTCCCTGAAATCTGTATAATGTATTTGAAGGTCAAGTTTGTTGTTTCTCTCACGTTTCTTGATTTGCCAATATAGTTATACTATCGAAACGCTTGTAAATTATTATAACCGCAACACACACTCCATTTAATATTAACATTCGCGCACATTTTAAAGGGTAAAAAGCGTTTAATTGACTAAAGTCAACTCAATCAACTGTCACTGCTCCCGATTATACTGTCACCATTTTATTTCTCTGCTCCCATAATGCACCGGTGTTCTCCCGATAGTTTCTTCAGACACCTATTCTTAATATCTCTATTATAGTTACACTTATTAGGAGTTTGACTATGCGATTTCCCGGGTATATCGAAAATGGTAAAAGATACTCATTTCTGCTGATCCGGGGATCATTCTAAATTCCTTCGTTCGTTTTCAGCTAACTGTTTAGCTATAATAAGGAATAATATCCCTGTCACAACTCAATTTTTTTAACGTGTAGGTTTCTATATGAAAAATTAATCAGATCTTCAAAAAAATGGAAAAAATTAAAAGAATTCTCAGATATTTGAATTATAGGTGGTTTTAAGATACATAGGGGGAAAATGAGAAAAGGTGAAAAATCGGCAAAAAGGGAAACCGGAGTCAGACTGAGAATTCTGCGTCATCTACTAATATTCTTACACCTTTAACCCTATATCCTAAGAAATAAAAAAATATAAGATATAGATTTAAAAATCTATTTAATTACGAAAACCATCTCATAATAAAGATACAAAAATCTTCAATGCGGGTAACATGCCTTTTTGTAAAACAAATTGCACATTTCTTCGATTCATACTGATGAAATTTCAACTTTTTAATTTCAGTTGACCAAAAAATTATTTTTTTAATGATCATTTTCTATTACTGTTCAATTAAAAATCTATAAAAATAATAAATTTTCAAAAATTCAGCACCATTTTTGGCACACGGAAAATTGCCCAAAGAATTGTCAAAATATTGAAAACCTGTCTACACTATTAGCTTTCCAGATTCAAACATTTAATTTAAAAAAAAATGGATTCAGTTTCTATAATTAGTTGAAAAATATAAAAATATCTTCAAATCACAAGAAGAAAGCAAATATTAATTTATGAAAGGATACATGAAAAATGGAAAGGCGGTCAGAAATGCACTGAAGCACGTGAGACGTTTAGGCAATGGAATAGCATAATTTTATCTTCAATTTGAAAGAAGCTCATATACGATTCAAATCGGATATGGTCATACTGCTTCTGCCACTGACTTACGTACGCGAACTGCTTTTTATACTTTTTTTGTATTCTTCCTCCTTTCACCTTCTTTTATTGCACTCATTTCATTATTGTCCTCTTCGCTCTCTCATTCTTTCCAACGAGATTCGGGCCACAAGGTTTGCATACCATACCGTGTCACGACGGTCGCGGAAAACTAATTCTCGCCTGGAAGCCAGAAGCGATATCTACCCAACGATCAAGAATGAGTGAATATTGAAATTTTGTAACCCGGATGTTCACCTTTAATTTTTAACGCAGATTAGAGTGATTATAATGAAAATATAAATCCTAATGCTTAATCAAACCTATTCAATAAACTATGTAATTAAATGATTAGTATAAAAAATACAGATAATATAATTAGACAGCAGTGTACGCAATAAAAATTTACATTTCTGAATTTTGAAAATCTACCCGCTAAATTTCTTCCTTTTAGTGACAAAATACTTCCATAACTTTATTTTTGTTTATTTCCGTATTTAAACGTTAACTTAGCTGAAAAGGATGCAAGCTACTTAAAAAATGTCAATTTTGGTAGAAGTCTCCACTTGTATTCATTCCAATCATTTTCATTACTGATTTTATTTCAATTTTAATTGCTGGAAATTAGGCTTGATATTAAAAAAATCGAAAGTGTACCTCGTGCAATAGAATAAAATCATATGCATTATGGTCGATAGAAGTGTCATACTAAGTTGCAAAGTGATACTTTGATTAATAATAATTCATACATTTAAAAACATTCTTTTTTCAAATTTCGCCCAAATTATATTTGGCCTGTCCACTTTTAATCGTCTTCTTCTTGAATTAAAAAAAAACTTGCGTGAAAAAATGTTCTAAACTTTTTTTGTTACATTGTCCACTGTTTGAGAGTTTCTGGCATCACTGGCGAGTGTGATAGATGTTAGAAAATAAACCCTAAAATCCAAATCTGAAAAAAATCTTTTTAAAAACAAAAATTTCAGACAAAAATAAAAAAGAAGAAAGAAAAATGAGAAGGCAAC
>JAWWLR010000034.1:33236778-33251304 GCA_035041075.1 Acraspis erinacei
TTTCCGGAGTTGTTTATAAATACAATTGTACGGCCTGTCCCTTTTCTTATGTGGGTGAGACGGGTAGACTTATGGAAACCCGTAGCCGCGAACACAGATACTCTATGTCCCATCCTGATTCAGTTGCTCATACTGCTCTCACCAAACATTATATTGACACTGGTCACAATTTTGATTTAGACAATTTTCAGATTTTGTCAATGGAGAATAATAAATCGCGTAGAAAAATAATTGAAAACTTTTTTATCAACAAAGTACCTAATACGGTAAATCTACGATATGAAAATAATTTATTTCCTGAGGCTTACAAACCTCTCACAAGATTTTAATTTTTTCCGGTTGTTGATAAAGTTTCTTCCCAATTTACCGACTCTTACATCACATTCTGCTTTTCTTGTTTTCTGAATTTTCGTAACTCGCTTTCAGCTTTTCAGTCAGTCGTTCATCGTGTCAAATGTACTATCGGGCTTTTGCCCTCTTTGTTATTTATTTTCTTAGATGTATTATTTACTTTATCTACGTCTCGTTTTTATTGTTATTGTGACTTTTTTACGTATAAGCTGACTTTTACTTCGTTTTTTTGTATTTTATACCAGGTATGTTTGTTTGTTATTTTATTTTGACCTTCCGTTTTCATTGAAATTAGTGTTATTTCTTATCTTAAAGATTTAAAAAACAGAGGGCCTCCATTTACGAGTAAAACCCTTCTTTTACTTTATATACAACCGTTTTTTTATATTATTTGTATTTTTTCTCTCTTTATTCACAGAATTAATAAATGTTTGTTTCTTGACTGATGAGGGTCCAAAACAGTGACCGAAACGTTTCAAAATAACTACTTTCATCTTCTTCTTTTTGACCTTCTTTCACATGACTTACTTCGCTACATAATGGAGACTATGTCAAAGAATAAAATAGTTGCTTTGTGAAAATTATCGTTTTTTCATTGGTAGGCCATAGACTTTTCAGCCAGTTTTTTCAGTTTTTTGTCAAACAGTTTTTGGCCTTTAGCGCCGCCCTTGGTCGTCGCATGAACTACGGTTCTGAGCATGCGTCATGATGCGATACACAGCAGTGTAAACAGTGTAGTGTTAACAAGTGTCAACGGTAAATGAATGTTATTCTTCTGCACTTTATTAAATCATACCAGTGACGTTTATATTTTTAATTTTAAACATGAGCAAATGTATAAGTTGCGGGAAATCGCGCAAGAAAAAAATGTAACTTTACACAGGTAAGTAAACATAAGGTCTACTCCAAAGTTCTGTGCTATAACCTTTAAAGCTTTTAAACTGCAGAACATGCAAAAATATTGTATGTATTGCAAATACGAAATTGGTTGGATACCTCCCTTGAATAGTTTGTTGTGTTCTGATCACTTTACAGACGAAAGTTTCTCTTTCCACAATCAGCGGACCAAGAAACATTTAAAACCGAGAGCATTGCCGACGATTTGTCCAAAAATTACCCAAAAAACACAGAGAGACATCTTCTGCAACTCCACTCTCTTTCGTATGACTTTACTTGCCTTTCCAGCCCTGAGGACTTCATTTTTTTAATTTTTTTATCAATAAAAATTGTAATTAACCATACAGATTTTAGGATTAGTATGTAAAATTAACGTAATAACCTCCTAATGTTTTCTCCTAGATCTTTCCTCAACTGTCAAATTTTGACATTACCTTTTTTGAATAGATTCGATTTTCTAAACCAATCAGATATGAGGGTAAATCAAGGGAGAAAGATTTTTGATTGGTGGGGAACTTAAATAACGCGAATCCCAGTCCCAACCACTCGCGATAAGTGGCAGGGTATTGTACCAGTTTATTACTTTTGACAAATGTTAAATAGAAGTAACTAACCTCACAAAATTCAAATGGCGATTTACGATTAAGAGGAAAGGTACATATATCGTTAAATGTCGCGAATGAAATTTTGTACAGAAAATGTTCAATACAATTGGGAAATACAGATTACTTTGATTACAGACGAATCTACAACATTCAGATTATATTGAAAGGTGTATAATTAATGGTAAAATTCAGATTAGATAATTTATATTTTAATTGTAGTGAATAGGAATGAATTCAGTAAATTTGAATAGGAAAATGCAGATTAGTAGAGACATACTCTTAATCGGACCTTTAAAATCAATTGGATGAAAATTAGAAATAATTTTAAGAATACTAATTAAGCTTTACTTAACGCAATAAATTAATTTGGTTAAACAATGAAAAAGGTGAAAAATAAAAGGAATAGGCAAATGTCGCTTGAATTATATAAAAGCTCACTAAAAATGAATTAAACCATACTTATATTGAAGAAATAACATTAATTAGTTTATTAATTTTATTGAGAAAGCAGGCAAATTAAATTAAATACAATTTGGTAATCAAAAGTAAAGTATCTTTTATTAAAATGAACTGTATTCGCAAGGGAATATGTTTGCGCCACCAAAGGGATCCAAGTTCTAACCTCATAATTTTATTTCTTTGTTTTACTTGAAAAATATTACAATAATAATTTTTTTATCACACCACTATCATATTTTCAATTTTAGGTACTGCAAACGATACACATAATAGCACTTTTTAGGATAGGTCGTACAATTTTTTCTTATGGTACAGCGTACTATAAAGTAACTAATACTGTGATCTGTTTGGCTGATGGATATTAATATCTGTACTTTATAGTACGATGAGTGCAGTGACCCTATCTATAGGATGTAGACGTACACTTGCGAATTAATTGAATTGGATTGAACTGTATTGGATTGGATTAGAGTGGATTGAATTGGAATTAATTGGATTGGAGTGGATTGGAATTAATTGGATCGATATGAATTGGATTGGAATGGATTGAATTGGATTTGAGTGGAGTCGATTAGATGAGATTCCATCTCGGATTTTTAGATTAAGACTTTATGCAACCTACTTACACTTATGATCATTTTGACGTAAAATGAAAAGATTAAGTTTTGAGGTGAGATTCTGAACATCTCATTTTGAGGAAAAATTATTCAAATAAAAATTGTTTGTGCTTTATAGATACAGTTTTACCTCTGAAGAAAGTACATATAGAGAGTGGAAGCATTAATAATTATAATTTTCTTAGAAAAATGTAGAAATTGAATGTATGTACTCTCAATAATGTTGGGAGGTTTACAAGCGCAAGTTTTATTCTCAAATTCCAATAAAATAATTTTAGAGCTTATAATTTTGGCTTATGCTTAGAAAGAGGCCTGTTTATTACAAATACCTGATTTAGACATGCAATGATTTACATTTACACCTGGTCTAAAGGAAATAGTCACATTATAATTGACTTTGTTATTGGGGATGAAAGACTAAGAGAGCTATTCAAAGATACAAGGGTCATGAGGGGTTCTGAATGCAATACTGATCATTACCTTCTGATCTCTAAAATTACTTAGGTCGGGGAAGGAGGAAAAAGAGAACCAAGAAAACAACAGAAACGTGAGTCAAAATTGAGAACCTATAGAAACCGGATGTGCGAATAAATTATAGAAGATATAGAAGGCGCATGGATTATGTTCCGGGATATAATTTTTTAGATGTGTAAATCGAAGTGTGTGGTACCGCGGTTGTAGGAAGAATTTTTGGTGATGCATGGTCGAATAATGAAATTGAGGCTGCCCAAAAAGCAAAGAAAGAAGCGTACATGAGATATAAGTGTTTACAGAAACAAAAAGAGGACACTCAAGCGATTAATTAAAGAAAGTAAAGCTAAAATTAGAGCAGACGAAGAGAAGAAAATACAAATCGACTTTGAAGGAATCAAGAAACTACTTTACAAAACAATGAAGGGATATAAAAGTACAGCATTTGTCAACATTAGAAATAGTAAAGGGGAAATGCAGTATGAGGCAGACGGGATGATATATGCTTTCAGAGATCATTTTAGGGGACAATCCGGCGACGAAGCTATAGAAAACTACAATTGCGATGTAGAACACGATACGTTAGAAACCTCAATTGAGAAATTTCTGTGTCACTGAAGTTATAAAAAGATTACCAGTAGAGTGAATTACGCCTGAAACAAAATACCTTGGATATTAATGGACCCAAGTGGGGAACCTCACATGACAACTTTGTGAGGATCTTCACTTGGGGTGACTGCTAGAAAGATTGATCAGCAAGCTGGGTCGGAGCAGTGTTGTGGAATTCTCGTGGTATTTAAGTAAATAATAGGACAATTCTGGATCAATATAAAAATTCTACAACCCCTTCCCCAAAAAACTCCCATCTCCAACGAGTGAGTCACGCTTGCCCCGAAAGGGAAACGGCTTAATGGTGTAATAAAAATAATAATATACAAAACTATTAATACCCTAATATACAATGCAATTTATTAATATTGTAGGTCAGTCGATTCCTCATATATGCTGAAAAGAAGTAGTTATTATTTGTATATTTTCTTGTGTAACTTTTCAAGATTAGGGATGAAAATTCCCTTTAAAACTTCATCAATTTATCTTGGACCGTCTTCTTGTTATCGTGTAAGTATGACGTACATACACACATACAAACGCATATCCAGACACCATTTCTATTACAAAGCTGCATGGATTAGTAACAAAATGTGGCACTAATAGTACAAACAATCAAGTTTTCTGTTAAATAGTGTTATTTTTGATGAAATAAACGAAAATGTGTATTTAAGAGGAGGTTCTTAACGATGTATGTACTATTTTTATTGATCATGCCAGGAAAAGCTAAACGGAGTTTAGTCCATGATTATTAAACAGATCCATTTACCTATACACACAATAATTTACCAAAACAGTTGTAATTTATTCCTCTAGAAAGATTTTTTATTTTTTCTGTAAAATTAGGGTAATTGGACTTAACCCACTTTAGCTTCCCCCGCTTGAATTATTTTATGGGCCAGAAGGAATTTTTACAATATATCAATTTTTAGGAATTTTTAAGAGGAATTGATATATTCCTCTTAAAAATTCCTGAAAATGTATAACCCTTCATGTTTTATATGAAATAGGAAACATTGATTTTTCCTATATTATATAGGCGTGAGTTTCCAACTGCTATCGGCTAGAAAATAATGGGCCTCTGCCTTTGAAACTTAACAACTCAGCCAAAAAATGCTAGAGCAATAAAAAAATAGTCATTTGAAAGCTAAAAGTGTTCTACGTAAATCAGCTTGAAGACGTTTATGTAAAAAATTGTTTGTGCTTTGCAGACTGAAAAATGTAAAAAAAAGTAATTATTTTCTGGTACATTTAAGAACAGTCAAGTTTAGAGCATTATTTCTTATGCACAGGGCAATGGGAAAAATTTGAAAAGAAAATCATGAGTATGAGGAAAACTGTTGTGAACAAATTGCACTTGAGAAATTTGCGAAATAATTTAAAAAAATGTTGCTTAAAAGTACAAAAATGTATATCTATATTATCTTCAGTTCTAATAAAGATATTAAAGCTATTATTCAAACTGCAAACTGTAACGAATAGCCTCTGTAATTATTTTCAATCATCCGGAAAGATGTGATAGTCTTTTTTTTGTGAAAATGGTGATCTTTTTAGACATTTTTTTTTGTTGAAAAACAAGTACCAGAAAGCAGCCAGAATATTTTTTTATAATGCCGCCCGCTCGCGTCTTTCTTCTACCCGTGGTTCTGAATCCTTGGGTGGCACCTGGCACGTCCTCGGCAGCAAAAAAAAAAAGGTTTGGGCTGCATTCTGGCACTTGTTTTCCAACAACAAAAAAACGTTTAAAAATATCGCGATTTTCACAAAAGATAAGACTATCACATCTTTCCGGATGATTGAAAATAATTACAGAGCCTATCCGTTACAGTTTGCAGTTTGAATCGCTTTAATGTCTTTATTAGAACTGAAGATAATATAGTTGTATGTTTCTGTACTTTTAAGTAACAATTTTGATTATTTCTCAAATTTCTCGGCTGCAATTTGTTTACAACAGTGTTAAGCATCAAAGGCAGACGCCTATCATTTTCTCGCCGACAGTAAGTACATGATAGTTTCGACTCCTCGTATTTCCAATTTTCCCTAAAGAATTTTTGAGTCACAATCTTTATAAATATTTAAGAAATCATTAATTTACATAATTACTATCCAGAATGCTTTTTATCAAATGAGATAATATAAAATCACAAAGCTGCATTAAAACGCAAAATTGTGTAACTTACAGAGATCAAATCCGGCTTTCAGGAATATATCAAGACCTCATTCCTAATTGAAACCAACAGATTCCGTTTAAAAATTAACAAGAGTATTAAGAATGCAATACAATACAATGGAAGGTTCAAATCAGTGTAAACGTAATAGGGACAAAGCACCGAAACCGCTACTCAGTTTGTCCAACCTAATGATTACGTTATCCGTTTTGTTTAAGATCCAGTAATAGCAGTCGTGACCAAGATGCCACAAAAATAATCAAACGGCATAAATCTGCTATATAAAATGATACGCGACAAGCTCTCATCCAAGAGTCACCTTCCACTCGGTCGATAAGTCGTTCGGGTTCCTCTTCACCTCGTAATCCATGGTGACTCTAAATTCGGTAGTGCACATGTCAATCCGAACATCAATTTTTTATTTGTCGCTGGTGAACGCCGTGTTCTCCAACGTTTACGAAAATGCGCTTCAACCCTTAAAAGATTACGACCCGGATATCGAACCTTATGATGATTCCGGTCAAACCGAAAAACCGATTTTCGATTATCGCAGAAATGGCTTCAGAGTGGATGTCAGAATCGTTCCAGCAGTGAATAATACTATTGCCGAAGAAAATGTGAATGATCGCTTTCCCGAATTTCCTCTACGGGAAATTGGTCGTTGTATTTTTGACCTGTCCCTCACATGTGTTCAAAAAAGAGTGGCTAGATTTCTCGAGGTCGTTACAGATTTAAAGGAAATTACACTTTTGGGACAAGCTATCAAATTAGTGAAGACAAAAGTGGCCAGTCCAGTGGCGAGTGATCGGAATTTAATTGTTGATGGGTTAAAGGAGAAAATCGATCGGAGTATTGATGAATTTTTTGATACTTTTGTGCTTAGGATCACATTGCCTAAATGGAATGGAAAAAATAATCAGATTAATCTCATGTTGGATGATGCGGCTGTGGCTGAAGGTTTGATAAATGTTATTTCTTTATAAAGTTGAATTAATAAACACATGAAAATCAAATAAAAGCTCGGATTATTTGATGACTTTTTGAATTAATTTTGAAACTAAAAATAGTCCATTTGAGGGCTTGCAATAGTCTGTGATTTCATATAGTTCAAATTAGGTACCATTTAAAAAATTAAAAGTTTGAGGCATTTCTTATTTTAATAGTAAGTTGGGGGCTTTGAAATGTATATTATCTACCATGATAAAAGTGCTGCTTGTCTTTAAAATAATAAACGTATCAGTCTGTAAATTTGGCAAATGATAAACGTCATAAAGGAGCATACCTCACTGGTGAGGAAATCTTAAATATCTTTTTTTATTAGTTCAATTACATTGATTTTAGTTCATTTTAAGTGCGCTGGATCATCCACTTTTAAATATGATATCAGAGACTACTGCACTGACTCAATATATATTATTTCCGAAGTATTTGAAGAATCGTTTGCAAATTTATTTTTTTACTCACAATTCTGTCATCACAGAAGAATTCTCGCGAACCATCAGGTTTTCAAAGGGCCACTATTTGATGTTGTTGACCCTAAATTTTGCGAAATGGAGAAAAAAGTAGACAAATCCTTTGGAAATAATATATATTGAGTCAGTGCCGTATCTATTAAAAAAATAATTCAAATTCGGATTAAACCAACACCCTTAAGATAGACGCACATGAGATTGGGAGTTTAATTTTTCATTCACTTAATTCGTCAATCTCAAATTGAAACTTACTTAATTTAATTACGAATTTGTATATTTCAGGACGTGGTAAGAAAGGCGGTGGAGGTGGAAAAGGTGGGGGAAAGTGCAAAAAAATGATGATGATGATGATGATGATGCTCAAGATGAAAATGATGGGTAATCTATATTTTAACATTCTATAGTTCACGTCGATATTTTTTTGTTTCTCGATTGTGTTTTATAAGATAGCTTGCAAAATATTTTAATAAAGAAATGTTGTCTATCACTCTAACCTCAAGAAAGGTTTCTCATTAAATACATTGGTTGCTAACAGGAATGATAGGAATGATGGCAATGAAGGGAATGCTGATGTCTGGCGCATCACTTATGATGTCTAAAGCTATGTTGATACAGAAATTAATGAGTTTGAAGGGCGGTGGTGGAGGAGGTGGATCTGGAGGCGGATATGGCGGCGGTGGTGGAGGTGGTGGTAAGTACCACTAAGTAAGTGCTGACCTACTTAACTGCAAAATTTCTTGCTAATTTTTCTTGTTTTTGGGATTTCCCAAAAACTTTTTGAAATTACCGAAATGTTACTGTCCTTCCAAACCATTTTCTCCCTTTCATAGAACGTGAAGAGTTTTACTTTTAAATACAACAACTAATGAAAATGTGTTGTTGTATTTTTCGCAGGCCAATTGAAGGAAATAGTTCTGCTCACGAAATCTGGAGGTGGGGGAGGCGGCGGTGGCTGCGGAGGTGGAGGAGGTGGGGGCGGATGTCCACCAGTCCCAATGGATAGTTATGGAGCGCCACCACCAAGCAGCTACGGTGCACCTGCTGGTGGTGGAGGATATGACTCTGGTGGTGGTGGTGGCGGCGGCGGATGGGGTCGAAGTTTCAATAACCATCCCATAGCCATGAACCACTATAATTCGAACAATCTTCAAGAAGCAAATCCCGTGCCCTTAATTGGAGAAGCGGTTTCTACTCAGGATTATAATATAAATTCAAATGTCACCCAAAACGAATGGTATCTCAAATCGAGTTCTAGCACGCCTATGATTAAAAATGTAACGTCAGAAAATAACTATCTACAGACAAACAGCAGTAATCAAAATTCGACTCTATCAAATCATCGCGATACTTATAATGATAATACTCAAAATAGCACTTTGAATGTTAAAAACTTGCAACCGGTTTATATGAAGGACTGGAAGAATTATGATTCTTCGAAAATTCGCAGTATTTTATATCCGAATTTTCTGGCTACTCGTGAGGTACAAGGAAACACTTAAATATTTATTTATTCATTTTTATAAATTTAGGAGTAGTTTATTTATTTGTAGTTGTCCGAAGTAGATAATCTAAAATCTGATTTCTCAGATCTCCATTTATAATAACTTTATTTATGTAATTTATGCTGCCAATAAATCAACAACGCTTATTTTTGAAACACTTGTACCTTTTTATGAGAATTTCAGGAGTCTAAACGCCCAATTTTCCCCTTTTAGTACCCATGATAATTTTATTATAAATTTATTCTGTACTTTAAATAGATGACTATAGAATTAAATAATGAAAGAAGAGCTTTTTAATAAATTAAAACGATCTTTTAACTCTGCCATCTGCAGGAAGAAATCTTCACTTTTACACCAGCCTTCTTTTCGCCGTCTGTCCGCAGCTAACCTTTATATCTACAGAGGGAAAGTCTCGACAGATAAACCTCTATTTTATATACAGAGGATAAGACACCACCAACTGTAGATGAAACAAAATGAATGGTCATGAAGTTCAGATAATGAACAAAAATTTCAATCTTTTTATCTCAGTGTCAATGGATTTTTTCTTAACACAAATGATTTCAGAAAGAAATTTGTAGCAGATAACGGTTTTGGAATGCAACTCGATTGACTTTTATATAGTAATAATAATTTTTTTATTGCTGCCCTTACTAACTCGACCTACGAATATCCTATGTACTACTTAACCTACTTACACACGAACAATGCACGCATTTACACGCATTTTATACGCGACTTGACTCCTCTAATGTGCAAACTAATTCTATTGAATGAAGTAACGGCAATTGTATTCTTAAAGCATTTATGGACATGTGAACAATTTCAAATTTTTCTGCATCTCTTTAAAAATAAAAATAAAATTTTAAATGAATAAAACAGTTTTAGTATAATTATATAAGAGAAATTAGGCATGAAAAAAAATGTCCCCAAAGTGGATCAAATGTTGAGTCAGCTATTTAAAAGCATAGAATTAAAAAAAAAACTTGCCTAAAATTTCAAAACGTCAGCCACCATATTGGATAAGGTAGGGGGAGGGGTATTGCAATATCGTTTTTATTTTTCCTCTGTTTCTACAGTTCGAAAAAATTAAAAAATTCACAGAACTTTTTTCAATCATTCTCCACTTACAAGATTTTTTCAAAGAAATATTGTCGAAAAATTCAAACTCAACAAATTTTTTTGATTTTTTTGTATGATAAACTCAAGTTCTATCTTATTTCTTTTAGCACAGAATAGTTACCCAAATAGAAAAGTCAATTAAGGTTTAAACTAGGAAACCCGGCGTCGTTCCACCCATTTGAATGAAGCTTTTTGCATTGTGTTGCTGAAAATGTGCAATGAAAAGTTAAAAAATCAAATCTTGCCGCTAATTCTTATTTATTTGTTTAAACAAAGAATTCCATGAAATCATTTTTAAAGTTGAATACCAATTTTTTTTAATGTTTGTAAAAAAAATTAAGAAAACTCACAATAAATTATTAATAATCATCGTACATATTCCTTAAGACATTGATTGATAACATAAAATAATTTTACTTGAAATGAAGGGTGAAACCACCCTTAAATCGAGCGAAACACCTGCAAAAAATGCTTTTTGACGTTTATCTTGGAAACGATGCATCAAAAACAAAAACAAATTTCAGAAAAATAGTACTTATAATTTACAACAGGAATGCTGGTATGAATTATTTCTCTGCGGATCATACCTTATGAGTAATCAACCCTCAAAGTAGGGGGTCAGTTTCACTTAGCGGGTGTAACGCTCCTTCCACGGCTCATATCTTGAAACAATATGGGTTTTTGAAGAAAATATATAATACTTAAATTGTAGAACGAAAAATGTTGCATAATTTCAGTTGCATACACTTTTGTCTAAAAACGACCCCCTTTCGAGATATGAGCTGCGGAAGGAACCATTCTTATTGGAAACTATAAGTAATATTTTTCTGAAAAAAATCATTTGTTTTCGATGCATCATTTCCAAGCTAAATGTCAAAAATTATTTTTGGGAGTGTTTTGCTTGATTTAAGGGTTGTTTCATAATTCATTTCAAGTCCAACTTATTTTATGTCATCTATCAATGCCTTAAGGAATATGTATGTCAAGTATTAATAATTGATTATGAGTTTAAAATTTTTTTTATAAATAGTAAAAAAAATTGGGCACTATTTTGAATTTTTCACCCCAAAATTTATAATTAGCAACCACCAAATACACAACTACACTATTTTCGTGGCCTTAGGACTGCATTTGCTTAAGTTATTCAACTTTAAAAAGAATTTAACGGAAATCTTTGTTTAAACCAATAAATAACAATTAGCGTCAAGATGTTTTTTTTAACTTTTCATTACACATCTGTAGCAAAACAATGCAAAAGGTTTCATTCAAATCGGTGGAACACCGCCGGGTTTCCTATTTACTCATTTTTAATGTCTAACGTGACTCCTCTAAAAGGACTATTGTGAATTCTTACAGATTTTTAAATTTGGGAGATTTTAAGATGAAGGTTAAAAGCAGTAATTTTTTTGTTGGGTTTTCTGGAAAAGAAATGGCCTAATTATTTTTCTACAATGTGAACCTGTGTACCCGAGCTTTTGGAATTAACATGGAGTTTTAAATGGGAAAAAGCTCGATTTAAAAAAAATTGGAAAAAATAAGTGTTTGTTATATACTTTATTGTGAATTGAAGTATAGTCATCTCTTTTGGAGTATTCCAGGAATAATTTCAACCCAATAATCTTTTATATTGAGATTCCCAATCCCGTTTTATTATGCCCGAAAATGCACCCCAAACAAAAAAAATAGCAGTTTTCTACCAAATTCATGCAAAATACGGTATTTTTTAGACATGAATTATTTTTATTCGATAAATGACGTATTTTCATGTATTTTTGAAATAATTTGGAAATGTTTAAACAATTATTATTTGTTAAAAGACTTTCCTCCTCCTGTAAATCGTGAAATTAATTATATTTTTGGATAAATTATAAAAAGTTGCTGAAAGTCAACTGTTATAGTTCTTGTTTAGCATAGTTGGTAATTGTTTAAACAATTTTCATTGATTTAACCATTTTTTTCTCCCTAAACTCGTAAAAAGTTCCTAGTTTCTGGAATTAATTAAAGAAAGTTGAGGAACATGTTTTTCAAGGGTATTTTAATTTTTTTAACATATTATTCTTATTTAAATAATATAGGGCATACGTTCTGAGATAAGGAAATACTGAATGTTAAGCTACATGGTGTAAGTGATAAAAAAATCTAAACTTTTCTCCAGCTTCCCTATGTAGAGGCGCAAGTTAATGATTATTAGATGTTTAAATAATTGCAGAATATCTTAAGAAAAGAAATGTTACCCTTAACATTCGTTACAACATATCATTAATTCCAGAAAATAATAATTTTCCTCCCTTAAAAGAAGAAAAAAATTATTTAAAGGAATAAAAATTGTTTAAATAATTAGGAAATATCCTTTAAAAATATATCGCTCTCAAAATTCTTTCATTGTGTCATGATTTCCCGAAAATTAAAATTTTTTACAATTTTAGGGAATAAAAATTGTTTAAAAAAATGTGCAATGATCAACTTTCTTTAATTTATCCCCTTATTATCCCCGTTATATCATATCCCGTTATTCATTTTAGAAAAAAATCCAAATAATACCCTCTTTAGTATGAATTTAATAAAAAATTATATTTTGTTTTTTTTTGTATTTTCTGGGCACAAGAAAAGGGTATTGGCGGTGTTATCATTAAAGATAATGGAGTGGAAAAGATTCAATGAATACTTCTTAATACGTGCCTATACTTGAAATCATACAAAGTGGATAAAAAGTATTTCTTTTTACATTTTTTTTGAAAATCAAGATTTTTCCATTTAAAACCCCATGTGAATTGCAAAGGCCGGGTTCACAGGTTAACGTTGAAAAAGAAGAAAAACGCTATTCCTTTTTCCGGAAAACGAACAAATTGCTGAGAAAATTTTTATTTTAGATTCTATTTGAGTTCACTGAGTGGTCGCTAGCCCAGTCTTCGACGAAAAATTAATATTAAAATTCAAAGTTATAACTGACCGATTTCATATTTTATTCAAAACTATAAGGAAATTGTAGATTTTTATATAAAATTATGTTTTCGAAAGTGCTTTTAAATTTTTCACATATATGCTTATCTAAAGAATTCTGTGAGTGTGGGAAAACTGGGGTCAAAATCCAGGGTTTTCTTATCATAATAAATCAATTTTTCTCATTAGTTACTTTTCTTTTTGATCACTGGGCTGCTGCATACGTTTTTAATATCTAGTAATCACCATTCCAATTAAATCTCAAACTAAATGGTAAAATTATTGTATTTGTATATTTTTTGCCTTATTAAAGATACATCTTTAGTACATGACAATATTCTTGTGAAAAATACATATTTCTTTCAGTAATTACGAAAACTTGAGTCATTATTTATTACCTGCATCATCACACCCATCGTTATTTACCGCCTGCTGTATTTTCCCCGCAAGTGTTTTAGCATATTGTTCACACGCAGGGATGCTTTTCAGGCTATCAAATAGTGAAAACTTGGCACCACCAAAAGCGCCGATGATAAGGACGATTAATTTAACAGAATATTCCGGATACAATCGTCGTAACTCCCTCATAAGGTCTCTATAACTCTCTTTTCATTCTCCTAGGCTATGATGTTTTTTTCAGCTGGTGCCGAAAATTCGATGACGAACATGGTTCGCTTCTCGAAGTCAAGGAGAACTATGTGAGTCCTCGAGGATGCAACAGAAACAATTTTCGAAAATATGAAGTTTCAGTATATGCGCACTTCTCATTCTCGACGATTGACTCTACTCCTCTAGGAGCGTTTAGCGGAACGATATTAAGGTTAATTCCATAAGAGTGGCATAGATGGTAATAAAGCACTCTTAGTGTTGTGTTGTGCCTCTGGATGTATGTAGGTCGTTCCCGCATGACTTGGGCAACTAGATTATATGTGTCCTAGATGCTCGGAGTTTGCATGGCACGCCCTGCAGCTATCATCTGGAATGTCTTGGCTTAAAATATGGCGGCGGTATGTTAAGGTGGAAATAACACCGTCTTGAAATGCCAAAATGAAACCCTCCGGTGCTTTCTGAATCCGGACTTTCAGAAGTAAGTACTCAAGATCGATAAGATTTGATGCATTTTGCTCACCCTGACACTGATATTAAGTCCGAGTGTTTCAGCAGCCTCCTCCGCTGCTTTGTACAGACACGCTCCTTTGCCCACTTCCTCATGTTTCCTGATCATTTTAAGAAGAGGTTCTCTTCCATTTGCGACTCTACGTGCTGTACCCAGAATAATCATGTTGTGAAGACATTTAAGATTCAATATTGAC
>JAWWLR010000034.1:33251404-33262950 GCA_035041075.1 Acraspis erinacei
CCTTGTTAGTTGTCACACGATTTTTTCCAGATGAGATAGTAAATCTGGTTTTCCAAAGTGGCATCAATCTCTCTATGTACCTCACGATTTGCGGATGAATCTTTAAGCTTTACAAAAGACAGATAATAAGTTTATGGGAGATCGAATCGAAAGCTTTCCGGTAATCAATCCAGGCAATGGATAGGTCGCGCTGGTAGGATGCTACGTCTTTGTAGACACTTCTATTGATGAGAAGCTTCTGCAGACGCCTTTCTTTGAGCCGCGTTGTTCATATATTTCTTGCCACACAGTTCCGATTGTCCGAACAATCCTATCATTTACAATAGCTGTGAATATCTTATACAGTGCGTTCAGACAAGTGATTGGCCTATAAGTCTTCAGGTCAGCTAAGTTGCCTATTTTCGGCAGGAGTAATGTGCGCCCTTCCACCAACGACTCCGGAATTGGCTCTTCCGATTTCAAATATGAGGTGAAAATATGGGCCAGATTCTGATCATTTGAAGGAAGCTTCTTCCACCAGAAGGTCTTGATACCATCTGATCCCGAAGCGGAATAGTTCTTCATACCTCTCAATACTTTTTTCACCTCCTCGGTAGTGATGGGTGGGTATTCTTCTTCAGGAGTTGTTATGAGGGCATCACACAGCTCTATGTTTCTATTTATGTTCTCTGTGTCTTCGACCAGTCTATGCTGCATTTCATAGACTTCTCTCCAAAATGCTTCGACCTCCTCTGGTTTGGACGGGTGATCGACAGCAACTGGAGAGTCTTGGAAGAGTCGAAATGGGTCAGAGAGAAACTGTTTGTTTTCTCTGAACCACCTCTGTCGCCGCTCAAAACTTCTCTTAACGTCATGTAGTATTCTCTCAACAATATGCTGCCTAATGGTCAGCAACTTTGAACTTTGAATGCTTTTCATATAAAAGCAATATTTTTTCAAATAAATCATTAAAAACATGGAAATAGAAGTCTTTCAAAAAATTCACTATACATCAGAATTTAAATTGCACAAAAATGTCTCTTGATACTTTTATGTACCAGGTTGAATGCAATTATTTTCATAAAATATTCATCAAGTATACTATAACTCATAACTCTATACAAAGGCTAGATATCTATATCCCTGAAAATACTCTCTATAACGAATAAATACAGATATTAAACTTTAAAATCGGTTAATATATTACCCTTTTATGCAGGTCTGCAATTAAAAGTAAAATTGACAAGAAAGTCCAATTTCAAGCAAAATGTTCACGTATCGGTCTGATTTGATAAATCTAATAGGGGAGAGTGGAGCATGGTGTCTGTGAAGGGTATGATCAGAACTATAAATAACGGCCTATTGTTTTATTTACGTATTAGCTTCATGATAAAATAGCTTTCTATGTTTAGAAAAGTATTGATTTGATGCAATTTATTGTTTTAAATACGCTTAAGAAGAAGCGAATTAAAATTAATTAAATCTTGCGCTGTCACATATGGGGTATGAAATCGCGCCGCGGCGAGCCCATGTATCTCAGCAGGTAGTAAGAGGTTATAACTGCATTTACCACATATTTTACTTTGATTAATAAAAAAACACACTGTAAATTAATGTGAAAAATGGCTAAAGTAATTTTTTTCGTCACTTTACATTTTCCAAAATTACCATGTTATTTAATTTTTATTTTACAATGTTTGTATATTTGTATGTTCTCTGATAATGTAAACTGCACCTTAAAAAATATACACATCAAAATCAGATTTCATTCATAATTTATAGGGCATTTAATTTAAAGCACGATACTATACCCCCTTCTCCCCTACTTCGTTTTTAGGCGTTTTAGGTCACCTACTGTTAGAAAATAAATCACCAGCTAAATCGCTGACGCGGTCGAGCAGAATCTTGAGCTAATTTAAAAAAAGGTGAGATACTATTATAGGCTAATAAAAATCTTCCCTAATGTTAAGCCTGGTAAATTTTACTGAGTTGAGACTAATGACTAGTTTCTGAATTTAAATTCGCACAGTAAAAAAAGTTGAATAGAGATAACGCTATATCGAATTGAGGTCACGTATGAAGTATATTCGATCCCCTGCCATTTCCTAGTTCAGACTTTTAATCCAATTCTACAAGACACTGTATTTTACCAAATTTACGTTCGCAGAATACTGCCTAACGTACTATAAAAGTGGAGACATTGAAGTGCAAAAGACGCAATTCGGGAATTACAGGAAGTAAAGTTTTCGCGTTATCTCTGTTTACCTCTCTTACTGGTTTCTCTGTTCGTACATAAAGCCTCATATTTCCATCGAAGAAAACTTATTGCTTTTTAAGAAACGCTTTGACCTCTAGACTGTGACCCGAGCCTCTGAGAATTCCATTCGTATGCATTTTTTTATGGTCATTGGCCCATTTTCATTTAAAGAGTTCGAAGGACCACTTCGTCGTCCATTCACCGTTAGGTTATCTGGGTCCGGCCTTCCTGTTCAGCGTTCACGTTACACGATACTGGCGTGAACTTGACCTGATCAGGAAAATCAGGTGAAAGTTTTAGGATTCTCGATAGAAAGACATTCTACTCCGGAAATAGGTACCTGTCCGCTAATAAAGAATCAGTTCACTTTCCGTAAAACCAGGAAGAATTAATAAGAAACAGGTAATGATAAAAGTGGTTTCGTGATGAAGCATGTTTAGTTACCTTAATAATATATTGAAAGTCAGGTAACTCTTCATTTTTTTTTCATGTGATTTAAAATTCTTATGTCGATATCAGATCGATTAATCGCATATATGAAGTGCCTCGTCGTCAGTGATGCATGCCGATAATTTCCAGTGATATTCGGGATTTTCTCGTAACATAATCAAACAGGATTAAAATCTGCTCAAAACGAGGAATTTATAGTCTCGAGAAAAGATCACGATGAGACTTTCTTTCTCGCTTTTTCCAACAGAATTCTATCATTTTTTTAATCATTATAACTGTGCGTATCACTCCGAACTTAATTTTTTTTAAATATATCAATAGTATATTACATCACAAGTAGGGTTAGGCACGTCTTTACCGCGGGGAGGCCAATGATCGCAGGACGAGAAGTAAAAGCCTGGCCTTGGGCCATGGTTTTTTCTCTTCGCCCTGTGAACATGGAGTTCTCCACTTAAAGATGTGTAGAACCCTACGAGTGATGTAAGATAGTTTATTCGAAACCACCATACGTTATGAGCCTATAGAGCACCCTGAAAAGAAGGCCAGCTTCTTTTATTTCGTCATTTATGTTGAGGGATGGAATTTTGCTTGTTTTTCCATGATTTTAAGTTTAAAGGGCTATCTGTAAGCTCACTTTCATGGGTACGTGATAGGCTCATAACATGGTGGTTAAGAATAACACAATTTCTAATCGACGTATCGTAGTTTAATAATAACACATGGCGGTCGGAAGTTAGATATTTAGATAATACATATTTTTTGGACTTTAGTTAGACAATTTATAATTCTAAAGAACAAATGGGAGAAGGAGTTCTGACACTTACGAAATTGTGAGAACTTTAGGAGGCTGAGGTGGACCTGAAAAATAACACTGTTCTGCAAAACTTACATTTTGGTTTGATAATTAAAATGTCCAGGTTGCTTTTTATATATTATTGTATGCAGAACATGAATCTTACCAGCGAACATTGTTTAATCCAACAGTCAATGAAAAACTTCACAATCATTCTAATGCCAACATCAGTGTAACGAAGTCCTTATTAGGGAGAAAAGTTTGATTAACTTTTGTCTTTCTAGCACTGTTTTTAAATAATTAACATTAAAAAACAAGTAAATACCCTGTTGATGTCATTCTAAGGCAAAGAATGGGCCAAGCATGGATAAAAATTGCAAAGCTCTTTCTAATGTCACTAGCGTTCATTCAAGTCAAATAACAACGGGTTAGGAATTAAAATTTGAACAGTGTATATCCATATTTATCCCACTGTTGCTATTCCAGGAAAAAGAATGGGACAACCCTGGATCAAAATTGCAAAGGTTTTTCTAGCTTCGGTAACGCTAATTCAAGTAAAATCATAAGAGTGGTAAAAATTGGAGTTAAAATTGAAAACCTATATCTATATTTACCCTGCTGGTGTCATTATAAGGAAAAGAATGGAACAAGCCAGAATTAAAGTTGCAAAATTAGAAAAACATTTGAAATTTTTATCCAGGCTTGTCCTTTTGTTTGCCCTAGAATGGTACTAACAAAGCATTTCTAGTGTTCCTAACTGCTCTAAATTGTAATCTATAATCTCAAGTCAGAGTCGAAGTTGTGGCTTGCAAGTTGAGCGTGTAAAGAGTTTCGAATTAAGAGGGAACTTCTTAAAAAATACGAAGTTACACTTTACAACTCTAAGCAATACAATTTCTTTTTCTTTTTAATATTAGTTCTTTTCAGAAAAGTGCTAATAAGGCCAAAGTATATAAGCTTTTTGTCTCTAATAAGACTGTGTAACAGTAATTTTTGCAAGATAATTATTGTGGTCGTTTTTGAAAGACTTTTTCGTAAGACATTTTTTGCTGACAAGAATCATAATATGCGTCCAAACATCTATAAAAAGCGACCTGAATAATTTGGGCGTTAAAAAAGTTATTTTTGCAGAACAGTCTTATCAAGAGTGTGTAAAGTGACTCAGGGGATTTTTAAAGTTTTGCACATGTCAAAACTCTTCCATCCGTTCGTTTTTTAGAATAAAAAATGTTCTAGCTAATTTTTCAAAAAATGTGTATTATCTAACTATCAAACTTCGGCATGCAAAACATTATTCTTCAACTAGCAAATATTGATTTCAAAAATTGTTGATAAATTTCTGAAACTTTCCTTTAGAGTGATGCGTACAGTTTTGATGTTCGAAAACTCGACATTGTTTTTTTTTTTGCCAATTAAGTTCTGTACACGTAAACTGTCCAATTTAGTGTTAGACTAATCATTTAGTTTCAGCATGAGATGTGGCCACCCAGCCATCCCCATCCTTGAACAATCTGTAAACATTTTTCACTGAAAAATTCATTTTTCTGGATTATAATTTCCACCAAAAAATACATTTGAATAATTAGTTAAGTCCACAAATTAAAAATATGCGCCATTGCGCGTCCTAAAAATATTATTATCTGAAAAAAGATGAGTTGAATATTACGCTAAAAAATATATTATGCAAATATTCTTAGCAAAATATTGAACAATGATTGAATAACTCTGTAAAATAAATTATTTGATTAAACACAAAGATAAAAATTCATGGGATTACATGGATTCGAACCTCTGAAGGTGTTAGACTGTAAAGGCATTTTATTTGGTAGTCACAACCATAACGATGTCTATTACTGTTCTTCAATAAAATCAGCTTAAATGGAAAATGGTTTTCTATGGCGTTATAAAATTCCGTGCTTCCCATTTTGATTTTTATGGACTTTTAGTAAGCTATTTATTTTTAAACGAAAGAAGATATCTCGCCGAAATTTTTCGAAATAGCTCAAAAAATATAGAAATATATCGCAAATAACAGATTTTAATCAGAAGTTATCAGGTTACAGCCATTACTTCTATTTTTAATTCATGAATTGCACAGTGTGAAGTATTGAAGGCAATACTGTACTTATCGAAAACGTTGAGATTATAATTTTCTTTTTCTTTTATAATCAATATTATTTAAATTAAATAAAACTGAATCCTTATAACATAATTGATTTTTTGTGAAAAAAGACTTTTGCAGCTTTCATCAAATGTAGACGCTTTGAGACTCACTAATAGTGAAAAAGTATATTTTATTTCGGTGCCTGTCTGTCGTTATCCCCGTTGTTGATAATGTCATTGCCATCCTTTTCGTCCTCTTCCTTTTTGAAGAAATTATCTGATTGAACTGCGCTTTGGCATACCTTTTTAAGGCCTAAAAAGAAAGGACGAGTTTATTAACCAGCCACTTACGACCAACGGTTCTGGTTTAATCCCACGAAAATGGTTTCTAAAAAATAAAAAGTTTCATTTTTCAGCGAAACTTATGCCATTTTAGATTAATAGAAAAAGGATAAATGATAGGCACAATACCATTTTTTACAGCAAAAATGGTTACCTAAAGTAAAAGTCTCGAGCCGAAGTACATAAATGTACACAATGTTTTGACCTATAATTTTAAAAGGTCTATGTATATGCATAAATGTGAGGGAAACCCGAAGACCGGGCGTCAGTGTGCGGTAAATAAATTATCAAACGCGAACCGCGTGATCCAACAGACGACACAGAAGCACTTAAACTTATCTATCAGCCTCGCGCGCGAGATCCAATGAGGATGCGCCCGCGTCACGGGCAGATTTTTAAATTCCTATCGTTTATGATTGAGAAAGTATTAGAATTGTCCGAAATTTGACACTACACTTGTTCAACGGATCTCCAAGTTTCGAGACCCCCCTGAACCCGAAAATCAAGTTTTTACAATGACGTATGCCTGTCTGTCCGTAAAGAAACACGATAATCCTCGAAAAAATAAACGGATAAAATCAATCTTTGGCATTTTTTTAGGTCCTAAAAGAAAGGACGAGTTCATTCACCAGCCATTTTTGATAAAATTCAAATAGTTGGAGGTATCGCGGATGCGAGATCGTTTTTCGGCAGAATATGGACAAGAAAACCGGTCACGCTACAACCTGCCTATTGTAGGTCAATTAAATTCAGATGCTCATCTGTTTCTGAACCGAGTGGCCCGCCCGAGTGGTTTCGGGTTAGGAATATTAACACTTGAAGACATGAGACAGACAAATCGACAAGAAACGTTTGATTTTTCCGCTCTAAATCATAGAAAATTAAAGCCAAAATGTTTTTAACTCCCTGGAACATTTTACCTAAATAATCGTCACATGATTCGTTAACATTAAGTATAAGTTTTCTACCCTGTATTATATATATTATAGATTTTATTTTTGCTCCTTACCCAATTGTCATTCTCATATTTTCATTCATTTTCAAATTCCTGTTTGAACATTTTTCAAAACATTTGCGTTTCAAAAAATATATATTACAGTTTTTAAATTTATGAGATGGAAAACTGGATGTGGACCATCATTCTCTCCCACAAACTTAGACAAAGTGTTGTTCTTTATGCTCTCGCATATTTGGTGTAGACTTCTTGAGGAATACATGCTTCTAGAATTTCTTCAAAATTTTATATTCGAGAAAACCTGTATTAGAAAACTTTTTTGTTTATCCTGTACAATATAATTTTTGGCCCTTATCAAGTTGTTATTCTCATGTATTCAGTTTTGATCATCGACATTTTTGTATTCGTAATGAAACTAAAAACGGTATCTGCTGGAAATTCCAAACCTACTGGAATGAAATAAGCTTTGGAGCTGTTCAACCGATGAGTCTGGAAGTTTAAAGACGAATGATTTGCTGTCGATTTCCACAAACTTAGGGACTTTCTTGTGAATCTTAGATTCTTTACATTCTCATTGATTCGCTTGATGAAGCTTTCCCATCCTATGAAAAAAACTATTATCTACGCCACCACAGGTTTATGAGTGCATAATTTTCCATTTTTTCTCAAACACATACATATCTGGTAAGGGAAATTTTATATTTTGAATCATTGAACCTAGAACCTTCACTGTTACGCCCGTTCTTCTATTACCATTGGTAAGATTCAGGAAATAATTTGAAAAATTATTAAATTAGATTTATGGGTTTTCATGTGATTTGCGTTTCAGAATATAGCAAGGAATTGGAAAATCTTTAGAATAACGAAAGTCATTCATAATTAAAAAGTACATAGGGATTCTCACAATTTTACCAGATATTCTTCTAGACATTTTTTTCTTTTTACAGTTATTTACCACCATAGAATTTAACCTTAATGATTATAAAAAGATTCTCAATATCATTTCTCACTGAGAAAAAATTGCATATTGACTATCATCATATTTATCGGGACCTCCGCAGTTGTTGACAAAAAATTAACATAAGTAAAGATTTTTATGAACAAATCATCTACCAATTCCATTTCTAAGTTTTAGTAAGGCTGTGTCTAGGTTCAACGAAATTTGGTGAGCGTAGACCAAATGTTACCGGCATGCAGTAATCGCTTTTTAATATTAAAAGGCCATGATGGAAGAAATATTAATCAGGCTTATTTAATGAATCATTGAATTATTGTGCTTTTTTATTAAATAAAATCACCTTTATAATCCCTTTTGTTTTATATTTTCACATTTATAATTCTCGTCTTGCAACATCATGCGATCATGAACTACTGAAATGGCATAAGAGGTAGCGCTGATGAAAGTGAAATAGAGCCAAGATATTTTTATTGTAAAAAGGAGTAAAATTTTTATTTTGCAGAATGTTGCACGCTATTCTGAGACTTTTAATAGGATTTTAATAACATATGTTCCGATATGTTACTTCTCTAAAATTATATCAAAGCTAGATTATTATGATGTAATGTATGTTAGAGACCAGAGATTTATTGAAGACGGCAATTTTGCTTCTTATTATATGAACTTATTCTTTATTTACATTTTACGCATGAAATATTCTTAGATAATATCCTTTCTGTGATATATAATTTTATTACATCTGAATTAATATAACGTTTGCATCCTCAAGTGCATCGATGTGAGGCAATACCCAATTTAGAAGTAAACAATACTGAAATATTGAAACGGTGTTCCAAGATAGAGATAATCAGAACTCCTATTAGCTTTAAATACCTTATCCTAATTATTTCAAAATATTCGTTCAAGAGAGAAATTAAAGTTGCTGCATTGTGAATAATTGTATGCACTGGAATGAGAGAATGAAAAAAATTGCAAATCTAAGCTAGATGCACAAACCACCCCCTTTCCGGCTGATTAGAGACAACTTCATAACAAAGGAATAACGAGAGAGAAAAAGGAAAGATTCAACCAAAACCAACCTATCCATCTTTTCTTATTCTTTCTGCGTCTTTTTTATATTGCTACGGCCAACCTCTTTCGAAGCCAATTTAGACCTCCTCATCAGTGATTATTTACAGTAAAGATACAGGTATGAATAACCGAACTTATGTGAATTAAAATTCACATAACTTCTAATAATAAAAATTATAAATGTTTAAAAAAAGTTATTTGATCTAATTCTCTATTGATTTATGAAAATTAAATTACTTATTAAAAATTCTTTTTTATGACAAAGAATAAATAAGAACTTTATCCAATTAGCTGATCTTAGTGTTTAGCTACATAAATAAAATTCCTTAATATTTTATATTTCATAGTAGATTTTTACATTAATTCCGGAATAATGTTAGTGATATTTGCAAAGAATTATCGTGGTTGTTTCTCCTTGCAATCTGTGAAAATTTCTTTCAACGTGTGTTTTTACGATTGAGTCGTAGAACTCGACTCACTGGTCTAAGTACAGCTATAGATAAAAAAGCATACTCGTAAATACATATAAAATACAAATAAAATATAAATAAGATAAAAAGGTTTTAAAAATTGTGTACTATGAGTTGAATTTTCTTATCTTTCTGACATATTTTAATAATTGGAAAAAATTGACTATTATCTCTAATGTTTTCAACTTTAAATTCCTAAGTTTTACATTCTCGCCAGAGAAGTTATTTGATTATTGTACAATATGACCCCTCCCCCCACTCTTTTTTTTGGATCAAATTTGCACATTTTGAGATCCTCTCAAACTGAAAAATAGTTTTTCGCGAATGTGTCTCTTTGTCTGTCTAGCGATGTGTCTGTAGATTTTTAGTCTGTTAGCACGATCACTCTCGAAAGAATTGCCAGATTGGATTAGCCTTGTGTATACTCTTTTGTTGTACTAAATTGAAGGCTTAAGTTCTCTAGCCAGCCATTTTGGATCAAAGTACAAAAAGTCAGAGCATTTAAAAAAATGTTAAGTTTGATAAAAAAATTGCCGGAGTTATGATATTTACAAAATTCCGAAAGACAAACAAAGGAGAATATTTTGAGCCAAGCAACGCACGATATTCAAAAACAGAAAGAGTAGGAAAAAGGTTGTATTTTACGGTCAAACTATATAAGATAGAACAAAAGATGAATCAACAAACGCTGTGCACCCAAAAAAGATCTACAATTTTGTTATAAATCACTTTTTTGTAGGATCCGTAGTTTTTGTTTCATTCAAAAAAGAGCTACAGTTTTTTATGAATTATTCTTTGATAGAATGTGTAGTTTCCGTTTTATTTATAAAAAAAAACAAGATTAAAAATGAAAAAAATGGATGAACGATACAAGTTATGAAAAAAATGAATAGGCAAAAGTTTCTCATCCAACAAAAGGTGAAACTCATTTAAATTCGTCATGAATAATTTTTCTATAGGACGCGTAGTTTTTTTTATTGTAAAAAATAACATTCGAAATAAGAAAAATTAAATTTTTGGAAAAACGCCACAGGTGACGAAAAACTGAAAAGACTGAAAAGACAAAAGTTGTTTAACCAAAAAATATCTAAAAATTACAATAAATAAACTTTCTAGAAAAAGGACATAATCTACACTAACATTTTATGTTTTTAAATTTTCGCCCAAATTATATCTACAAATTTTCTTAGAACAACATTACGTTCAGATATATATATATTGAGTTTGAATCGTAAAAAATAACATTGAAAGTAAACAAATTAAGTTTATGAGAAAACGACACAAGTTTCAATAAAATATTCAAGATATTTTATAAATATTTTTAAAAATAAGACAACGAAAATACTTTTGTTTCAATACCAATGCATATTATGAATGGTGATAATTTACATTTATTGAAATGATATACATCTTCCAGGATAGTTAAGAATACAATTTATTGCAAAATACGAAACAAATAATAACGTAATTATTAAAAATAAAATTTGTACTTTATATTGCAATATGTCTGAATAAGCAGCTCCAGCCCGAGGTATAGTGATACATTTAATATACATTTGATATAATAGAGACGAACATAATGTAGAAAAATTGCATTTCGGAAAAAATCGAGTGCGAAGCACGAGATACGTGATGAGAATGTGTTCGTTAAAGCCGAAAGAGCTTTAATAAAAGAGCCTTCACAATCACCAAATTACATTTGTGGATGTTCTGACTTTTGATTTTAAAAGGCCTGCTCAGAAATGTAGAATAAGTACTAAGACGGAGCACTTAGCGCGAGATAAAGAATTTATCAAGTGCGAAGCAACAGATAAATACATTATCGAGCACGAAGCGCGAGCAAAAAAAGTCTCTTTCCCTATGCACGCTCAAACTTGCGTGCGAAGCGGGCTGCGCGCAATGAGAATATGCCCGCGCAATGGGAAAATTTTTAAATATAAATTTGGATGAAACTTTCATAATCTGAGACTGTGATATTTTGAAAAAAATTTAAATAATATTTTTCTCTTTTTTCACAAATAAAAATTTTTCTGAAATATATTGCTAAATTCATGCTGCGGTGATGGAAAAGTAGTGTAATCTATTGTGTGAATTTGTGCGTTAACCTTTATCATTGTTTCATTTTTATTACATTCTCATCATAATGAGAAGGTATTGGGTTTGTGTGA
>JAWWLR010000034.1:33300363-33311782 GCA_035041075.1 Acraspis erinacei
TATATACATATATATATATATATATATATATATATATATATATATATATATATGTGGAGTCTCAGTTCGGAAGTATGGCAACTTCTGCTTGAGTCGCAAAATTACCAATATAATTCTGCATGTCTTAAAAAACTCAAAGGTCTGTTATCACACAAACACAGAAAATAAAAGATGATTAATATTGGTCTGAAATTGAATAAAAATGAAACGCAATGCTTTTGTACCGATTTCTAACTTTTTATTTGATCAGAGAATTGGGCACCATAATGAGCCAACCATCAGGATCAATTACCTGCTATGAAGTATAATGAATAGCATTAAGCATTATCGTTTCCATCGCGAAATCGCATACCCTCCTTCAAGCTACAAGTGGGGAAATATATTGAATGACGCGAAGAATTCAGTATTGTGAACAGCGGTTTTAAACCAATCTCTAATGAGATATTAGGAATCACAATTTTTCATCATCATGGACGTGACGGAATGGGTGATTCTGCTTGAGCAGAATCACCTTTTCCCTACATGAATGCACTTGACAGAAATGCATACAAAATCTCTTAGCGAGATACACTTACTTATATCTTAACTTTGTTTAATTGAGTGCGTACTTTCCATAAAATAAACTCAAAATAAACAATACAATAATTTTTATTTATTTTGGAGAACTGGATTTAAATCATCTATACTTATAACCAAATTTACAGTGATCGAGAATTAAATAATTAAATAAAGAATTTTATCTCAATGAGGCTCGCTCATATTGAGAAAGGAGAGAGATACTCAAAACAAAATATAGTTCTTATTCAAGATATATAACTGTGATTATCGAATGATTATCGAATGATTATCGAATGATTATCGAATTATCGGAAAAATCTATCGCCAGCTTATCGGATTGTGATACGCTACGTTCATTAGAGATGGAACTTCTCAAGCAATAATCAAGTGTCAATTCCTACATATATGTTGCATCCAATAAGTCGCCCAAGTTTGCATGTGCAATTACATTTTTAAACTGAGCTTTCGAAGAAATTTCCTACTTTTTTATCGAAAACTCATTAAATTGCAGAGAGTACTGGAAAAGCATGATGTAAAAAGAAACATCTTTTAAGATCAACAAATAATTTCTAGGTTCATAATCATTCATAGCTTATTTGTTTTTCAACAGCATTTTATTTTTATTTATTTAATTTAATGTAAGAGGATACTATTTTTTGGGAGTCTATAATTATGTTTTTGGTGGAGAATTCATTCTCAGAAGAATTTATCGTGGTTAAAAATACAACTATTTGGTTAAAAATTTTGCACAGATTTGCACAAATTACGACGAAAACTTTGAGTCTATATAAAGTTGAGGGTGGCTGATGGCCGGGGCTAGCTTACTTTAATTATTAATAGACATTCTTAATTTCAGGTTAAAATTGCTCCGTGCAGATTACAACGTTAAAATATTGATTGGCGTAAAGCTTAAAAAAATTAACCTGAAGTTAGAGATAATGAATTATGTTATTTTACACATAAATGGAATTGACGATAACGGCCAATGATAAGACCAAAGTACAGACAAGCCGCATCTTTTACAATTCGAGGAAAGACTGGTAAATGTATAAATGAATAATTTGAAAACAATTTAACTAATGAATATTTTAGTGCTTAATAAGCTTGAATAATTTGTATTAAAGTCTTCATATCTGAGATAAAAGGCATTAAACTTATCTATCTGAGATATTGACATTTGATAAGAGTCAGTTTTAACAAAGGAAATTTGATTACAAATTCCTTGAAACCATTTAGGTAATATTTACGCCTTAAGGAAACCTCTTTTACTCATAAAAAGCTAATATAAATTCTGCAAAATATGTTGAGACAATTGGAAATATTGCTTTCATCGTATCGTATATTTTATCTTCTGTTTAAGAAACCATGATCCTAGCATCTGGAGCCTACAACCTCTCATGGAGTCTTGAATTTTAAATATTCAATTTTGACCACTTATAAAATGAAAGTCTTTATCATTTCCAGGTTAACGTCTTTCAATTATTTTCAGGTATAAAATTATAATAAAAATACGTCTCAAAATTAAAGAATTATAAATTGAAAATTGTTTATATTGAAGGGTCGGATGCAATAGCTACCTTAGCGCTCGAACACGCGGAGAATTATTCTACCTGGAGCAAAATTTTCAAATTGTTCAAATTTGAGTGTCGACAATTAAAACTTGTGGAGAATTTTATTGCGATCTTTTTTGTATGGCAACCAAATTCGAAGGTTGTTTCGTTTCTTAGTTATTTAAGGAAAACTGAATTCTTAAAAGAAAAACAATCAATACCTTTTTGTGTTCAACTCGCCAGATCTTTGCCGGGAATTAATATTTTGTCTTGAAAATTGTATGTAACATTCTTCAACATATTCTACTACTGTTAGAGTGTTTACGAAGCTCAACAAATATTTCAGGGCCGTGTAGTTTTGAATTGTGATGACTTCCAATGAGAAAAATCTTCGTTAGGGTTGAAAGAAGTATGAAGTTCAAAGGAGTATGAATAAGTAGCTTTAAAGTCCAAGGTTTCTCCAGTAAAATCTTCGCTTGAAAATCTTGCGCTTCACCCGTCGCTAAATCAAGCGACTTTTTTCCAACCTTATTTTTAAATCTATAATATTAAGAGAATATAATACTCTTTACATCTGGACCAAGCACACTAATCAATATTACGTGGCTGCTGAGTAATCATTATAAATCTTCACAAGTGAAATTGAATTTGATGTGAAGCTAAAAATCCGAGATAGATATCATTCCTTAATTTTTGATCATAATCATTCTTTGAAAAAATAAATATAAGAATTTCATACATAATGCTTAAAAATAAATTCTCCTTTTTTAGAATTTCGACTAGCTGAAGTCGATTTTTTATCGATTTAAAAAAGAGTTAGAAATCGTTAAAGTCTATGGTACCTATAAAACAATTTGAGCACTTGGCCCACAGTACATATCTGCCTAATGAAGTAGCAGTCAATATTAAATGTAATATGCACATTGCATTAATAATAACAAGAAAATATTTTGTCTAAATTATGTAATTTTATTATAGAACAAATCTTTTAAATACAAAAGTTTATTATTCGATTTTTTATATATAAAATCATGCTTCCTGCATTCGGTTCAGAAATTGCATCTAAAATCCAAAAAATTTTGAAATATAGCAGACATGGAAAGGCCTTTTAAACAGAATTACCAAGAAATTATCTTTCTTAGTGTATTCAAAATAAAAAAACTATTCATATATTTTCTAATATATGATTTACTAGCTGTGCCCTGTGGCGGCAGCTTCGCCGCCGCGGAATGATTGCTCCACATCATACTATATATCGATAACAAACGGAAGTGCAATAAAACTTGTATCCATTTAGAAAAAAAACATGTAAAACGCGTGATGAAGAACTTTGCATTATTTAAGACTAACTTAACTTATGAATGTACGAAGCCTTTAAAAGTAAGATTTTTGACTGCATTCAATGCTACTCACATGTTTTCTCTTGATATTATTTTATTACTTTAAATCATAAAACTCGTACTCAGGTCAAAGGATTTGGTTTGGAAAAATGCAAAGTCTACAACGAAATTTCAACTAATCTTGAACTAAACTCTGAGAAGGCAAAACAGAAATATGAACTAAGAAACAGAAAATGATGATGGTTTTTAATTACTAAAATTTTACTCGAGTCATCAAATCCAGTCTTTCGAATTCTGAAATCAGTCGTGAAATTTCGATATAAATTGTGAAAAAACTTCACAAATTTGAATTTTATACAGCACATTTAAAAAAAACCCACCCTCTCATTCTATCTTTCACCTCATAACTCTTACGACCTGCTTGGGAGCCCAAATTATATGAGTGCCAAATTTGGTGACGATTGCTCATTAACTGGATTCTCATAAACATCAAACTTTTTAGACAACTTGATTTCATATTTCAAAAACTGTGCCCCCGCCCCACTTTATCATCCCACAATATTCTGACGACATGTCCGTGACCCTAACAAATATGTGTGCAACATTTGATGCCGATTGGTCAAAAACTGAGGTAGCCCCCCACCCTTATATTTAATCAATTCTATGCCCCTCGTACTCTCACGAACTGTCTGAGAGCCTAAAGAATAGGATTAAGAAATGTATTGCCGGTTGTCAAAAACTATAGATTCTCATAAGCATCATACGTTTTAGGCCATTTGGAGTTATATATTTCAAAAACTCTGCCCCCCCGCCATCTTCTTTTCCAATACTCTTACGACCTGCCCGGGAGCCCAAAGAATAAGTGTACAAAATTTGGTGCCGATTGTCAAAAACCGTAGATTTGCATAAGCATCATACATTTAGGCCAGTTGATTTTATATATTTAAAAATTGCCCCCCCCCCCACTCCCTCTGCGCCTCAAAACTCTTAGGACGTGCCCGGTATCCCAAAGAATAATTGTAAAAAATCTTATGCTGATTGGTCAAAAACTGCGAATGTGCCCCGCCCCCATCTGCCCCCATACTCTTACGACCTGTTTGGGAGCCCAAAGAATATTTTTGCCAAAAAAGTAAATCACGCTCCCTTGTCCAAAATTGGTTACACTTTTAACAGTAGTACAAAAATGTAAAAGTTAGATAAAATCATGTAGTTTTGAATGCCGAGTGGCGTTTTTTATGAATCGCAATACCCGGTCCAGTATGGCAGCTGTGACGAAAGAATCAGGTCGGTAATTTCATGATATTCTTCATTAAATTACTCAATGTTTTTATGGTGACTCAGAAATGGTTGTACTAGGGGTTTTTAGATCGCTACATTCAAATATGAAGTCCGAATTTCCAAATTAAAAATGGCAGTTGCAATATGGGTAATATTTGCAAAATTAGCAGAGGCAGAAATAGTTGAAAATTTTCTGGCGTGGACGACAGTTTTTCTCAGTCTGCTCATTAGGAATCTGCTGCTAACTATTGGAACTTGAAGATCGTTATCTATTATGATAATTACAAATAATGTGTATTTTGACTGTATTACCTCATAACATTTTGAATTAAATAATATATCGATTCTACGACATTTACCCGGCTATAATTAAGATGGCTGTATGAACATTGAATGTTCTGCAAAAACTTTCTAAGTTTGCGCTGCAATATGTGATTCATACAACCATATTGTGTATAGCCGGGTAAATATCTTCGATTCGATATATTGAATTCCAAATGTTATGAGGTAGTAAAGTCAAAATATACTTTATTTGTAATTCCCATAATAGATATACTATCTTCAAGTTCCAGTTGTTAAGAGCAGATACCGAATACTGAGAAAAACTGTCGTTCACGGCAGAAAATTGTCTCATATTTCTAACCCTGATAATTTTGCAAATATCCGCCACATTGGGTCGGTCATCTTGAATTTCGGTACTCCAATTTATACATGTGAAGACCCCATAAGAACAATTGTATGATTATTCTTGCCTGACCTATTCGACAAACATTCAGTCACTTCGATCCGAATATTGGGAGAGTTATAGACGCCATATTGCATCTGCCATTTTTAATTTGGAAGTTATGACTTCAGATTTGAATGCAGCAACCTAGAAAATCCCAGTACAGCCATTTCTGGGGCACATTAAAAATATTTAGTAATTTTTTTAATGAATATCATGAAATCGGCATTTGAAAATACAAGGGGACAAATTTGAATTTTATATAGTAGAAGAAGAAGATGTACTTTAATTATAACAGTTACTTGATCTATACCCGGCTATACCCGGGTAGAAATTATAACTTGGTTCTTAAGAGGCCCTGTCTAGATTTCCTATTTTCTATCGAGGCCCTAAAATGGCAATCTATCGAGGGCGCAAGCGAAAACGTCACGCTCAGCTAGTGAGGTAATCGATAGGCAACCCAATTAAGGCATATTAATAGGATATTTATAGAATCTACATAGTCCCTCAAAAACTGAAAAAAATACTTCTGAACCAATCAAATATTGGTTTCAAGAATCAAACGGTGTTTTCGCGCTCGGTCAATTGCAGATGCTTTACATTCAAAAGTATATGCTATTGTTTCTTATTTTGTTGATTCAAATAAAATATTATTGAATTATTAATAAATTGATCATGTTTAGAATTCTGAAGTGTGTTGCTAGGGTTGCAATACTAAAAAAGTTTAACTAGCACGTTGCCATAATCTATGACCAGAAATTTTGATTCAAAGAAGAAAAATATTGAACCAAATGTAAAAAATAACATTTGCTTTGCAGATATGTAGCTTCTGACAAACACTCCTCCGTTTCTCGTATTTTTATTGACATTATATTCTTAACTATACTTCGCACGTTATTCTAAAACTGAACTAATTGTTGAATTTGTTTAGAGAAGACTGATTACTTATGAATAAAGAGAAACGCAGTTTATTAAAATATCGGCAAGTACCGAGAATCGAACATACATACTTTTGAAAAATTCTTTTCAAATTTTGAAGGCGCCAAATGTTTTAAATATTTTCAGAAAAAATTAAAATTTAAAAATCTTGCATCTCGATAATTTTTTTAATTATTTCTTTTTTAAATGTTAAGTATAATTCAGCATAATAACATTTATATACTTTTTTGCACTCACAGCTGTATTACCCGTTTTACCTGTCGAGGGCTTTACAAGGTCCCCTCGCGAAAATAATTAATTCATAGATATTGTTTCTAAAATATATCTTTATAAATAAAGTCTTTTATCTTGTTTTAATACAAAATATAATGCTAAAAAGTGAGTATATAAATTATTTATGTCAAGTATTACACGACAATAACCTGTCGAGGACCAGTAGAAGAAAAGCCTAGATTTTTCTAGCTTGAAAATCTGGCTGCGGCCTCGTAAGAGCCAATATTTAGTTTAGGCATAAAGAGGCAATTTCTACCCGGGTTGTTCAAGATTATCAATTTTATTCACCTTTTTTCAATTGTTCCTAAAATTAAAATGCGATTTTAATATTACAGCAAACCAAAACTTTTATGCGAATGACAAATTAAAAGTCGTAAGTTATGTAGTTTAATGAGAGCGGAAGTCTGCGATGAGTGCATGAATTACTAATATGCAAAACTGTATCTTCACTTTCACTTTCAATCTAATTACAATTGAAAGGACGTTCAATTTTATTCTCAGACTATACTCTAAATGATTTAAAATCGGCTGAATACTATCAAAATCTTATATAGGTATGTGGACATTTCATGAAAAATATAAAAGTTTTGTAGGTATATTTTTAACAAACATATAAATTTCATAGAAATCAGAAAAATTATACTTCAACAAGTACCTCATGCTCTAGACAGGTGATATTTCTAAAAACGTTAAAAAAATTGTATTCGTAATCAAGAAATTAAATTCTCTTGTATATTATTCTATTCCACTTTCCCCTACCTAGGATAACCTGGATTAAATAACACTTTCCGTTGTCACCTGCAGAAGAAGATGTTGATACTTAAAAAATTAGTGATGTTAATTTGAAAGTCCTTTGAAACATAGAAGGAGAGTATTACTTATCTCTAAGTACATTCAGAGCCTACTTTATTATTTTTAAAATATAATTAAATCAATATTATTCTGAATCTCTAGCAGATGTAATATATTTGTAATACTCTTATAGTACCTTCAAAACCATTGAACGGCATTCAACAGGAGGAAGTTTTTAGCATATTATATGCAATATTGTTATTGGTACCCATATCTGATGATTGCTGTTTGTCTACTTAGTTCATAGAAACACGTTTTCCAACAATATTAAATATTGAGTATCTATTTAATTAGCTTAGAATATTTTAAGTTCAAAAATCAACTGAACATAACCAAACAGTATCGAAGGTATTTCTTTCGACGAAACCTTCCTCTCTTGTTGCAAAAATATCCATCATTATATTAAATTATATTTTTTATTCTCTAAAAAAAATAAATCTTAACTTCGAACGTTTTGTGTTTTTCTAAATTAAAAATAAATGCAGATGTCATTTACTAAATGTCGACTGCCGACTGGAAATATGGTGCCATTGTTTGAATTTGAATAAAATAATGCAAAATAAATATAACAAGAGTTGCACAAAGAATAATTATATCGGTAGGTACTGTTTCAACACGGAAAAAATCTGAAATTGTACATGAAGTTATCTTCCTTACAAAATAAGAAACACATTGATCAAAATTCTTCTTTATCTAAAAACTTGTTCTTAGGGTGGCACAGAGAGGTGACATAAAAAAACAAGGTTTAAAAGAACATTTAGAATTGAATTTTTATGTCACTGCTAATGGCGAATAAGATATTGATTTTATTTATTTCGTTTCTATCTCCTAGATAATTTTTTTGTTATACTTGCCTTGGCTTCGATTCAATTATAAGAAAAGAGCACTGTTCACTTGTCAAGTTTTTTGTTATAAAGAAATCTTATTACCCATAAGCCAGGAAGAAAACTTTTTTTCTAGTCTTCTTCAAAAAATGTTTAGCCTTAAATTGTTTATATATTTTATCAATTCTATTGTTAAACAAAAGTTCATATAAAAACATTATAAACAACATGGTGTGTATTATATGTTATGTGTATTATTTTTAATATAAAAAATAATGTATAATCGTTTCTATAACTTATTTATCAATTTTACAAAGTCCATTTCATTAATAAAGTCTTTTAAAAAATCATTCAAAATATCATTTTAACAAGACTTGAAGAAAGGACGATTTTTTCTGCCTATAAAGGCATAGAATGTACATTCGCTTACAAAAATTTGTTCATATAATGAACAAATAGTGGTATATAACAAAATGATATCAAGCCACATTATTATCAATTCAAGCTAGAAAATAATAAAAGAAAAAACTATTTCTTTTGCCTATACATTTCTGAAATGTACATTTATTTATAGAATTCATTTATAAATAAGGATTTGTAATGCATGGAAATTTTTTTTCATAGAAAGTCATTACGAATATAATTTGAACAAGATCAAGAAAAATAACAATTTATTTTTGCTTAAAAATGCCTATAGCGTGCATGTATTTATATAAGTTATTTATTTAATAAACAAATATTCCAGGCGAAAAAATTATATATAGTTTATATATAGTGTGAAGTTTTATATATAATATTAATTTGTTTTATACCGAGTTTCACGATTACTGTGACCGTCACGATTACTGGGATATTTACTTATACATATAAACTATATAATATTTCCGCCTGGGATTGTTAAATGGAAAAATGTGTCCAGAAAGTATCGTTGATAATATTAATTTCGAAAAACTAGAATAAACAAAAAATTAATTTTGGCCTGAAAACTCCTGAAATGTGCATTTCTTTATATATTCTTATAAAATAAACCAAAATTGAAGGATAGCAAACGTTTTCCAGAAAAGATCTTTAGTAATGTAATTTTAATAAGACCAGAGGAGAAAACAATTTCTTCTCCAATGAATTTAATCTTGACTTTTACAACATAAAATCTCGCATCGGTGCATAGTTCTGGATATTTGACATATTGAAAATTAAATATGTTTAAGTGACTGTTCACTGAAAACCTGGTAGTTTTTTCCTGAATTTTCAGTCACTTTTCACTGGTTCTACAATATAAAAGTTACTGAAACCTATATAAGTTTCTTCTGGGAAACTAGTACAAACTTGACAGGAATTACTGTAAAAAATTACTGAATCCCAGTGAATTTTACCTGATTTAAATAGCCAGAAGACATATAAACTAAAATATAAAGCATTGATTGACTTTAATAAAAAAATTAGAAAAAATGACAATGCTTTAAATCATTGAAATAAAAACGTAGAACTAAGAAGAATTTTAGTTTAAAATTCTTCAATTAAGGCTGTCACGGCAGAACCATGTAAGTGCAGTAAGATAACTGTATTATACTCTTTATGACCCTGAATTTTTAATTTTGAGACAGCAATCTATAGATATTAAGCCGTTATTCTAAACAATATCTACTCTGCATGGCTTCATATCTATATATTGCTGTTCGAATTTTAAAATCTGAGGCTACGAACTATAAAATCCATTTTTTCATAGTGACAAGAAAAAAATGGTTGCATGAAAGCAAAAAAACGTTAGAATTTTGTCTAAAAACTTACCATTTTTCTGAATTAGAAAGTAGTTTCTACAGTTAATAAAGCTTTGTAAATCTATCAAAGGAATTTGGAAAAAGTTCAAGCTTTTCAAGAAAATATAGTTAATTTTTTCAGAATTTTAGAAAAATTATTTGGTAAAGAATCATTGGAAAACTAGAAGCAAAAAAACTAGTGATGATTTTTTCAAGAAAAAAATATTTCTAAATTCTTTAAATAATGGCTGTTCAAAGAATTTGCGCGAAAACTGGAGATACGTAAAAATTAGTAACACTCTTAGATTTAGGTACAAATATTACATGAAGCCTATGTGTTACAACATTTTTTTATGAATAATGTACAGTTGCAAATTAATGCATACATTTTAACCCAGAAATTAGTATAGTTTTCAACTATCGAATCAGTAATTTTTTTTTATCTTTAGTAGAATAGGTAGTCATATTGAAAATAATATAAAAAACTTATGATTTGAAGCCAATACGTATTTAATATTCAACAAAATATTTGACTTTTCTTCCTGAAAACATTAATTTTCACAAATCTTTAAGGGAAACTTGGAATTTCTATGATCCCACGGATTTTCCGACTTTTTCGATTCTCTAAGCTGTTTCTAAATATTTTTGGCGTACACTTGAACTATCACTGAGGCTTGATCAATGTTTTTAAATCTGTAATAAGGTAGTTGAATACGCATTCAAAACAGACCAATCCATAACCAAACAGTGATAAAATTTCGACTAAAGTGTTTAAATTTTAAACCAAGAAAGATTTTTTAGTCTAGAGAGAAAAATAAATTTAAAAAAATAGTTCAATTTTTAAACCAAATGGACAAATTCTCCATAAAATACTTTAATCTGTGAGACCAGGCTTTGTATCCCGGCAGAGCTAGAAAGGAATTTTTTCCAAAGTAAAAAATTAAAACCATTCCGGTATAGACTATGTAGATCAAAAACCATCCTTCCATCAGAAAAAAAGCTAAATCTTTAATCAATAGAATGAATTTTCAACAAAGTAGTTAAATTTTCAACCAAAAAATACTCATTCCAAATAAAATAATTTTAAATTGAATGTTCACCTAAAAATCACCAATGTTTTACCAAAAATAGAATACTTAAATTTTCAGCTAAGCAAAAATTAATTTACAGGAAAAGAAAAAAACTAATACTCGACAAAAATTAAATCTCGTAACGGAATTGCGCAAAAGCCCTCAGACAGAAGTCTGTTTCTAAAAATAAAAATAATATATATATATATATATATATATATATAAATTCAAAAAAGTCAATTAATGTAATACAA
>JAWWLR010000034.1:33351102-33363220 GCA_035041075.1 Acraspis erinacei
TGACTGATGATATATACCGGGATATCCCCGTGCAAAACTATTCCAAATATATGAAAATCCAACTAACCAAAAAATGCTCTCGACATGTTGGGCACCATCTTAAGCCTGTGACAACATTTATAATAATAATAGTGCAATACTGTACTAAATATGCTTACCCCAGCCAAAAACACAAACCCACATTCTGTAAACTATGTCTTGCAAGAAGGTTGCACAATTGTGCAATATTACCATATGTGCCATATTATCTCAAGTACCATATTGCCACATTAAGGTAAATATTTATAATTGAAGAGTAGGTTGGTCCAAAAATGCATTGCAAAATATTTGTCACCCTAGAGAGCAAGCCACACCCTTGCCCCCACAAGTTTCCTTTTCAGGAGAATGAAAATTTGTGAGTTGTATTTTTTCGAAATTCGAATATTAATACGTACCACCAGGCACTTCAAAATCCCATTTAATTAACATGGGAAAATTTGGAATTTTGGAAAAATGGAACTCATGTTCCAGGGTTTCATCGAAACGTGTCAAGTTTTTTAGGGATTTAAGAGCAGTGTCTACGAAATGAAACCATACTAATATCTTTCATTTCAACCCATCCCCACTACATTTTTAAGTATTATTGTTTCTTTTTAGCAATTTCCGTCGTCTTTTCCATATAAATAATTACTAATGAACAATTTGAATATTTAACAGGACTTTTTAAACAATTTGCGATTTTTTAAACTAATGTAAATTATTCAAATAATGATTTATTCCCCAAAAATGCAAAAAATAATCGTATTTTCTGATTGAAATGCAATATTTTGTCATTGTTTGGAGTAGTACGTTTTTCTAAAAACACCATGTTATTATTTAAACAATTCATTATTGTTTATATTCAAAATTTCTCAAAATTGAGCCGGAGTTTTCCACTTTTTTCAAATTGGTATCCTTTTGCTCTTTTTTATTAAATAATTGCATAATTTTGATACATTTCAACTAACGTTTAAGAAATTTATATTTGCGTAATCAATTTTTATTTGCCCAAGCAGTTATTCTTAGATAGCTAAAAAATGAAATAAAATAGAAGACATACAATGAATTACGATTTTAAAAGTACTTTTGGAAAGTAATTATTTAAACAAATTATATTTGTCCAAACAATTAGAAAGTGGTAAATGTATTCTTTCTATACACTATACATAGTCAGAAACATAATTGTATGTGTTCTACTTTATTTCATTTTTTTAGCAATCGAAAAAAACTACTTGAGCAAATAAAGATTTTTTAAAGAAATATAAATTTATTAAACATTAAAATAAATGTATCAAAATTATGTACTTATTCAACAAAACTTAGCTAAGGATAGGGGTCATTCAAAAAATACGTGATACGTTTAGGGGGGTGTGGGGGTCTGCCAAAGTATCATTCTCCATGTTAAGATCAATGAGAATAGTATAACGCGCGGGGGAGAGGGGCCAGAAGTTTCTGAAAAATTTATCACGTATGTTATGAATGGCCCCATACTAATTTGAAAAGAAAGTTGGTATCTCTGGCTCAACTCTTAGAAATTTTGAAAATAGACAATAAATAATTATTTAAATAATCACATAATGCTTTTAGAAAAATTTACTGCTGAAACTGCTAAAAAGTAGCAATAATATTTAAAAATGTATTTTTTTGTTTTTAGGTAATATTTGAGGTGCTGCGGGGAGGGCGGGGTGGGTTGGAAATTAAAGTTATTAGTATGGTTTTATTTCGTATACACGCCTCTTAAATCCCTAAAAAACTTGGTACGTTTCGATAAAACCCTGGAACAAGAGTTCAATTTTTCGAAAATTCAAAATTTTCCCATGTTAATTAAATGGGATTTTGAAGTGTCCGGTGTCAAATTTAGAAAAAATAATAATTACGGATTTTCTTTCTCCCGAAATGGAACAAACTTTATTATATTTGATTATATATTTTATTATATCTTTTGAATAAAATTTTTATTAATTAGACTGAGATCCATTAACTCTTAGAGAATTTTCAGCTTTACCATTTATTTTCTGGATAAAACAATTTATAACTGTTTTAGCCCAGTCATAGCTGTTAGGTTGTCTGAATGTACAAAACTTTGCAAATGGAAAATGGCTAGTACTGACAAGTTGCTACGTCTTATTATAAATAAAAGTATTTGATTAATTTTTGTAATCAAAATTAGCCCTACGGTGTCAAAATGAACTAAAAAATGTTCAATATTGGGAATAAATAACAATTCCCTGTGGGTACGAAACTTATGGTAATTTAATTATATATCATTTCTCGTATCTGATGCTAATAAGAATTTAAAAAATGAGAAAAAAATGACATTCTTTAATTTTGATTGCATTCCTAAAACTAAAAGAAAATTTTATTATTATGTAAAACATGTCTTTAGTTTGCACTGAAGAGGCAATCTTCAGATTCTTTGGAGAAATTTTGTTCATTTGAAAAAATTCTAACTTAAACAAAAAGTATATTTTCAAACAATTATAATTTTGGATTACTATTTGATATGAAAAACGAGACATAAGAAAATTACCATAATTTTCGGACCCACAAAGAAAATTGTTTAAATTCTCAAATTTCAACATTTTTGACCTCATCCCAACATCGCAAGTCTATTTTTGATTTCAAAAAGTTATTAGCCATTTTATCCCAACCTTATACACCACTTTTCCCCATCCTGATATCGCTTTAGCCCATCTTTAAGTTATGTTGCCCATCTTTACGCCACTTTCCCCAATATTATACAACTTTGTTCCAATATTATGCCAATTACCCTTACCTGTTAACTAATTTGCCTTAATATTATCCAATATTATAGTACGCAAGTTGTCCATAACTGTCTTTTCTCACATTTCCAGAAGCTAATCTTAAAATAAAATTATTTTTCTTTAATATATGAAAGCAACCAAATTAGGCAACGAGAGAAAGGTATGAGAATGAAGTTGAAAAACTGTGTGTGAAGAGGTATCATAAAGAATAAGTTATTATAAATAATATGTAAAATCAGATAAGCACATATAATAATTGTTAAATTCTTTTAAGAAGATCTCGTCACCACTATTTTAAAAATCCAGACCCTCTCTGAGGGTATCTTAATTAATGTATTGTATTTTATTCGAATTCAATCTAATATTCTAAACATATATAGTATGGTATCTTAAATCAATTAAATAATATACCTTTACATAACTGATAAATATACCTTAATAAAAAAACTTTAATGAGAGTTCGGCAAGCGTAGCCTTTAAAATAAAATAAAATGTTTTAAATACCAATAAAATGTTTAATGTTAAAAACATGAAAAATAAAATGCGGGATCGGTTAGCGCGCGAATCGCGAATCGAGTATTTGTTTATTAATCTACAGAGCTGAGAGACTAACTGCGGCGCTATCTTTCCTGTTTTTTGGCTCTCGGACTCTGGGGGCAGGAAATGTTTGAGAAGGAAACAGCCGGCAAATTTTCAGACACCTGGTGCAAGAGCAGTGCCTTCAGTGGTTGGATCTTGGATGATAGAAGGTAGAAGAAGGAAAGAGGAAAGAAGTAAGAAGAAAGAAGAAAGACAAAAATTTACAGATACGAATAAATTGATAACGCGGGAAAAACAGACGGGATTCTTTATTGATTTATTATCCTTGGTTTAAGGAACAATTCTTTATGGAAGGTCTGGGAAGCCAACATTCGAAGACGTACAAAGATACGATAATGAAAGACTGAAAGAAAAGATTAATGAAAGAATAGATAAACAAAAAAGTTATCTTCTAAGCATTCCTTTAAAATGCTAATCATCCAATAAGAATATTTATTTTTATTATTGGACAAAACAATACACTTCGATGTACAATTTTGATAAACTTTGGTTGCAAATTAGAACATCTAAATAAACATGAACTTGAAAATCTAAAGATAGATTTTTTCACTTTTATTTAACCGTTAATCTATAGATGTAGATAATGAAGGGCGCAAAATATATTCGGGACCAGTATAATAAAAACAAAAAATTTACAATAATATAAGTAACCTGCATACTACGCTGGTATGCGGAAGGGTTAAGGATACCCTCACGAATCTTTTTCCTAGCAGTTTTTTCCTTCGTTTTTTCGACCCCTAACCTGAGAAATTGCCGGGGCGGTAACGAGTATACCGTTAGGTCCGCATATCGGCAAGCTGCCCTTCTTTTTTTCTTTTTTTAGTCCTTTTTCTCTTTCTCTCTTTCTCTTGATGCGCATGCAACCCCCGCCTAACTGTGGTGCGTATAATCGTATATAATATCCTCTTCTTCACAGCTTCCGCGTTTCGGTACTAAGTAGGACGATTTCCAAGGCCTCGAATTTCCTCTACCTCAGAATAAACTAAAGAAAGGGCGGACAAGCCTCCGAGAATTTATATGGAACATGTCTTTCTACTCACTACTGCATACTATAATGAGATGTACAGAGCAACGAGCATCTGTCGCTCAATTTTCTTTCTTGACGTAATTTCCTGAAATGAGAGGTTTTGTCTGCTGTTTCTCAAATCCTCGGTTCTTATGCAAATATCATTAGTTTAATGGAAATTGTCTAGAATTAGAAATCTTTATAATAAGAGTAAAATCATAAATAGGCAAGTGGACCAGAAATAAACCAATTGAAATAAAAGAAATTTAAATTATCTAAATGACATTCAACTTGATTTAAATGAATGAATGACAATTGACGACATTTCCACTAAATTGAGGTAAATTCGAGTAAATCCTCTCGAAGTGTCAAATGCCGTGACTCTACTAAACCTAAAACCCCTACCCTGCCCATGTGTAATTTTTACACAAACCTTCAAATTAAAAGTACATTTTTTGAATCAATAAAAAAATTTCTGATTCAAAGATATACCGTAAAAAGACGCATTGCCAAGCTAAGAGCCAAAATGTATTTTAATAAATTTCATTAAAGCAGGCTAGCTTGAAAATAAAGAAACATCTATTTAATCACACCGAAAATACTTCGTCTATGCTCCCCTAATTTCGGTAAAGCTACCTGCCATTTCCAGTGTATCAAGAAAACATTTTTTGAGTTTTACTACATTTTAATCGAACTCTGTGCAAAAATAAAGTTTTATTTTGGGAAAGAGGGTCTTATTTTATGAGAAAAAATAGGCTTAGGGATTAATTCCAGGTGAAAAAGGGAGGGGGTATATTAATGTTTAAGCCCAAAGAGACGTAATTTAACATGTAGCAACATGAAGTTGTAGCGAAAGTGAGGCTTATTCCATATTGCATATTAAAATAAATTTCATTACGTTCATTTATATCAATTCGATTCAATTTGAGTAAATTAGATCAATCATAAATCCTGAATGATTATTTTGTCTATCGAAGTTATAGGTGTGCCAAAAATCAGGTGCCTGAAGACGAAACTTCTACTGTGTTAAGAATTGAAGTGATATTATCAGTCATGTATTATGAAATAAAAAACATTATTTTATAAAAAAAAGTTTAAAACGAACGAAAAATAATTCTCAACGATACTTGTTTGTAATTGATTTTTTGTATACTGTCGATTCGTATCACTGTTTTAAAAAGGGTTGAAATTTAATCAATTATGGCCTACTTTTTCGGGAAAAATATTCCCTAAAACTATACTAATTCTAATTTTCAACGATTAAGGCCATAATAAATTTTTCTTTCAACATTGGAGACAGTAGAAATGTAGAGCATTTTTTACCGAACAAAAGCCATCAATTATTTAAATTCAACCATTTGTTTCAAATGAGTAAAAATCGGTAGTAAGAACAAATTTATTTGCAAAAAACATTGATGAAATCAATTCTTTTTCTAAGCTTTTAAAATTTTTATCAAAAATAGACCCATTATTGGTTTTCTTGAGCATGCAACCCGAAACTTGCTCCATTTGATGAAAAATAACTGCGTATTTTTGGTATTTTAGGAAAACAAGTTGAATCCGCGATCTAGCTTCCATAAACAGCATAAAAATGATTAAACTATTTAATTAGATCAGATCTATCAAGCCGCAAATATTATACCTAATCATGTAAAACTAATCTTTATAGGGGTTCAAATATCATATTGTGAACAGAAAAGAGGAAAATGGAAAATATTACTTATAGAAAACTTAACCCCTAATAAAGGGTAGTTTTTCACCATTAAAAGTAGTGTTTTTTCTCTAAATGGGTCAAGTTGTATTCCCTCGAAGCCTGGTACCATCCGTTGTATCTTTTGCCAAGCAGTTATTTTGTACGGAAATGAACGTTAATGAGTTTAGAGCCTACGCGATTGAACAAGAAAAGAAGCTTTGGGGCTTTTTTAGGACACCCTACTAAACAAGAAAACGCATTGCTGTTTGAAAGTGAAAGTTTTTATCTGAAGAGCTCAATTTCAAAACAGCAAAAAAGGATTAAACAAAATACGAATTAATTTTTGTTTTGGAACATCAACAAATTGTTTGGCAGCGTGAACTTTTATTTAATATTTTTACATTAATTTACTATATACAAATAGTAATACTGATGAAGTCTTTCAAAATAAAATGTATAATTTTCAAAAAGAACTGTTTACAAGTTACAAAAAATATTAAATTTAATAATGTTTCTAGCCATTGAATGTTTTCTTATTGTCAGTGTCACGGAAGTAAATTTGGGTATCATACTTATTTTTATAATGAAAACCTTTTTTAACGGAAGTCTACCGTCCGGAATTTCGTGTCGAGTAGTACCATATTTTTTCACAGTTGGTATAGTAGGCCCGAAATTTCGAGATAACTAGTCAATCGTATTTCCATGCTCCGCCATTTTTTCGAGAAGAACATATGCAGCCTTTAAAAAAAACTGTGTTTGCACATTATTCACTTATTTTCCAAATTTGAGACAGTTGAGTTACATGGATTTTTTTCCCTAAAAAATAAGTCATGCTTTATCAAAATTTAACCATGTTAAAAACAATTGATAGGAAGTGAAAGTAAGAAGAGTAAATTGCAACAAATATTTCAAATTTTTAAATGATAGAAAATGATAACTACTCTAAATAAGAAATCATTAGGAAATTGTTATTAATTCAATTAGAATTAGAACACTGATAAAATAATGTTATCTTGAGAATTATTTTCCGTACCTATAAACTAATAAGAATAATAGAACCGAATATATGTAGCAGAAATTATGTAAGCGCTAATTTTTTCTGAAGAACGCAATTCTGAGGATCATTTATGACCATTAAGGGTCAATTTTGACGCTAATAATTGTAAAAGATCCCTTGAGTCTAGGGTACAATAGGAACAGAGTCACCATTGACTCCCTGCCGATCACCTCGAAAATGATAATAAGCACGTATTGACAGGCGCTATTGCTATTGGAGCAAAAGAGGGTTCCTGACTCCCTATTCACAATGGGGTGAGGAATGGGAAAACCTACCTGCCATAAAGTCATTACATTGCGGACAGGTTCGACCACCGTCACGGTTCGTTCACCATTTGTCTGCTTCGGATAATTTCTTCTTCCCTTCCCTCTCTCCTTTCTTCCTATGCTATTGAAGATTACCTGTCTTCTACTTGAAGATACCAACCTGAAAGGTTTTTGCGAAAATAAAGCCGTGAAACACCCACTGTAAAATCCGTTGGCGCTGTTACTAGGCGATGCTCTAAAGTGCCTATTAATTAAGGACGCTTAGTCCCAGGGACTATGCATCTTTCTTACTCAAATCAAAAATATAACTTCACAAAAAGCTCATTAAAAGGACTGTGCAATTCTTAGCTTTATTTCTTTCTTATGTTTATTTATTTTTGCAATTTAGATAAAATAGTTTTTTGACTTTCAATTGTCATTTTCTATGTGTGTATCTCTTGAGACCGAAGTAGTCCGGCGGATGAGGTAACCAATTATGCATTTCTTGTCACAAGTGGAGGAATTTTTATATTCTCATCCTAATGAGAATTTAAAAATGGGTTTGATGTCTTTTTTTCTGTAGCTAGTAAGCGGAGTAACTTTCGAAAGATTGGATTAAGCTTTTTTTTAACTTTTTTAAGGCATAAAAAGAAAGAATAAGTTTATTAACCACCAATTTTTCACGAAGAGTTTTGTTTTTATCCATTGTAATTTTTTAAATTCAAAATTCGAAAATTTCAGATACGAAATTGAAATAATTCGTAGCTAAAGAATTATTTATCTGAAAAATATGTAAAAAAATTACTTTAAACCATTTTTTTTATAAGACGTGCATTTTTTGTTTTCATCGTGATAAGACTTTTAAAAAAATAAATAAATCGGTTCGCCGGCGAAACTATGTGACATTTAAAAAATCCAAGGAATAATTGCTGCTTAAAGAAGACCTAAAAAATTATTGTTAATATTTAAGTAATAAGAATAACCATTTTTCTCTTAATCCTCGAAACTGCTATTGACAAATCAAAAATTCAAGTTTTCAGCAACACGGCGCGAAATACGAACCAGAAGCGTAGACAACAAATTGTTGCGTTTAGAAAGACCTAAAACATCGCGTTTACCACATAACTTTGTTACAATAACTAGAATTTTAATTATTACATGTACATTATAAAATAATTTAATAAATGACCATGTTTACTTTAGACGAAACACATTTTAAAAAAGGATCAATATGTTTGCAGAGCATTTTGCTCCAACGATCATTTCACTATTGAGATGATAATGATCTATCTATTCGGATCAATTTGATCTTATTTTTTGGTTCATTTTTCAGACTAAACAATATGGCCGCCAATCTTTGGCGCCGGTGTCAAAATGAATTACCCTAAAAATTGTATCTAACCGCAAGCAAGTGACAGCTACACTTAACAGGTGACATTGTCTAATATTAGATTTCGGTACACCATGAAAAGCTTGCACATTATAGCTAAAGTACCGTAATAACGTCAGCCCTTGTGGTTTGACATCATACATGATCCCGAATCAGATCGTTATGATCTAAAAAGTCGATCATTTAGTCCGTCCGATCAAAATGCTATTGAATTCGGTATCATTTTTGCTGCATATCAAAATGATATTGATTTCTGTATCATTTTGAACACTTTTTTTACTATACTATACTATACTTTACTTTCGTAAATAAATCAAATACAATAATAAATTCTTGTTTTTATATAATTTATAATGTCAACCAGTGTCTCCTCTAAGCCACATTCTTTGGGAGTTATCTCATTACTCACTTTGTTTATCAATTTTTTTCTCGAATTTATTATACTTGAATTATGTTTACTTGTATTTTTTTACTTCAAATAATGGATCCTGCTCTACCAATAACCTTCTTACCCTTATGTATACGCATATCTAACTCCCAATCTATCACATTGTTTTCTCACCATTCCCTTCAAACATCATAATTTTTGTTTTATTCAAGTTAATTTTGAGGCCCATGTTCTTTATCCGTGTATTCAGTTTGCTCAATATTCTTTGCAAGTTTTCGATTGACTCTGTCATAACATCCTTATCATATGTGAAAGCTAACCCACGTACCTCCCTGTCTCGAGATCCACACCTTCTTCTTCCATCATTAAACACTTACCTATTAATATAATAAATAGCTATGCGGACATAACTTTCCTCTTTTTGTGTTGGTAATAATTTTATAGTCTATTTCTCTCCTCATCGCTAAGGCTTGAGACGTTCAACTCTCTGTCATACGCTTTCCTCTTTTCTTGACCGACTGCTTGCATTTCATCATCCCACCACGCTTCATCAGACATTCTTCCTACAAATGCAGTACCACACACTTCAGTTGCACTCTTAACAATGACATCTCGGATCATAGTTGATGCGCCCTCTATGACTTTATTGTTTATTAGCGCCTTCCAAGTTGCCTCATCTTTTCCACCGTTTATCCTATTTTGAAAAACTTATCACTTCCGGTTTCTATCGATTCTTAATCTCGATTCGCGCTTGCTTTGTTTTTATGATCCTCGTTCTTCCCCATACCTGGCCTAAGTTTATTTTGGAGCTTGGAAGGTATTGCGTTCAGAACCCCTTATGACCCTTGTATCTTTCACTAGCTAGCTTAGCCTTTCGTCCGCAACAACGAAGTCGATTATACTGTGGCTATCTCCTCCACACTAGGTTTTCATGTGTATCATTTTATGCCTAAACTAAGTCTTTTTAATAAATAAGCCATTTTCTAAGCGTAAGTTAACTAACCCTTTTCCGTTATCATTTGTTCTTGGATCCCCAAAATAACCTAGCACCCTTTCTGAACCCTGACTTTGGACGCCCACTCATTCGTTCATACCTCCCAGCAGAATGATTCTTTCATCCTGATCGCAAGCAATTATTGTATCATATAAAGTATCCCAGAAGGTGTGTTTTACTTCACTCGGATCACCATCAACTGAAGCGTAGCGCACGCTCTGATTCCTACTTTCATTGAAACCCACAACAATCTGGGAGATACAAAATCATGATCTCTGAGTTGCTAGTTTGCTCTTTCATTCATGTTCAAACCAACCCTTTGAATACTGTGTGATTCACTATATACGCATGAGCATATTGCAAGTCCTCCTTTTAATATTTCTTTGTTTCAGGTATACATAAAATATCTAGCTTCCTTACGTTTATAGTTTCTCGTAATTCTCTTACCCTAAGATCATTCACCCCTCTAGCATTCCGAACACCCAGTCTCCATTCATTGCCTGAAACTTAACATGTAACTTTACCATGTGCATGCTTTTCGTCAATCAAAATTTCAGTCCATTCCGAGGCTATTTCATTGCCTGTATTATTTATTGTTTGAAGAGTACGCCCAACTAAGCACATTTATACGAGAAATTTATTTTGCGAACACTGTGGAGAGCCAAGTTATAACGTCAGTCCCACAAAACTTCGGTTAATGGATGCGGAGTGTGGACAAAGCTGGAACCGAGAGAATCATAGTTGGTTGGTGTTTACACTCAGAAGGTCACCAGCCTTCAGCAGTGTAGTATTAGATGGGAGTTCATATGGCCCCATTTGACAATTCCCGTCCTTCCTGTAGGCACGAAACCAGATTAATTAGTTTAATTTCATAAATAATTAGAACACTTTATGTAAATTTTATGTGTATTAGGATTAATTATTTTAGATATATTTGGGCTTTTAATTATTGATTAGCTATCTACACTATCTACTGTAGATTGGTTTCCCCTTCTCTATAAAAAATTGGTGAATAATGAATCCCTATTAAGTTGAAGTGTATATTGTTGAACTTTATCAATGTCCAGAAACTGAAACAAGGTAATTATTACAGAAAAATTTAATAAATTGTGTAAAAAAACTTTCATCCAATTTGTGTACAGCAGTTTTTAAAGAAATTGACATAAAAAAATAGAAAGCAAAATTATTTTCAAGTTAGAAAGTTTTCAAATTTGTAAAAGCACGAGTTGTTTTAATTGTATTAACTGCAAATCTTCTTAAAATGTCATGCTTGAAATTTCTTCAACTTGAGCTTCAACTTTTAGTAAATTAGTAATTAGTAATTTTAATATTTAGTAATTTAGTAAAGTCTAAAAATTTTACAAAAATTTGTTTAGAAATTCTAAATAAAAAAGTGTGAAAAATTTCTGGTCATTTGCCTGTCCCAAACTAAAAATTAAAAGTTACTAAATAATCTTATCTCCAGTTTTTAAATATTTGACAGCTGCAGTTTTCGTTTTGGATATTTTTAGTTGTTTTGAATATATTTTTGTGAAAGATTTTGAAATTTTTTCGTGTAAAATTCATATCCATTAATTTGAGAATTTTTGGTTTCCGACAATTTTGACAATCACCCATACAATTTTTAAAAATGATGCGACTTTATAATGAATCATTCCCCACATTGTCTTTGACAAAATTCCTTGGGTCTACACTATACTTAATTCTTAAAGTATTGTTCTCCATAGCACAAATAGCCTCAGCACGCGTACGTAAGCATTTTTCTGCGCAAAAAGGATCTCGAGTAGAAAGAGTCTTCAGAAAAAAGAATTTTTCGTCAAGGACGCAGACCGCAATTTGCGAAATTTGACAGTTGACCTTCTTCGTCAAAGTAAGTTTTTACGATATTTTTTCGGCTTTCCACCTTTTTCATCTGCACCTTATGTATTCTCTTTCGACTTCCTCGTTCTTCTCTCTTCCCAG
>JAWWLR010000034.1:33372705-33384588 GCA_035041075.1 Acraspis erinacei
AGATCAATCTAAAAATTCTATAACCCCTTCCTCACACTACTCCCTTCCCCGCCGAGTGAGTCACGCCTGCCCCGAAAAGGAAACGGCTTAATGGTGTAATAATAATAATATTTTCATTATATCTCATTAAGAAATCTTTTTTAATATTGCTAATAAGTTAGTCGAAGATTTATATTCTACAAATTAAGTAACTTTAAAGTAATCCTTGAACGTATTAAATTATAAATTTCGAGTTATTATTACAGAAGAGAAAAGAAAATATTTTGGAGGGAACTAAGAAACAATGTACATCTTAAGGTGCGGTTTGTGTGGTTTTAATAGATTGAATGGCAGTTATTTTGTAGATAGAAGTACGCCCACACCCATCAGGAAATTAATATCATCTTAGTCTTCACTTTCTGTTTTCAGAGTGACGCAAAGAAAATAGACTTTTTGAACATTGTGAATTTTCTGGTGTTTTTAAATTTTCTAGATACATAGTAGGGTACCTATTCTTTTCAGTTTGTGTGCATATAAGTAAATAATTAATCTAATTTTACAGAATTTTCTCGAAGATTAACCGGTCAACTATAGTGCTGGGCTAGTATTACAAAAACATCAGCAATCTGAAAGAGCTGGAATTTGTCGTACTTTTGATTACTCTCTCAGAAAACTACATTTCCTTAAACAACATCTTTCTGACGGTGAAGTTGAGAAACAGGTATTAGGGAATAATATCACTGACTATAAGACCAGAAGAAAATAGCGTTGAAAACGAAAAATAGAGCTGATATTATTTTAGAATAAAATGACATCACGCAAATATCTACGACCCTGGCCTTTATCAGTGTTACAATGATCATGTCACTTTTTTAGACTGGCAGTATTATTTTTCATGTTTATATAATTCAAACTTTATGCAACGAATTTTTATTTCCTCTGTAGCAATTAGGCTGGTTTAATGTAAATAGTACTGTTAGTTTTCATTTATTATAAAAAAGTTATACACTGTTTCCTTCGATAAAAATTATAGAAAATCTTCATTAGAATTTTGCCTGAAAATACATATGTAGCAAGTGTAGCTTTTACGTCTTCGATTTTTATTTCCAACGACAAAATGTTTTCTAGCATATTTGTGGTTGATGAAATAAACTTATTTAATATAATATTGAATGGTTTTTATGACAATAATACCGTATAATGTTGTACGTTTTTGAATATAAAACCTAAAACATTGTCGGGGAATTGAACTGAAAAAAGACTTTTTTAAATGGAATGTTGTCTGCGATATCTCAGGCATAAAGCCGCTTAACTGAAATTTTGCTGAATATCAGTTTTCGGCACATTGAATAATGCGTTATTTTAATCACTTAGGTACACTCTACAATTAAAATTCAATAATCGCTTACTTACATTCCTGTTAATGAGACTGCCATGATTGTCAAACTGCATTGTTTATGATTTCTTAAAGTGTAATATTTAAAATATTTTGAAAAAAGTGGATTGATAAATTATTGTCATGTTCACGATCTGATAGAATTCAAAGAATATGTACAACCTCATTTATCTCTAAATCATGACAGTTGTAGATAAGCGTTTCTGGGTTTTCCTTACCGATATCATCTAGTAAACACATTTTTCCAATATTTGTTGCCGACGTTACAATTTTTTGTCCTGTTACTTTAAAAATTAAAAAATTCAATTTATTAATTTTTAAAGGTTTTTCCATTCTTTGTACATTTTTTTTGTTCAACCTCAATAGGCAACAATCTTAGCTTCAAAATAGTTCTAATGAAAAATTGAAAAATATTTTTACAATTGAAAACCAAAATGCATATGATTTCAAAGTTTCCGAAACATTCAATGACATGTTCTTCACTAAAAAAAATTGGACGTACTATTTTCATAAATTCCAACACAAACATTTAAACTCTCAATTGTAAAAATTGTAAAGAAATGTCCATCTTTAACAATTTATTTTCTGGTTAGGCGGTTCTGTAGACACCATTCAGTGCAGGGAATAATTTTAAAATATGTTTAAAGTGTTATACCATTATATGTATTGTCCTCTCTTTTAGAAGCTGATGAAAGTTTGAATAGAAACGATAACTTCAAATTTTTGCCGAGATTCCATCTCAGCGCACCCACATCATTGTTATTCAGAGCACCATGCGGTACCAGTTGCAACTTGAGTCTTTATGCAAAAATATATTTTTTTAAAGCAATATTATTATGACTATCAAACGCACATAATAGAAAAAATGACAGAATGATTATGAAGAAGAGACGAGTACCACACGTAGGACACTTGACAACTGAACCGGCGCGAGTTCACCACAGTTGCAACCGAGTCAGTGATGCAACTGACTTTACGCGGCATGCACTGTAACGAAAATTCCCTCTTACTACGGCCAAGGGACCTTGTGAAACGAACTCCGTTCTCGCGCTCTTAGCCGTAAAAGTGAATCCGAATGCCATGCTAGACTTACAACATCCAACACGAAAACTAGCAGGGCTATTCGGCGTTAAGTGCTAATTAATAGGTCCCTAATTTTATTATAAGGGATAGGGAATTAGTTTTTGCATCTTAGGGAATGAAAATCCAAGCTCAGGAACTTAAGTAATTAAGGCAAAGAGTGCTGAGAGAACCTGTAGTGAACCTGGTGGTATATTATTTATTATAGCCTGCTTATAGAACTCACGTGATCGACGTACAGTTTTCGGGAAGTAGATATTCGAAGTCTGTTTGGAAAGTATCCCACCTGATTCTCTAACTTTGCACCTAGTTATTCTATTGTCAAAAACAAGTATTTATTATTTAGGGGGGCCTTTGTAATGTTCCCCACTGAGCAACACGAAACATTGAATATTTTGTTAATATTATCTGGAACATGTTTGAACAAAAGAATTGTTTTTATTTTTGCAAAGTTATTTTACAGTTCGATAAAATTTGAAACCACCATATTCAAAGAGACAATCACATTCGTAACTGCACTTTTTTTCTATGCTTAAAACAAGGTCAAGTTACCGCGGTAGGGGACACTGCTTTCTGAGATCGCACGCACACTTGCAACTAACTGTGCACCAACATACAATTGCAATGCCCGGTGGTACCCAAAATACGCAACGGACCAAAAAATGTTTTCGGACTTTTCGATTTTAATTTTTTTCTATACGCCATTACAAGGAACTACAATACTCCTGGGACACCCGGTATAAGCAATTGCGTAAACGTCTCACCAAGTACGCGTCGCATTTAAGAATAACGAAACGCACCGGACAATGAGTGTGCACTACATTTTTCCAAAAACTTGACCATTTATGTTCGGAAACCACTTTTATGATTCAGAAAATGTATGGTGATGAGTCTATGGGTATATATTGTTTGAAACACGGCCTGACACATCGCATTTCCCAAAATTTAAGCGTGGGCAACATTAGTCGAATTTTCTATTATTAAGTAATAATTAAACATTAAAAGTCAGAAATATATAAAGCAACTGTGTAAATATATAATCTGATTTATTGCTTATTTTCGTCAAAGTATAAACACAATACATGGTAACATATATTAATAATTCCCTAGACAAAAAACATGAAATAAAAATGCACAATACTTTGCTTATTGTTAAATGACAACTTTGCTGACTTTTCGATAGATATCCGTTTTAATTGATTCAAAAAAAATTTTTAAATCTTCTTTGCACCGTCACTGGGACAATAAGAGTTTTTTAGTTGAATCAGTAGAAGCTAATAAATAATTTGTTATTTTAAAAGCAATTTTTATAAATAAATATCCATATCAGGTATTTTTGATAGAATATATCAAGTTTTTTCTATGGAATCGATCACATATTACTTGGAAATAAAACCTTAGTATAATATTTGGCCACCAAATAAAAATTAATAAGTATTTAAACTACCTTAATTAACAAATTCACTATTTTCCTATTTCTAGAGGTACAAACTTGATTTTTTAGATGAAATTAGCCGTAAATAACTAACTTCTAAATCTTTAAGAACATTGTGATAGCAGTAAAAAATCTATTATTGCGGAAACAACAATTGTTTCAACAAATTTTTATCATTTTATGTATTTATAATAGAATTTTTAAATTATTTCAAAAATTATTTGAAATTTGAGAACATTCCAACAAATTTAAAATAAAATGTAGCTTTTCTAACATTGTGAAATAAAATTTTTAAGCTGTGGAAGACTTCTGAGAGGTTTCAAGATGATTCACTTTTTTTCTTAATATTTCTGGAAAAGTTTTAAATTATTTTTTAATTAAACAGTAATTATTAGCAAATATTTAAAATAGGTTTAAAAACCATTTTTGATGTCTGAATAACATTTGAACTTCTAATTTAAAAAGTGTTCAGTTAAAAAATGAAAGTTCCACTTCAAGTATTTTAATTTGCAGTTTTTATGATTTCAAATTTAAAAAATGTATCTTCAAGAATTAAAAACTTTTTTTGTAAACCTCAAAAAAGCGGTAAATAACCAAGGATCTTTTTTCCGTTTCAAACGGTCAACCTGCATTAATAATAAAACATATACTATTATAATTATTTTATTTTAATTATAATTATTTATTTAAATAAATATTCATAAATGAAGATTTAGGTATTTAAATCATTCATAATTTTGACAACAAATTTATAGAAATACCACTTCTATATAATTTAGAAGAATTATAAAAATTAAATTCTAACCATTATTTAAAAAAACACGAAATAGATTCCGATAGAACATACAATTTTAAATCTCCCAATGCTGATCCAAATAATGTTTAATGTTATCATCATTCAGCTACTATTTTCCAGTACGATTTTAGAATAATTATTTACTGCTACACTTATTATTACTAAAAAAAATATTTCCGGTCAAAATTGATAAACACTTTCAACTTTTAAATTATTTTATGCTTTTCCTCCATGCATTGAAATACAAATGTCAACCGTCCTGATTGGACCTAGGTAGATTTGGCTCAATTCGGGTGCACCGTCCGAAAGTGGAAGGATAGCTGGAAGAATGTTGTCATTGACCGCAAGTAACTCTTACTATTAGTAGGCCGCAAGGCAAGGATAGCAGAAGCTACTAGGGTACAAAATGACTGATGAATTCACACCGCAGACATTTTTTTTACGAAGGCAACAGTATATTTTAAAGATTCCGAGGATATTATATACTTAAAATTATTATTATTATTATTACTTACTTACTTAATTATTATTATTATATTATTTAAAAATGTTACAAGGAATTTTCAGTTCATTTCAGTAATTTAATTGGATTTATAATAATTAAAAATATTTCAGAGTAAAGTGAAACTCTGAGACTGGGCCGGTTTTGGGGCTGAAGGAGGTGGGGAATTACCCATATAGAGAACCGTTTCGTAGAAAACGCTTTTGTTTGTTTACACCTGAGTAACCACCGCTCACCCCGCGTAGATCTTTTTACTCATACTACTCATACTTGCGGCGTGGCGTCAATTCTCGGAATAACTATATCAGGGTGCCCTATCTCTAGCGTTCAGTGTATTTAAAAAGATTCGAATGCATTTTCAAGAGCTTTATTAAGTTACAATGGATTTTAAAATATTTTAACTATTAAAAGTAATTTTAAAAGATTCCACCGAATTTTAAATGTTTTCATTAATTTGAAGGGTTTTTATAGGATTTGAAATATTTTAGGGTATTTGCAAAGATTCCAATGCCTTTTTTAACATCTGAAACAAATTCTCAAGCTACTTTCAAGAATTTTAATTTTTTTAAGGGATTTGAAAAAAAATCGTACATGCACTTGTAAATAATTTTCCAAAATTATGGTAGATATGGAAGGATTTCACAGGACCTATATAAGGTTCTAGGTTTATTGACAAGAAGAGCAGCGTGTTTTTCATGGGATTTCAAATATTTGCTGTTTAAAAAATATTTCTTTGAAGTTCATTTGAAATTTTCTATGAAAACATTTAACTTCTTTTGAATTAATTTAAATTTTTTTGTTTTTTTTCCATTCTTTTGAGTTCATTTAAATTATTTTGAATTCTTTGATATTATTTTGAATCCTTTAATAATCTTGTCAATTCTTTCAATGAATTCTATTGAATGTTGTTAGTCCTTGTTTAATTCATCCTAACATATTTTTAAATTCACCTAGAGTTCCTAGGCATTTAATCAGATTTTTTCATTTGTTCAAAATTCATTGAATTAAAAGCATTTAGAATTATTTTTCCTACTTTTTGTTTAATTCAGTCAGAAGTCTTAAATTCACTTTAAATTGTTCGACGCTTTCTCAAATTCTTTAGAATTATCCTAACCAGTTTTAAAACTTACTGAATTTAACGTACTTTTAAAAATATTTTTTCATTATTTTCAATTCACTTGATTTTTTTATTGACCTGGAATTTTGATTATTTTCATAGAATTCTACTTATCTTCCTTAAATTCCTCTGCCTTTATACTAATTTTACTGAAATCAATGTAATTTTGGAATTTATTATCACTTATTTGAATTCTTTTGAATATTACTTGAATTGTTTTTAAATCTTGGAAATGTATTTTGTAATACATACAGCTGGGTATAAGCCTACAAAAAATGGCCCTGAAGGAAATCAAATGTTTAGTCAGAGCTTTGAGCGCATACAATGAGAAAAATATTTGTTTAAGGGTGTTGTGAACGAAAGAAAGAAAACTTGTCGAATATCCGGGGTTTTGTGAGATCATCGGATTAATAAAATGTTGAAAAATCATACCTTTTGTTGAGGAAATCATTATTTTCAGGACAAGTATGAATTTTGCGAAAGATAGAAATCAGCGGGTAGCAGACGACAGCATTTGATCGGTTAGAATCGTTTGCAAATTAATTTTTTTACTGACAATTCTGACATCATAGAAGAATTCTCGCGAACCATCAGCTTTTCGAAGGGCCACTATTTGATTTTGGTGACCCTAGATTTTGCGAAATACGTTGCGAAATTGAGAAAAAAGTAGAGAAAATTGACATGCCCTGTGTGTGTGTTGTAACTGTATTTGTAATCAGCCGCCAGGCTAGCTGCTACCTTCACTCTATAGTCTATACCGCGTGTAGACTGTATTCAGAACATTTTTTGTAATACATTGACTGTATAGCCATAAAATATTCTAAATTCAATGGCAAATACTAAAAACATTTATTTCGTATCATTCATATGATAATCAACAAATCAGCTTAACCTCTCTAACACATTTCCGTGCGTGCGGAGAGATCACTTCACGCTTGCGCACTAAGAAAATAGTGATTCCTGGCACTTATGGTATTGCTCCTGCCAAATCTCATGCCCAACGATCGGTTTCTTTATTATTCCTTCGTGATTATATAAAATTTGAATTTAAAAAAAAGGGTAATTTTTCAATATTTAGCAATGTTCGACTGTTCATTTAAAAGAGAAATTAAAAACCATACGTGTAAAACAAAACTATATTTTAAACTGAACTGTTTCAAAGTAGAAAACCTTAAATCTTTAAAATCTCACAGTGCTCTAATCCTTAGAATGTCAATATTTTTTCATTTTACTAAATTTTTTATTTTTCAATAAACATTTTGTAATTGTGATGTTTAATTAATAACATGGGAATTCTAGCTCACTCTAAAAATCTATACCTGCTGCCCCACATTACTTATTTCCTCAAGACTTAAAATTTAAAAAAAATACATTTAACTTAAAATTGATAAAGTGTTTATAAATCTATTGATTCATGCTTCTATTTAGAGAACTCCAAATAATGTAGATTTTTATTTTTTAACAAGAAATATTTCAACTCTTCAATTTTCAAAGTTAAAAATTTTGTAGTTTAACATCATATAGAATATTATTCAAAATGCGTTTATATTTAAAAAATTTGGATGTTCAATTTTGAAGGATTAAAATGAAAAAGAGTTCCACTTGTGTGCTTTAATTTACAGTTAAGTTTTGATTTGATAACTACGAATGAAAGAATTTTTTAAAATTTTAATGAAACCGGAAAATTTGTTGTGATCCGGAAAATGACAGGGAGTTTTTTTCTCCCACTGCATCGGATCCTTGTTAGAACTAAGGACCACAGTGCGATCGGAAATTTACTAGCAAAAATAAAGTGTTTTTTCCACAGAAAAAAAATTAAAAAGAAATAACAAGAAATTTCTCTGCCATTTACTTTAGGTTGGCATTAATAATTTTACACAGAAAATAAAAATGTCTAATTTAAAATTATGACCACACATTACCCGGATCTGCTCCCGAATTCCTGACATCTTCCAGTATTTTGCAAGCTGTACAATATTCACGGCAAATTCCCGGATTCCTTGGGTCGCTAGACACCCGGAATATCTTAATCTAATGATTCAAGGTGATGGATCAGGCTAGAGGAAAAACTGCACATGACTTCAGAATATCGCTATTTATTATACAAAACGAATACCTAGGCAAAATACCTACAAATCGCAAAAAATAATAATTTAAAATAAATCTAAGAAGTAAAGAGTGACTATATTGCCGGCCTTAATCGAGGTGACGTTCATAAGTCGCGCTAGTAAAAACTACAATAATGAACAACAACGCAGTCTTTCGAATGTGACCTCAAATAATGAACTCTTACCGGTGTATCGATCATCGTATTACAAGGCTCACGAGGACTTGATTAACGAGAATAAAAAAAAAGAAAGAAGACAACTTCATTTTTCCAAGCCAAGTCTGTTACGAAAGTCTGAAATCAATTTTGATTCCCCGAGTAAAAGTACAAAAATATATATTTCTCTCTCTCTCTATTTCTCACTCACTTTCGCTCACATGCTTTCAGTCGCTTTCTCCCTTCTCTTCGAGCATTCCCTTAATCCTATGAATGGGAATCACCTTCGATTCCAGATCTTTAGTGTGGATCGCAAAATTCTTAACATGTAACAATATTTCAAAACAATGATCGGTATTAAGTATTGGAAGAAAGCGAAAGGTGATTACTTACTCGCTACTCGAGAGTTCAGCAAAAGTGAAACATTATTTTTAGAAAAAGGTGAAACAAACATTCGCTACTGGTAACTCGTACACACATATACACAGTGTCTTGCATATAATCACGCATCGTTCCAAATTTTAGCTTCAATTTTGTATAAATAAACATTTTCTTCCATCTCTCAATAAAGGAATAATTTCTGCATAAAAGAGTATAAATTGTTGTAAAATTCTTCAAGAGAAATTCACTAGGAACAATGACGCGATAATACACAAGAAAAAGCGGAACATGTCCGCGAAAACATTCGAACTGTCTCTAACCCTAAATAAAAATAATAATATCGTACTAGTAATCGAGAAAGAGTCGCTATAAAGCCCGCAGTATACGTACTGAATTTTAGGAGACAGTTAAGTTGACAGTAAGTAAGAATATCGACGGCACTCGAGAGTAGCAAGCAGTAACAATGATAACAGTATAAATGCACCGAGGAAACTGATAGTAACATCTATTGCATGTAAAACAACTACTATGGGTTCTGTAAAACCTAATTTGAACCTTAATTTTATTCAATAAATACTTGTCAATTAATTTCAGCATCAGTTAATACGTATCCAAAATCCACACCTATAGTATAAACTTCCTTAATTCACCATCTTCAAAGAAATTTATGCACGTAACTAAACATGCAGGATTAGGTTCAAGTAAGGTCCAATTTAATTTACCCATAGTAAGAAATGTCGAGTACTTTAAAGAATTGTAAGTAAAGTGGCAGTTACGATATTTTTCCCTAGTAATAGTAAGAATTAAAGAGTAAAAGTTGCATCCATTGCTGAAGAAGCAGTTGGAGAAGAACTGACATCCTGGCAGCATCTTTGCAGAGCAAGAAGCAAATTATCAGCTTGGCATTTTGGAAAGCGCTGAAAAAGCGATTTCTCCCAGTCTTTTAAGATCTTCATTCCTCCAAAAATTATCGTAATTGGAAGAGAAGAGAGAACAACGACTAGGCAGCTGATTTTTAATGGCAGTGCGAAGCTTCCTTATCTCGTGGTTGGCACAACCCAGTCTCATCTCCTAAAAATCAGGTTTTGGGACCTCATTCCTCTTTCGGCTCCTTCGAAGTCGATGGGTAGTACGCTCCACTTGGCAGTGTTTTTGCTGGTCGTGTTCTGGAACATAAAAAAGGATCTCATATTATTATTTTTTTTCAACTTTTAATAATTAAAAATCATGAATTTATCTATAAACATGTCATCTATCTTATTTTACTCCTCTCAAGGTTGCAAGGCCTCCGATTAAAACCTTGACTTCCTAAAATAAGTGTGGATTATTTATGCACCCTCTTTGCATTTTTATGACATCTGAGACTAGCCAATCTTTCTTAGCCTCAAATGCAAGAAACCGTCTTTTTTATCAGATTATTCAGCCTCTCTCTTACCAAAAAAATGTTAATTTTAGTTTTAAAATTCTCCGTTCCAAACACGGAAGTACGCTAACTAATAAATTGAAGGCACGAAAATAACCATTTTTTAGTCCCTCGAATTTGGAAAACAAGTCCTTGTAGCTTATCTTCTACCATTCTAATAATTACCTGCAGCACTTAAGAGGTATTTTCCCCATTATGGATTTCGTTTATTGTAGAGACTACACCCTAAAAAAAATTGGAAGTCTTGAAATATTATAATGTCATCGCAACGAATGATTTACAAACCGGTCTTTTTAAATATACTAAGAAACTTAACTAAAAACTAAAAACTACAGGTCGGTCTATACTTGAACTTTTAAAAGTGAATCCAAGGTTTGCAGTAAATCTTACTTGTGTTTACAACTTATTTTGTGAGCATCCGAGGAAAATATTTCCTTAATTGAATAATCAACCAAGGTCGCTGATATGCGAGAAGATTCATCAAGAATGAAATGTTGCTTAACTACAAGAGGAAGTTGCGATTGTAGAATAATTGATTATGAAATTGAGAAATTTATTCAGTCGGCCTGAAATATGCTGATCTCAGTGAAGGCCGCCAGCTGCATTCTAGGAGGACAAAAAACCGCACTAGGAAACTACGCCCTGGCCACCTCTCTCGCGTGTCCTCAGGGACATTTCACAATTGCAAATGCAAACAAGACGTCACCCAGCTGCCCGGCGATGTGTCTCTTCCCAGTTTACACGTGTTTACTCGATACACCGAAAAACCAGCTACACCTCGTGTGCATGTATCACAAAGTTTATACACCTGAATGTATCATTCATAAACATGTGTGCAGGACACGGAAACGAAACTCTCACCATTTTTCTACATCTAGTTTTTAAATTAAGTTGTTCACCTTTGCAGAGTTTAATATCAAATTAAAAACTTTTTTTTAAGCGTAAGTATTTGTTCTTTTAAATATGATTATAAGATTCTTCTTATGGATGAACCGTCACGTAGGATGCTTCTCGTACACATCCCTTGATTATCCTACCATATGAATTCCTTGATCACCGGTAGTATAAAGAAATATAATTTTAATGAAAAAAGTCTGGTTACCAAACGAGAGAATGATGCATTTTTCTGGACAATTGTAGTTATGTCAGAGATCTTGGGTGACAGTTAACAACTACTGGACTACGATCAAACAACTTAGCTACCTACAAACCTACCTACCCACCTATCAACTTACTTATCTCTATACCTCCATCTACCTGTTCACCTCCCTATCCACGCGTTATACTGGTGGATTTATCGCAGCGCGATTATAAATTGAACAAATTGCCTTCTTATCACACACAGCCTTCGCCACAATTTCGACGAGGTCGAATTACTGTTGTTGTTATTCTGTTACAAGTCTATATCCAACCAGGCAAAGAAAGGCGAGAGATGTCCAAATTGATGAAATCCATAAATAAATGAACATATGACATAGCATTTAGGAGAAAATTCCAAAATGTAGATAATA
>JAWWLR010000034.1:33484145-33497856 GCA_035041075.1 Acraspis erinacei
AAAGACTGGCCATTTTTTTAATCCTCTATTACAATATGAACTCTCCCTATTTCTGGCAATCGATGTTTTCCATTTAAATTATATTTTCCACAAACTAAACTCTTTAAGCCGAATGTTTGAGCCAACAATTTTTCGCATTCAGCAAAGGAAACAGTTGACATCCAACACCTTTCTTTAAATTTCCATACAATTTTCAATTGGCAACAAGGAAGTGAAGCCAAGTAGCTATCCAATCGACGTCGATGAGTGCCAAGCACTTTTATGCCAGTGTTAAAATGCAAGTCGCACTCTGCAACGACGTTCCTAGAATGGTACCGCAAATACGCGATAGAAAAGTGCGAATGCAATGGAGTCGAATCACAACTGGGGTCAGGCTTTAGTATGTAGCTGAAAGGCGACTAGCATAGTTGTTCGGTCGGTCAAGATATGCCAACGCATGTGATCGACAACCACGGTCAAGGACTCGTGACGCCATCGGCGGATCGTTAAAGAATTTAGGTCAAAAAGTCACCGTTGTGTTTATAACTGTTCATCATTTGTCTTGGAGTCGGTACCAACGGGTCATAAAACTTCACCAATTGCCATGGACATGCCACCTTGAGGTACCACTTTAACGATCCTTCAAATTAACGTCTTCGTCGTGGAACTGTTTGGTGCTTTTCACCGTGACGCCTAATTATTTGAATTGCTAATTCTTGTATATGAAAACTTATGGAGGAAAGAAAGAGGCCCCAGAGGAAGAAAAAAGGTGGCCAAACCGTTACTGGGGCAATAGGTTTCTTAGCGAATTATGCTAAACCACATGGTGCCTTCAAACGTGACTGTTAAAAATAGGCATCCTTCTGATCCTTCATCCTCTGGAAATTTCCTAGGCGTTTGTACTCAATGACCTGTGGACTTAGGCATTCTTCTTTATGTTGTATGATTTGGAGAACAATGCGTGGAATGAAGTTCATTGAGGGATTGATGCAATTTGTCAATTTATCGATTAGTCAAGAAGTGTCTTGATTCAGCAATGGTGCTGAGATTTTATCACAAAATTTCTTTCTTGAGAATTAGCGTTTCATGTATATCTTATGTGTGGCTCTTCACCTTCCACGTGAAATAGAAAATTATAAAAAAATGGTAAGATTTTTGTAGTAGGATCCTTGGGTCAGCTTTTGGTTGTAGCACTACTTACTAAGGGCAAGCAAATTGTAAATGAAATGCAAACGAAGATGTGGCTTGAAATTGAAGCGGAAAGAAACATCAAACACTCCGAAAAATAGTAGCCTAGAAATAGAAACATCATCCTCTTGTCTGTTTTGTTTTGAATTATGTGAATATACTGAGAAAAATGAATGTTCACATTCAACAGCCAGATATTTATGGTTAACATATTTTATGTTCAACTGTAGGACAGCTATCTAGATTCTAGATGTTAAAGCATGGGTTAAAGGTTAAATTCTGTGGTTCAAGTGAGCAACTCTGAGCTTTCTCCACTCGAAGGCTTTTTTGGTGAGGGAGTATCACATTTATGAGTAATTTTAGTATATACAAACAATTTATAGTATTATTTAATTATTTAATTATAATCATATGCGCAAATTATTAATAATCATAATTCTCCACAAATTTACGTACGGCATGAAACAGTGACTATAAGCTTCATAAAGGGAATAATAGATGTGGACAGCATTTTCTATGAAATTGACTATAAACTTCATCAAGAGACCGATAGAGTTGTGGCGTTTTCCTGAATTGACACAACGACTTTAACATCTTGGATGTTTCAGTCCAACATCTCGGACGCTAGTTTAACATGTACATATTTTTACTTCTAATATCTCAAATAGATAGAAGATCTTACGCATATCTGTTGATACTGATACAAATCTGCAGAGATCTTAGCAGATCTGTATGTTTCTCTGTGAATCTTTTTTGTACAAACAAAATTATATGACTGAAAGATTATATGAAGTTCGTCGCGAAAGGATAACGTTTGCTGTAAAAAGATACCTTTTGAAACAAACGAAAATCATCTTAACCTAAAATTTAATAGGAAATTTCATTTGTTCCATAGTATTTTCACCATTTCAAATATGATAGAAAACCACAGACATAAAAGGGTCAAAAAAGATATTGAAAAAATTGTCTTTTTAATCTCTGAATGAAGATACTCTTTTCAGTTTTCAACTTTTCGATTTTCCTCATTTCTCCTGAAACCGAAATACTATCTGCCCTCCTACAATCCAAAAAATACGCCAAAGACAAACATTTCCTTTCGAAGTATTATGTGCAATCGAGTAGAAAAAGTTGGAATCTTTTTCATCCAAAAGCTCGTGTGCCAATCGAACGTGCCTCGTAATTTGAGTACGGTTCGACGCAAAAACTTTGGAAGTAGGGAAGGACATGAGGGTGTAGTGGCGGTAAAAAACGATGGAAAAAAGAACGAAGAGGTGGGTAGGCATGATTCGGACCAGACTGAAGACGCACGATGTGGCTGAAATAGGGTGGGTCCAGTACAGGATGTGGCGATTTTTTGCTCCTGCGATCCTAGTTTTTTATTTTTCTCCTTTGGAAATGCATAGCAGGATCGTAGTCTATTTCTATGCTATAAATATCAGATATATGTAGGTTGAGATGGGAGAACTAAGGAGGAAGTGGCTGAATTTATAAGAAAACGGACTGCTTTATAAATTCACTGTAAATTTAAAATCAATTTGTAAGAATTGACGTATTTCTTCCTGTGGCTTTTAGATTTGATCATGTTTCTCCAGATATTAATTGACTATTCCAATTGTCGATTTTGAAAGCTTTGATTCAAGATAACTGTTCATTTTAATTTAATTCAATTTTGCATTATTAATTTTGAAAGTTTAACGATTTAGTTTTAGATGACTCAATTTTAAACTTAGAGTTTTTGAATTTAGAATACTAGAATTTGAATTCTTCGATTTCCAAAGGCTTCATTCCAAAAGAATTCAGAATTATAATTATTTTATTTCCAAGGGTTTTCGGGATCTTTCAACGTTCATTTGTTTAATTTGAATAATGCTTCAAATTGGAACTTTTCAATTTTGAATGTTCAGATTTTTAATTGCTTATTTTCTAGACATATCTTTCAAAATGCATTAAGGTACCAAATTATAAATACTTTTGTCTTATTTGAACACCATTTTTTAAATAAAATCTGTAAATAAAAATAAAATTAGTTGATTGAAAACTGAGCTTCTTCTTCTGAGTTCAGTAGAATGTAGGGTGAATGACCTCTGATCGCCTTGATGGAAAATTGGCACTAGACTTAAACCAATTATAAAAAAATTTTATTTTGAAAATAGATCTAATTGATGTGTCAAGAGCAGGTCTAGAATCAAGATTTGTAAACACAAATTAAAGTTATAAAAAGACCTCGACAAAAATTGACCATACTTTACTGAAAAGTAAAGTTCGGGTGAAGGACCTCTTAAGACCTTGGTGTAAAATTGGCTTCAGGGTTCTAAAGTTTCTAACGTATTGTAGAAAAAAATATATCTTTTGACAATTTCAAACTTGGAAATAAAATCTCTAAAGACAGAAAAGTATTTGAAACCACGTTGATAAAAATTGAACATAATACGCCGAGAACAGTGGAATCTCGGGTGAAGGACTTCTTAAGACCTTGATGGAGAATTGGTCTTGAGGGTCCTAGAACTTTAAACGATCTATATTTTCTTTAGAAACACATATCATTAAGAAGTTAAGAACAAAGTTGCTAATTAAAATAATAGTATGAATTAAATTTATCAAATTATATTATAAAAATTATTCATATTTTTTTGAAGAATAAGATAGTGATGGACCGCTGATTTAATGGAGAATATTGGCATTAGGGTCATTAAGCTTTTTTTGAAGAATATTATACTCTATCTTAAAGAAGTGGTGTAACGATATGTCTAAAAAAATCATAGAAAACATTAGTTTGTTTTTTTAAACGTTGTTTTAATGTAAAATCATACAGTTTCAAAGAAGAAATAAAAATTCTGAAATTGGTTAGGTTGTGTTAAATTTTTTTCACCGGAAATTAGAATTTTTAAACAGAAGTCATCATCAAGACTCCCAATTTTCAACAGCTATAGGTTATATTAGCGTTTTCTCACGAAATTAACCATTTTAAACAAAAATCATTAGATTTTAAAAGTTTAAATGATTATTTAGCAATTCTTGATTCGTATTTAAAAATTTTTCACAGGAAATCGGTTATTATAAACCAAAGTCATTAGATTCCGAAGAAGATCTACAATTCTGAACGATTCTCTATTATGTTATGTCAGTGTGTTTTGTCTTAAAGTATTGGTATTTCCAATAAAAAATAATTCGATTTGAAAGAATATTAGTGATTTCTAACAACCTTAGGTCATGGATTTTTTATGTTATGTTAGTGATTTGTAAAAAACTTTGATGTAACATTTACATACAAGATTAATATTCAGATTCAAGAATATTCAAGAAGAAAATTTGTTTTTTCTCGAAAAATTTTTCGTTTGTGCATCTTTTTATACTGCTTATCATTAATAATAATATTTTTTAAATTTTCGCTAAACTTTAATTACAACATCAATGCTCAGGTATTATTAAAAGAATGAGTAAAAAAGCACGGCTTTAAGTTGAAAAGATTTTAAGTTGTGCATTTGTTTAATAAATTGCTTATAATAATTGTGAATATAATTATCAGCGAAAAATATTAATTAAATATAAATATTAACTATCTCCCGACAGAACTTAATTAACAAAAATTCCAAAAATAAAAATTCCTATGGGGCATTTGTTAAAAAAAATTAAATTATTCTCTTCTACCAAATGCATATCTGATACAAGATATAAGGCGTTTTAGGTCAGAAATCAGTGTTTTTAACATTTGCGCATGAAGTATTTGTTTATATAAATTTTTCGTAACATTTAACTTGTACATTCAACTAATTATTCTCTGTCAGATCGAAAATAACATTTTTGAAATTGCTATTTTGTCACAACATTTTTTATATATGGTTGCAAAAAAAATTAAAATCGATCATTGTCGCACTATTGTGCATTATTACGCGTTATCAAGCATACAGTTCACGGATGAATTCGCGAGTGAATTCCCCCTCGATTTTTCGTTACACTAGGTGAGTGTTGTTTGTCGAAAATTGCTATTTTTAATCAAAATAATTGGATTTGAAATCATATTTACCATATTTGAACATAAATAGGGTATTTTAGTGTTTTTCGTCAGCAATAATTTACTTTATACAAAAATTATTTGACTTCAAAAATTAAACTTACAATTCCGAACAGGTTCAGGTTATTTTATTATATATTAATTTTTAAGTTGGGATATGAATTTTCATCAATTACTAAGAATAGTGTTCTTGCTTTACATATTTATTATCTTAGAGAATAGATACTCTGAAATGCATAAATTTGGTTTTAATAGTAAGTTAATAGTTTAATTTAAAAAGTGCGTGAGATAAAAATAAAATGTATGTTTTCTAGGTTTTCTTTTAGATTGCAATGAATTCTTTTCTAAAAGCAAACATGCAAATAAAATATAAAAATATTTTAAAACTTGTTAGAAATTCAGTATAATTCTCCTTCTATAGTAAAATCTCGGGTGAAGGACCGCTCCTGAATCATTCCGCGTCTCAGCTGAGGGACCAACCAAGTCAGCTGACTGATTCTTGTCCGAGACGCGGGTCAAGTGTCTCTCCCACTCTTACCTCTTTCTTTTCGCCTTGACTCTCCTCTGCCACCACTGCTCTTTCCTCTTTCTTTCTTATCAATATCAAAGTCGATAGGAAATCTCGGTAAGTAAAAGGAAGACTCTTTCCAATTTTATCTAATGTAAATCCGGTTTGTATTATTCTTGTGTCTGGAGGAATCAAGCTTAACGATTAGACTCAGCACTTAAATTGGAAACAATTAATCCAATCAAATTAATCCGATTATGTTAATCCTCTTCCATTTGACTTACTTCCTTAAGTATTATCTCCGCTTTTTAATCATCGACTCTGAATAGACTCGTGATTCTTGCATATATTCCAAGACTGCAAAAGGGGGAAAAGTGATATTAGAAAAAAATGCATGAACCAGTGCTACTAAAATGCTTTTACCTATGCGCTTAATATATTCTGACGTAACGAAGACACGTTCGACGTACTCGACTGGCTGTTTACAAATAGAGCCATGAATGCACTCAGTCAGACTTATAGAAGAAGAAAAGAAGAGTGCCACTGCCAAGAGCAGTACTCAAACTATATATGATGACGTAACTGTAGACATAAGTGTAATATTATTTAACTTTTTTTTAGATTTTTCAAAAAAATGTTGTATTTTGAGAATAGCAGTTTTTCATCATGGGATATTAAATCATAGTTTGAATCTTTAGATGATAATATGGAATGGAACCTCGACTAAAGCGTGTACTCTACTACATTAGCAGTAACAAATCTCAGCGGATTCTGATAAAAAATATGTACTCTGGAACCTAGATTTGTGCACGGTTCCATGGATGGCCCGGAGTAGCCCCCGATATACATCCAGATACTCCGAAAATTGATAGGCAGGGCCGCATGAACGATTTCTGTTAGATTTGGAGGCATGACGCAACCTGATGAAAGTAATGCGTCGAGAGTGCGGCCCTCGAGTTGTCTGTAACGCTTGACTGACCATCCACTCTTTCAGCCCCGCGGCTTCTTTCATCCCCAATATGCGGATGCCATTAGTTCTGGGAACACATTTTTTAAATGCAGCACAGGTTTTCAAGTTTGAGAATATTTGAAGATTTTATTTGTACCTTATGCTATGCGATACTTCACGAAAAAATAAACAAAAAGTCATCTAGCACTTGTACATGTCCGAATCGTTAAGATAATGTGTGTGTACAAGTGATCGTTAAAGCTCGCTCCTCATAGGCTGATTAGGCCTAGCTTTGAAGCTTTTTTGTGCTCAAACTAAGCTTCCCACAACTTTTTGCTAGAGGACTCTTTTGTTCATTTTGGTGTGCACTATCAGAAAGTGCAAGTGGTTGTATAGATGATGGGACACCCTGCACAATCATGTGATTTTCAAATTTGTATTATTTATATTTATATTTATATTTGTTATTATATTTATATTTTTAATTATTTTTAAGATAGATGTTATCGCGCCGTTTCACGGTTTAAATATACAGCACTTAGAGTGGGCCGAGGAAACATTTTTGAAAATTGTCAATGCCTCGTGCTAAATGCTTACTACGTGTTAATGAACTAAAAAAATCTAATGACTTATCGGATGCCCACTCTAGTAGCACGATATTAGGCGCGTGCATGCGTAAATCATGGGCGCAAATGATGAGCAAAATATCACACGCAGTGGGAGAACCGCAATTAGTGTGCGTGCCGTACGTGTGATGACGTTTCAAGGGGAGTGTATTTTTATCGGATTACAAGTTATCGGAGTTGGACTGTACATCATAATGAACAATTAAAAGTAAAGAAATTTAATTATTGTTTCAATTAGAATTTTTGTGCATAAGCAGAAAATTAAAAATTCTCTTCTTAGAATTTACAGTTGTTAAGAAGATTCATAAGCCAATAAAATTAACATGTATTGCGAAATAATGTAAGGTGTAAGAAAAATTTTGTTTCAGCTCAAAGAAAATGATGCCCTTTTTGCCCAGATCAACTAAAAAAACATGTCATACATAACACTAAAAAATAATTTAATAAAAATTAGCTAAATCTTATAAAATGGTATAAGTAACAAAAATTTGTCATAAATTGAACATTTGTAAACAACTCATAAAGTTATAAACAGTGTCTCGAACTATTAATTTTTATGAGCAGACTAATTGAAATAGAAAATAGTTAATTTTGAGATGAGAAAATTTCGTTAAAAGATGAATTTTGACAACAAAAAAATTAATTTTCACTATGTTTTACATACAATCCATGTGTTAAAATTTTTTTCTTAAATCTGTTTCCTATTTATTACACATAAACAATAGGGTTCTTTTGCGATTTTAGATAAAACAATTTTTTTATACATAATTTTAATCCGAACCCAAGGTGCGTTATAATTTTTTTTCTGTTGAATCGTTCATCAGAAAAAAATGCTTACAAATTTATCTGATATATTTATGTGACAAAAAAAGTTCTCTTGTTTTAATATTTGGATTCTGAGTAGTTTTTTTATAAATTCTTCTTACAAAAGTGTTTGATTTAAATGTTCTTATAATGTTTATAATGTTTTTTTAAACAATATATGATGCGAATTCTATTTTCGATGTGCACATAACCAAAACAAAACATCGGCACAGTAAAAGATATTTGAGAATCACTAACACATAAGCTGTGATTGGAGGAAAATCCGACCCCTTTGTCGTCAAAGGGGCCCTCCAATTGACATCGGGGTAGAATATTCATATTTCAACTCTAAATTAAAAATAGTAAACAATTTGTAAACAATATTTTCTGAGCGTTTTTAAAATTTGAATTTTATATACTATCAGATCCATTTATTGAAAAAATGATATCTAAATTTGGAAACAACCCTATTACATTGTACATCGTAACAATCCCTGTTACGCATTTAATTACCCTAAACAACAAATAGGGTTGAGACATATTTTTGACACACTGTGTACTTTTTCTCGTAGAATCAAATCTTGCTATTGCTTTTCCCGCGCAAGAGACTATTGAACAAATTATTTGAACAAAAATTGCTTAAACAATCTGAAATTTAAATTATTTGAAAGAAAAGTGATCTTTTAATCGGGGACCCGACCGAAACACAGCGAAATCCTTTCTAGTCCAGGCATCTGGTACTTTTGCACCGTATTAAGTAGGTAATGCGCATGTTTTAGCTAAGACTCTTTATTAACGGGTCCTGCTTAAGATTCTAAGTTTTATAGAAATGACACCCATGCGTCCCGAAGATATTTTTGAAAAAAGTTCCAAAAATCGTGTTTGCGTAGACTGGCCCGCTCCAGTACATTTTAGAGAAAACTGTTCAACACCAAAATTGAACTAGAGGAAATTCTGAAAAATTTGAAGGCAAACAAAACCTTCTATCTTCAATAGATGTCGAGTTATAGTCCTTCAAAGAACCCGGATTTTTTGGGGAAAAAAGTTGAATTAAAGTAGACGCAATTTCGAGTAATTCTAAAAAAATGCCACAAATTACCACGTAAGTGGTGCGAGAGAACTAAATTCTAAATTTCTGCGCTCAAATATGGTCGCAGTACATTTTCCAGTACATACAGAGCCTTCCGAATGGAAAGGATCAAATTTTCATGGTCATAACTCGTGACCTATATGAAGACTCGAAGATCAAATTTTTTTAGATTTACGCATAATTTCCTGCCCTGCAACTTTTTCTCTCGCACCACTTACGTAGTTTCCCGAGAAGTGAAGCATTTTGAAAAAACTGAACACGAGTAATTTGCCCTGACAAAGAGGTCAAAAGCGGTCAACTTTGTGAGGCCATAACTTATGACTTATTGCGGCTAGATCATTGCATTTTTTTAGAATTACTCAAAATTGCGTCTGCCTTAATTCTACTTTTGAAAGTTTTTTCGTAAAATTAACAAGTCCCAAATACAAATACAAACTTCAGAGTTGGAATTTTTCGCCTCTTTTTTCTAAAAAATCCGGTTTCTTTGAAGGACCATAACTCTGCTTCTATTTAAAATAAAAGGTTTTTTTGCCCTCAAATTTTTCAGAATTTCCTCTAGTTTAATGTTGGTGTAGAAGATTTTGCTCTAAAATGCAATGGGGCAGGTCAGTCTTCGCAAACACGATTTTTGGAAATTTTTTCAAAAATATCTCCGAGACTCACGGGTCTAATTTTTAGAAAACTTGGAATTTTATTCAGGACCCCTTAATAAACCGCTTTAGAAAGAAAACGCGCATTGCCTACTTAATACGGTAAAAATCACTTTTTTCGTACGAGATGCCTGGACTATTCGTGATTTTAGTTCTGTTTCTATTCCCAAAACGTAACTATATTCACTTAATGTTGGTTACGCTATCCCAAATACCGAAATTGTAACGGAAATTTTTAATTACGCCTAATTGTAAAAAATAGTTTATTTGAATCCTTGTGCAACTTATGTACATGTTAAAAAGTAAACGGGTAAAATATGAAGGTATAAAAATATCGTTTTTAATTTTTTTTCCATTTGTCAGAACTTAACGAAAAGGAAACGAAAGATTCGGTACTTTTTGGATAACGTAACGTAACGAAATGAAGGTTTCGGACGGGGCCCTGCTTTTAGTCAAATATTCTTACCGCAATATTAACTTTTCTACTATGGCAATTGGTCCGTCGATGAGACTATTTAGGTTAAAAAATTGTTTTTAACTTTATAAATTGATTCTAAATTTTCAAACTGAGACAACTTTTCCTCAAGAATACCATTCTTATAATAAATTGCAACGATTTTAAGAAAGAATATTTTTTCTACGACAAACTGCTATAGAGAAGAATTTGCGAAAGAAGTTGTTTATAAAAATCGAATGCAATTTACGATATATAATTATTGTAATTTATAGGTCTGTCCTTATTACTTGAGACTAACGAATACTTGATTTAGGCGATTGTTTTAGAGATAAAAAATCATATCGTTGAAACAAAAAAAATTTCCACTGTATTCGTAAAAGTATTGTTAAATAAAAATAAAAAATGTCCTTCTTATATCTGTGGAGAATTTCTCAACAAAAAATATTTAAGAGGTTAAGAAATATATCCTGTGGGCGAATTTGTACGCCAAAATACATTTATAAACCACTGTGCACCGAGAGACCACTTTTTATTTCGAAAAGTCAGAAGATATTTTTAGTTGTGGTAACACATAAAAACTTTGAAGCAATAACCATTTTCAGTTTTTAACAATGTTGTGTTTTCGCCCAACTCGAATGGGCACCCTATAAAAAATGTCGGCGAATGAATTCTAATTACTATGAATAGGAAATTTTTAATTGTTCAATTGTAACTGAGTTTCTGAACATTTGTGAATTTTAGAAATTTTGCTGCATTGCGAACATCTTTAAGAGGATACGAGAACTTTTTTAAAGTTAAACATTTTTTTCACCACTGGGATCAAGTAAGAGTACAAGTTTCCAGAGCAATTGACTAATAACGTAATTTTTCTTTGCATTTTATTCAATAGCTCTACAAAGTTTTTTACCAAACAAGTAGCAAAACACTATTGGAATCAGGTAGCACACCAAAGTAGAGGGTTTCCAATTTTTTCATCCTACTTTAGGATATGTCTCAAGGAAAAGAAACTTTAATTTTTGAATATTTATTGACGATAATTATGAAGCTAACAGAAATGTGCATTACTGGCACCATTACTCACCAATTTAAGCATTTAAGAATAATCTTTTCTTTTCTGATTTATGTAAAAACCTTCATTTTCGCAGTCAACGTACTTGCTTCTCTGAGAAACAGATTCTCCAACGCGAGTGATAAATTCGGTACTAATTTATTCCTAAGAATCTAAGTTCTAACAGTTTGCGTTCTAACATATTCTGGAATGTGGTCCTTTTAAAAGGACACTTATCTTTTTTGTTCTTCTGTTTTTTTATTGTTTAACATATTACAAAATGTTCAAAAAGACAAAAAGTATTCAACATAAATTTTTATTAGATAGTTAAAAATTAGCATTTGAGATATAAGATTATCCTTTTTGGCTATATTCTTTTCTTTCCTTATGTCGGAATAACTAAAAATTGAAAACTAGGCTTTACCCTCATCCTTTTGACCTTTTCAAATGGATCAAGATTCAAAAGACAAAATTTTGCAGTCCAAGCTCATGTTCATGGAAAGAATCAACTTGACAACTAGAAAGCAATCTTTTGCATGGATAATCTCGTGATAGTCGACTTTACATACAATCGGATGAAAATTTGAGCAGCTAATGTCTTGGGATGGAGGTGGGCGAGCTGAATGCGCCATCCGGCCGAATATATACAGCGTTGGCATGCAAGGAGTGACACCACATATATCCGCCTGGGGCGTCAAACCAGGAAGCAGTAAAAAATTTCGTTCAAAAGGATCCAGCTTGAGATTACTAGGTAATTTTTCCTGTTGCACACTGACATTGTTACAGTTTTTACTTTTGAATATATATATATATATATATATATATATATAGTAGGAATTTCGAACATAGCGCATATAGCATGCTAAGTAGAGACAGACATCCGAATGGGAAAGTTTAGGAAACAGGAAATGGAAAAAATTAAGGAAGAATACAGAACCGATTTTAATTTAATTTTATATCCATCTGATTCTATCCATTTATACACTATATTGCTATCCTAAAATGATATCCATTCCTATATTCTTTTGAAAACATTTTTTTCATTCATCACTTTACCTAAATCTCATTTTCCCTAAAAAAATCTTATAGAGTACACCTTTCGATCAGCTTAGGAAATGTTGTCTTCATTGTACTTTTTGATTTACTGTTTCTTCTTCCAATCGAACCTAATATTCTTCCCTTCCAATATCGGGTAATATGAGTTTCTGCAAAGGGTACTTTAGCTGACATTTAAGTCTTATGATTTCACTGATACCTATTTTTTTTTTAACACAGTTACCCCGAAAGATATTTCCTGAATAAAAGATTCCCACTTCATCTTACGTAAATAATTCTCCTGACGAAAAATGATCCTCTTTCCCACTTCGTACTTACATAAACGAGATCACCGAACTCTCGATACCTTGAAATGTTTTCAAGGTGAGAGATACTCAAAGTTGAGCACTGCATCGCGAATGGCAAACTTATACATCCTGACGTAACAAGTCGTGCGTTTGGTCGGTGCCTGAGGCCCTTGGCACGAGGTCTCTCCAGAGTTTTCGTTTCGTCCGCTCATTTCACCAAGAAATAATGAAACATCATAACCTTTTAAGAGCCTCCAGCATTACATATAATCCGTACACGTAACTGGTGTCCAGCAACTAGTAGGGGAAACCCCTCTACATTAGATAATGATTTAGAGTAAATAATTTAAGTTTATATCAAAATACGTCAGAGAAGACAAGTGTCATCGTAACATATCCTAATGAAGTCTAAGTAACAATATATTAAAATAAGAAGTATTGGAATAACCTACAGATAAAGAGAAGATCACACTTTTATTTCTAAATTGGTAGCACTGCGAAGAGATTCCCGTGATTTCAAGATGAATACACAGTGATTGCAAAGAACTTTCCCAGGAGTTGTGTAGCCTTCCCTGTTACCCGTACTTTTCATGTCAGATACGATTACCTGCTGTTGGTTGGGAGGCTTCACAAACCTACCATTTCAAGTTCACATCAAAATTTTAAAAACAGCTTCACCGGAAAATTTAATATTAAAAAACCTGAGTTTTGTTATAACACTGCAGAGGGTTTCCCCAAAAATGGAAAATCGTAAGCCATTGCGGAAGAAGCCCCCGGATGGGCCTGACTTTCTCGCGTCGTTAAGCCAAGTCAGCTAACCCTTTGGGATCGATCGATCGCGATTTGCCTCAGGGCCGGGCCCCGATAAGGCCCCTGTCCCGGAAAGGGACACACGCGAGCTGGTGCCAGTTGAACGTGGCATAGAGGAATCGGTAGGCGATACGGGAGCGAGGGTGGTCGGAGGGTCGGAGGGACGCGGCGCAGAGGAGGTTCCAAGGAGGTTGGTCACGGTGGGACAGCGGGACCAGGGGAGGGAAGTTCGTATCGCGGATGGCGA
>JAWWLR010000034.1:33560144-33573614 GCA_035041075.1 Acraspis erinacei
ACTGTTCTTAAATGTACCCGAAAATCCTGACTTTTTTACATTTTTCAGTCTGCAAAGCACAAAAAATTTCGTACATAAACGTCCTTAACCTCATTTACATAGAAAACTTTCAGCTTTCATACGACTGCTTTTTTATTTCGCTACCATTTTTTTGGCTTAGTTGTTAAGCTTCAAAGGCAGATGCCTATCATTTTCTCACCGATAGTAGAAAATTTTTTGCAGGCTCTTTTCAGGGGTTAGGGAAGTTTAGAAAGGTCCTAACTTATAGAATTTGGACAGGCACTATTCAAATACGAAAGGTATTCCCTAAATATATCAAGATTATAAAAATGGAGTTTTTAATCAATTATAATCATAAGAGTCTTTATTTATACAATAAACTCAAACCCTGACGGGTCGACACGCAGTACCGTGTCCATCCCAATGCAGCCAATCTTTAATAGCGTTATGTTCCAAAAGTTTGAAGCTTTGTGAGGTTGAGGACTATAAGTCTTTTATTATTGGTTATTTTATTATTATTTACGGAATTATGGAAAGAAAAAGGGCGACGTACCAAAAAGGAGCAAAAATTACCGAATCAAGAAAAATCCATTTTTGATATAATATAAATTACCATAACTTCCTTACACGTCAATAAAATGTATTTGAGTAGTGCCTGTCTAAATTCTGAGTTAGGGCCTTTCTAAAATTTCCTATAATTGTCTATAAAGCTAACAGAGGTAAATCTAACAACCCTTTACAAGACACTGCATAAGATTTTCTAGTCAAGTTACCGTTTATAACACCCGAACAGTTCCCTATTTGAAGTAGGGAATATTAGGGCATTTTCTACACGGGATCTTTTTGAGCTTTTAGGCTTGAAAACATTTTAATGTAAACTGAAACACAATTCATATGTTCAAATCGTCCAAGCGGATGCGCCTTGCGTATTGGAATTTCAGGACTAAATTTAACGGCTATATATTTTCGATATTACAATTATGGAATATTACAATTTTTATATTACATGTTTCCTCTATGAGGAAGAAAAAGTAATTATGAATCAGAAATTTCCCGAAAAAGGAAAATTCTCGAAATAATATAACACAATGGAAAATATTGATTCCCGAAGTTTCAAAATATCGACTATTCAACTTATTTTATAACTTATATTTTCAAGAGTTTGAAAACTCGGAAATTTAATATTTTCCAGAATATAAAAACTTCAGGAGTTGAAAATTTCGGTTATCATCATTTTTCGGAAAATTTCTGTTTTTGTGCATGATTGTTTTGGGTATTTTTCCTCATTCAGAACTTTGAAAATTCGGAACAATTATGACATCCCTTCATCATAATTAAAACTTATACTATTTTAAAAATTTTCTGCTTTCGATTAAAACGTTCTTTTTACTAATGCTGAAAGCGCGATTAATGCAAACATTCATTTCAATTTGGAATGCAACGATAATATCCAAAAAAGGTTTTTATAAGAGTCCATCAATAAGTTAAACGATAAAGGCTTCGATACGAGACTTTCCAAATAGATTTAAATTGCTTAATTTTCTAGAAGCTGAACATAAAATCTAGAGCCTATAAACATTCATACTAATAACGTCTTCAAGGAAGATAATAGGAGAGAGGTGTAGTGGGTTAGGGGGAAGCTCTAAAAAGTTTAAAATGCCATCCTCAATCTAGAAGAAGTTCATTAAAGGATGGAAGGTCGCGTGTAGAAAAGAGAAGCTGCTCGGAGCTATTGGTCAGCATCTGAGGCCGGCAGCCCACTAATCACCACTAATGTTAATATTATGCAGCAGGCACAATGCTCTACGTGGAACCTCGATAAACCACAAACGGATCTTGGAGATGCATGCACCTCTCACATGCGATTCACTTGTAGTGCCCAACACCAGATTCTACTTGTATGTACCAGTTCTCGATTCATGGACCATGCAACGACCTTTCAGCAACGGCATGGGCATGGGCACTAGGATCGCATCCTTTAGTAATCAGAATTGCTTTTGCTTTGATTTTAAATTCCACCCTACACGATCGATATAAATACTTCCTCCATTAAAAAATAATATTTGGAACTTCCTATTGCGAATTATTACTTCATAGAAGCTCAATCACCAAAAATTCGTCAGCATTTAATTTTCTAAGAATAGTTACCAATCATCACTCCGAGACTAGAAAAATTAAACTATTTTGGGATCGCGCATACAAAACTGTAATTTAAAATGTGGAATTATATCATTTTTGAAGATCATATAAATTTGTTTAATGCAAACTTTTTCTATCTGCTTGAACTCTTTTCAAGTTAAAATTTTTTTTGTAATATCTTTAGAACTTCTTACATACAGAACAATAATATAGAATAATATAGAAACTATATTTGAGATATTTTTTGTTTGTTATCTGTACTTGACGGTTATTTGATACTGCAAATCTTGATTATTGAAAATATTAACGATTACTTTAATGATTTTTGTTATTAATTATTTTAAAAATTTTCGAGGATTGTTTTCGATAAAAAATGATACATTTGCACTCAGAAAAAATTCTTGGATTAAAAGAAAATTTATTTAAATCAAAAAATATATTAATTGGCTCGCAGTTTGAAAAAAAATATCATTTGATTCGAAGAAATTTATGTTGACTCAAAGCTTTAGTTGATAAATACTTCTCTTCATCCCAATTAAACTTGTTCTCTTAATTGAAAAAGGATCTTTACTTTAAAGTTATTGTTAATTATTTTAAAAAATCTTTTCAAGAATCGGTTTCTTCAACACAAAATAAATATTTTCCTAAGTGTGAAATGAACAACGTGAATAAAGCAAACTCATATAAATTAAGTGTAGTAAATTGGAAAAAGGAATGATTTATATATAAATAATTCCTCTTTCCAATTTTGAAGCAATACGTTGTATTTGCGTTATTATAACCTTAATACGTTATGTTGATGGAAGCGAGGATGGAAGTTATGTCCCTAGCTTATTTATTTATGAGACTTTTCCATTTTCCACGTTTTCATTTTAATAACCTTTTTAAAATTATTATTTAAATATTTACTATTAACTTTTAGCGGCTTACTTTTCTTCAATTGAATAAGTAGAATTTAACTTCAGAAATATTCTAAGACATTTTGTAACGCATTAGTTCAAATTTTTTAATTTGCATGAACAAAAATACTTTCAATAGGACATTTTTCTATTTTTGACTCTTTGAATGAAAACTTATGTAATTTAAGACGCTCTCAATTTCAAATTGTGAAATTATAATATCTTAACGCCCGAATCCATCTCCAATCAGGCAGGTTCTGCACTTGAAGTCGCAGAATCTCTAGGAGACAAAATATGTTGTTTTTAGAGGAAATTGGCCGATACGTATTTTTGCAATCTGTGAAAACAAAAATTGTTCACGAGCTTACAAGTATGTATATTTGAATTTTCGTCTTCGTTTTTCCAAAAACCCCCAATTTGTTCTTTAATGTTATATCACTTTTGACCTAACTGAGATATTTAAGATTTATTTTCAGATTCTGGTAGAGTTTATCGCCTCCTTTCGAAATCCGCGAAGAAAATTTCAAAATTGATAAAGTCTATTTTCTCAAATTACTTTTGAACACGAGAATTTTTGTTAATAAAATCGAATTTTCGTATTTTTCTTGCTTAAAACAACATATATGCAAAAACGTGAAGATAATAGTTTGCACAGTTAAGAAAATTCTACGAAAAGTGTCTATACTCGTTTACGATAGATTGTACCGTTTCCAAGAAAAATAAAAAAGTGCAATATTTGTAAAAAAAATGCACAGACAAAACGAAAGATAAAGTTTACATCGATTGCAGGTGAAAGATTCACCGCAACAAAAATTAACCTTGCCCAGCTAAACTGAACATGAATCCAAGATAATTTCCGATTTTAAAACTTGCCTGGTTAATCTTTCGCACTGATAATCGCTCCATTTTTATTCGAGATGTAGCGAAAATCACGACGCCACCGCTATCTATCGTCGTTTAACTTTATTACATTGAAGTGAAATGGGGATTCCCATCTGTCAGTTGCTTTTTGCACTATTTGCTAAATGGTATATTAAATAAGTTCTAATTTGTCTGCAACAGTGTAATTTATTTCGGAGGAGATATATCCCCGGTAGCAATAATAACTTGGTTATTAATAGGCCCTGTCTAGATATCCCATTTTCTATCGAGGCCCTAAAGTGGCAATCTATCGAGGGCGCAAGCGAAAACATCACGCTCAGCTAGCGAGGTAATCGGGATGCAACCCAATGAGGGCCTATTAATAGGGTCTTTATAGAATCTACATAGTCCCTCACACACTGAGAAACAAAAAATACGTCTGAATCAATGAAATATTGGTTTGAAGCATCAAACGGTGTTTTCGCGCTCGGTGAAATGCATATGCTATAAATTCAAAAGTATATGCTATTGTTTATTATTTTGTTGATTCAAATAAAACATTATAAATTATTAAGAAATTGAGCATGCTTAAATTCTGAAGTATGATGTTATGGTTACAATAGTAAAAAAAGTTTAACTAGCACATTGCCATAATCTATTACAAGAAATTTTCGATTCAAAGAAGGAAAATATGAATCCAAATGCAAAATAATAACATTTGCTTTGCAGATCTGTAGTCTCGGACAAACTCTACTCCGTTTTCTCGCAATTTTATTGACATTAAATTCATAACTACATACGCCTTTTTTTTTAAATATCCGCAACGACCGAGAATCGAACGCACGCACCGCACGCTTATAAGTCGAAGGCCTAATCACCATAGCTACGATGACACGCTGATTACGATATCATAAATACTTCACGGCATTTATCCGATACTTTTCAACTTAGGGAAAAAGGTTTTTGAAACTCGATTTGTTAGACATGATTTTTAAACGTACTTAAAATATTCCAAATTAAATCAATAATTAAGAAAGATTCTTTTCAAACTTTTAAGACACCAAATGTTTTAAATTTTTGCAGAAAAAATGAAATTTTAAAAGTTTGCATCTCGGTAATTTTTTAAATGGTTTTTTTAAATTTAAGTAAAATTTAAGTATAATAACAATAATGTACTTTTTTGCACTCACAGCTGTATTATCCGTTTGTCTAGGGCTTTACAAGGTCCCCTCGAGAAAATCATTATTTGATAGAAATTGTTTCTAAAATATATCTTTATGAATAAAGTCTTTTATCTAGTTTAATTAAAAAGTATAGTGCTAACAAGTGAGTATATAAATAATTTAAGTCAAGCAGCACACGACAATAATCTGTCGAGGGCCAGCAGAGTGAAAGCCTACATTTTTCTAGCTAGAAAATCGGGCTGCGGCCTCGTAAGAGCCAATATTTAGTTCAGGTATAAAGAGGACATTTCTACCCGGACATGACCAATAACGAGCATGTTCCCACGAACAATAATGAATCCTCTGTAGGGTTACGATCATGAGTTTCGAGCTATAAATCACCTGCTATATACGCTTTGTGGGAATCAAAAATTTGTATATGTATCAAAGTTGGATTCCAGGAGATGAGATTCATGATTCGTTATCCTGTGCGTACAATTTTCAAAATAAAAAACAATCCTGAACCAACTAAAAGGAATAAATTATATTCTCCTTTACGCTCATCCTCTGTAAACTAGTGTCCCTATTATCCTCTTTTTATTTCACACATTCCAGCCTCTCATATAGCTCATTTTATTTTCTATATGCTCTCTTCTACCCTTATAATATCTTTATTTTGCCTCCCCTATAACCCCTACACCATCATTCATTTAATTCTGCTTCTTTCCCTTAACCTCATTTGCCCTTACTTTACTCTTCCCAATCTTATCGGATTCCATATTCCCCTCACTTCGCCTACACATCCTCTCTTCATCTCTTCCATATCCCTTTCCCTCTGTCACCCTTACACTATATTATATTTACCTCTACCCTTTACCCAATTTTACCATCTTTAACATTATACAATAATATTATCGTCATCCATCCACACCTCCCTTATCCTCCCTTATACATACACCATATTTAATTTACAATTATTTATCTACCCCTAAGCCCATAAACCACCCAACTTTATCGGCTCCCAGAGACTTCCGTCTTAACCTCCACACTCTCTAATCATCTTCGAAATCCAATTTCCCTTTCGGCCCTCATCCTCTATCAGCCCCAATACATTTTACATTTACGTTTGTTCCTTCTATTTTAATCTCTATTGCCCCTCATCAACTCACCTCAACCTTATCGCCTCACATATACCTCTCTCTTCAGACAAATCACCCCTCTTAACTCCCCCCTTATCCTTAGCCCCTGTTTATTCTACTCCCACAAACCACTCTTTTCGCCTCCACAAAACCTCCTAATCTACTCTACATCCATCCTCCCCCAACAACCCTGCACCATATTACTCGTACCTATCACCATATAAACCTAACCCCATTTTCACCTCTTAAAACAACACCAGCTTTATCTCTTTCTATATCACCCTCTCGTCACTCCCATATCTTCTCTTCATCTCATCTGTCCACTAACTGCCGCATGGGATAGTCAGCCCTTCTGACACATCCATCCTACTTACATCTTCCCCTTTATCCTTAGTCCCATGTTCTTCTACCATTCACATTCCTTTCTGCCATAAGCTCCTTTCTTCGCCACCATACCATTTATTTATCAATTCGGTACCAACGACCTGTTTCACTGGGTACAATAAGGTAGTGAAAAAGTTAAGTGGAAAATTCGTTTTCCTGTTAGAGGGCAAAAATCCCCCTAATTAGGATCCAAGCACGAAAAAATTGCATATTTTTGTTCGTTCTTATGTAAAATTCATGGGAAAAAGGCACTTTTTTTGGATTTTTGAAATAACTTCTTTGGGATTGGACAAATATTACGACAAACTTTTAGGCCTTTTAGAGGACTTTTGAACGAAGAACTCTGTGTATCAATCATATAGATTTGTCACTAAGCCCACCACAGTGACTCGAAAAGTATCCCTAAGTCCAAAAATGGTCTATTCTGCCAGAAATGTACACCTTTCAGCACTTTATGCTGGTTTTTTATACCCAAAGTTATTATTGTTGGTATAATAAAAATAATTAGAAATATCTTGATGTAATTTTTAATTATTTAAACATATATTGTTGGTTTAAATAATTGCCTTTTCCCAAAATATCAGTCATTTTTTCACAGAATCAGAATCAATGTTGCCTTTTAATATACGTTATACGTTTTCAATCATTTAGCTTTAATTTTTAACAAACCTTTATACAGTTAAAGAAATTAAATTCGTTCAAACAATACTTTTCCATGTAATTTATACATTTTCTCTCTTTTTTGCTATAAATATTCCAACTAGGGATTGTTGGTTTTTAATTTTTACAAATTTGGTACAAAATTTAATTTCTCTCTCATAAAAAGTTACTCTAGGTTGCCTAACAGTATGTTCTGCGAGGCATTGTTGTTTCGCTGCTGTATAGGAAGTTTTCCCTGTATAACTAGTTGTTGTTTCAAAAATTTAGGTATATAAACAATGATGCGTATTATCTTATAAAATGAGTCGTTAGTACCACAAATCCATATTTATTCCTGAATTTATTGAACAAAATTTGTCGAACAAAAAGAATTGGTTGAATAATAATTCTAAGATATCAAAAATGCACTATAAAAATAAAGTCAACGTAGACTGAAAACTATGAAAAGAAGAAAAGTGGGCTTCTCTGGTACAGCATGATGAAGTACTGAAAATAACTAATAACTTATTGTGAAAACAATTCATGAGCATAAAAAATAAAACTTATGTTTTCAACAATCACTAATTTTAATATTTATAGCAGAAAAGAGAAAAAATTTCCTAGCAAAATATTGATTAAACAAAGATTTTAATTATTTGCGACAAATTTGTTTTAGTAAAGTTAAATAATGAAACTGAGATATCTTAAAAGTATAAATTATATTAAAATGCCAACTTTGATTTTGATTGATGTGCAAGAATTCCTGAAAATAAAAACAAGAATCAAACGACCAAATTTCGACAGCCACCATAAAATTTTCCTAATGTATGAGTGCCGAAGCGTTGGTGATTATTATTTACGAATGTTTTTTTATTGTGATTTGATAATAATTAAAAAAAAGAGGAAAGAAATACAAAATAGTTGGATTCTTAATTTTATTTTCAAGAATTCTGCACATTAATTTTATTATTGGACATTAAATAGGATTTTAACTTTGATTTCAATCTCATTCAAATTTCTTTAATCTTGAGTTTTATTCTGTCAGAAAAAAGCCAAATTTCGGAGACAAAAAAAAACAGTTATTTAAAAAAATGTATTTATTTACATAATTGAAAGTTAAGTTAAAATAATTATAATTATTTCACTAGACCAAAAATAATCATTTTTTTCAACAACAAAAAACAAGAAGAAAATGCTCAAAGGTATAGATTTCGTGCATAGTGGACATTTATGGATTTAGGGGCACTTTTCAGGGTACCAGGTCTTAGAAAAGATACATATAACGTTGTCCAAAACCCATATATATTATTCAAAAACCCCCAAAATACGTTCTCAGATAAGGAAATAATTAATGATTAATTAATTATTAATGATTCATTGTTAAAAGATACAAGTGAATGATTATTAATTGTTTAAAAAATTTCTGAATATATTTAAAAAACAAAAGTAACTCTTGTCATTCGCTAAAGAAGTACTGCTCTTAAGATTCGTTAACTTTATTTCATTTATGTCGAAAGATAATAACTTTTCGCGACCTACAGGAGAAAAAAATTGTTTAAACAATTAAAAATTATTTTTCAAAAATACTTGGAAAGCTGGCACTTATCGATTGAAATTAATTCATGTTGACAAAATTCCGATAAATATCATCTTCAGCGGGAATGTGATAGAAAACTGCTATTGTTCGGGGTATTTTCCGAGTAAAATAAAAGAGTAATGTGGGGTTTAAAAATTAAAAGTTATTGGGTTAAAATATTTCTTTAAAATTCCTTGTGACGCGTCTATACTTTAATTAACAAAAAGTTTATAATTCCCAGAAAACGAAGAAATTGGGGGGATCGATCACAAAAAAAACGAATTTTCTCAGGTATAAATTTGGACCACTTTAATTATCACTTTAAAAGATTTTTCTTCCACCTCACCTTACAATCTAGTCTAATTTGAATCTCTCCTTACATTTCTATTATTACTTGTACAAAAAAGCTTAAGCATTGTTCAAAATTAATTATATGAATGTTTGGTTTGAGGCTATTTAATTACGAAATTAGTTTCATGCGATCAAATACAAATTGCATCTAATTAACTCCGTATCTAAATAGTCACAATATCGGAATCGCATAATGGATTATCGCGGTTTTCCCTCATGAATATAATTGTGAAATTAATTTCCATGTGGTTTCTATAATAATAAAATTTTCAACATAGAAGATAGTTTCGCTATTTAATTGACAGGAATTCGTTAAAACTGTGGAAGGAGGTGTCATTAAACGTGTCCATAAAGTCCTTGGCATTCATGTGAATTACATGCATTGAAAATTCATTCAAGATCTGTAAACTCGATGAGATTTATGAGTCGATGGTCCCATACGGTCCCAGTGGGGCCATCGACATTGAACATGACACCCACCCCCGGCTGATTCCAGCAACGAACTCTAACTGTGACTATATATTCTAAGAACAATCAATAACGCAACGTACAATTCGCTCGCTTGGTGCTTAAAAAGACCCTACCATCAGCGAGAAAATAAAAAATAAATAAATTTTTTACTACTGGCATAGTAAAAAAGTCTTTTCCCGAGCATCAGATCTTCAGGTAAACCTTTTGCATAAATCCAGAGTTTAACGAAAAATAAAAGCTTCCCTAATTCTCGAGATGGCTGCATAATAAAAAAATTGATGACACGTTTCAGTATTTAAAAGGAGTTCGCAACGTTTGAAAAAAACATGCACTTTATAAAAATTACTTAAATCAATTTTTTGCTGTTGGATTATCGTAAAAATAATGCAATATACGATTTTAAATGGCAAAACTCATTATAGGGACATATTTATTATTCTCTTGAAATTTGCTATAATTAAGGTTCCAGCACCAAAAACAAGTTCACCGTAATATAATTATTGGAAGAATGCTGAGTTTTAGCCACACCCACGCGCTTTGAAATGTACACGAAAATTTGGAAAAAGTTCTAACTTTCCTCGAAACGTTCCGTTCTCGAGATTTGTTTCGCGAATTACCTGTACTGGATGTCTTAAGATATCATAAAATGTTTCAATCTAATATATTTATCGGTTGATTGCGATTTGTCACTAATTACTGCTACTTCATGTCCTGTAATACAAGCAAAAGTTTAATCATAATATTTTTATCGGAACACTGCCTTTTATCCACCCGCACGCATTCTGAAACATACACAGAAATTTTTGGAAAAAATTCTGAAATTCCTCTGCATATATCCGGTTATCAAATTTTATTTTATTAATTTCTATTACTCGTTGTCCAGCAACACCAGAAAATGTTTCATCCCAATATCCGTATTGTAACGCGGCATTCTGTCCGCCTACGCACTTTTTCGTATAGTATATTTCAGAGGGCGTGTCCTGATGAAACGCAGTTTTCCGATAAGAATATATAGTGATAAATCTGTTTTTGTTGTTGCGTGACACTAAATACGCGTGACAAGCGAACAAAATCTCAGAACAGAGCATTTCGAAGAAATTAAACATTTTTTCCAGATTTTGGTGTATATTTCAGAGTGGTGGATAAAACGCAGTCTCCCTATAACCTTATTAGGATGAAACTTTTTATGGCATTATTCGACATCGAATATAAGTAATTAGGAAAATAAATTCAGAGGACCGAAAGTTCAAAGAAAAGTCATAATTTTTCCCGAATTTTCTCATATATATTTCAGAGTATGTGGAAGGGGGGGGGGAAGGAAATGAATCGATTGTTTAGTGGTATTTACCATTTATGCAACATAAATTTGAATTAAGTAATGTGTTATTTCTAAATTTTCATCTATAAACGTTGCGAATTTCAGTGGCAGGGTCTGAGTATTCTTGAGAGTATTTAATAATTATTCAGAGTACTTGAAATTCAATCAAAATTGTATAACTTTCAACGTTCATTAAAAAGAGAAGAATCACTTAAATGTTCAGGCTACCGTTCAATGAAAAAGAAGAGCTTCTTTCACAGTGATATAAGAGATTAAAAATGATGATTACAATTATAACTTTTCGAAAATATCAGATATTCAATTAAAAATTAAAGCTCACCAGAAACGATTAAAATTCTCTTTTTTTATAATTTCAATAAATAATTATCGAGAACTTCCTGCATGTTAGAGGAACAATAAAATAATTGGCATTTCGCCCTAATGCACCGGCAAGTCGATACATTATGCACGCTATTCTGCAACTATAAACATAATATTCGTTGTTTAATATTTATTGCCATTCAGTATTGAATAACGATCATTATGAGATTTAATGATATCCAAAGATCCAAAATCTATGATTTCAAATGATTATTTCATTAACAGATAATAATGCACTACCTCAAATAATAAGTATCATGTTAATGAAGTTTGACAAAATAAGTTTGGAAGTTGTCATACATTCTCTGAAAATTCATAAACTAATCATCAATATGAAATCGCTAAACTCGTCGAATTTGAGTATCGTGATGCGACTTCAAATTAGATTTACCAAAAATTTCCAATTAAGTATTGTGATATTTATGCCTTACATGTAAAATGAGGCACGATATTGATCTTTTCTATAAAATGGACAATTAATTTTTTTTTTCTATTCCCATTCACTTTAATTTAATATGAAAGCACCTCGAACTTCATTAGAGTACTGTATCGCAGTCTCACAATATGTACATCGAGAATAGCATTTGCTCCATTCCTTTCAATTATAATATAAAAAAAACCTATTTTAATACGCTTCAGCCATTTAATGGAACAGAGGTAAAATTTTCCCATTTTAATATATGAAAATATTATTACAAAATGTTTCATGTCTATCCCTCGATATTTGATTTTTTTCTTTATTATCGTCTATACATTTTTGAAAGTAAGAATTACAGTTGAAATTTAATTATAAACACAGAAATATCAAACTTATCGCTTAGTATAATATTTAAAAAAACTGAACTTAATTATATAGACTGATTTTTGTGGAATTTAATATAGCAACTGACATGTGCATTTTGATAACTCGAAATTGATTATCGTACGAATGTAAAAAACGGTTTAGAGGAAGAAAAATGATAAAAACCATTATAATACATTCTTAGCAAAGTCACATTTATTATCAGACTGCTTTTTATCATTACAATTTTTTTATTATAATGAAATGCGCATGCGCATCACTCAAAGGTTGGTTTAAATATTTGTTCATTTATTATATCCTAATTTTTCAAGAAATGTTAAAGAAGATCCTGGAAATTTGAAGTAATAACATTTATTATAAAGTACTGTGTCCTCGCAGAAAATAAAACTCTAATCTTTACAGAGATTTCAAAGTAATATTTACCAGCAACAAAAATTACCTTAACTTGTTAAGATTTACCCAACACATCGGAAATGGTTACCATGTTAACTCTGTTGAACTTCGTTTTGTTTAAATGCGAAAAAATGCAACTATATCTACTTGAAAATTACCAGAAAATTTAAATTCAGTCCCGTATTTCGGGTACGTACTGTATAATTATTTCTTATTTTTCGAAATACCATTTCTAGATTTCATATTTTAATAACTGATACAATGATTTCTATTACTATTTTTCAATAGTAGACTTAAAATTTAGATCCCCTTTTTCGAGATTTTTTATCTTTGTATTAATTAGCATTACAAAAAATGCTCTTTTACAAACGTACGTAGAAAAGGTAGAATTTTACGAAAATAAAAATTAAATAAAAAATTTTTAAATTTTAATTGTTTTTTAACCTGCAGGAGTTCATGGATTAACTTTTTGAAATTATTATATACAAAGGTTTATTAAGTTGATAATTAAACATAAAAGGTATTTTTTTAATGATCAAAATAAATAAAAGTAGATAAAAAGCACGTCCAAATCCATTCGATACGTATTTTCGTAGCTACCATTAGGCAATTGCTCATGAGATATTAGCAATAAACAAATTTAGTCATTTTTCTTCATTAGGCTACAGTTTATTTTGACAAAACAATATCAATAAACTCCTTATGCGTACTTCCTAGTCAAATTTAACAAGGACTCAAGAAAATCTCTTATGTATATTTAAATATTTATTATAAAAAATGCACAATTCGGGCCTATTTCAAGGAGTAGGTAGGCAAGGAGTAGGTCTGATTCTGAATGAAAGAGCGAAACAGCATCTCGGAGATCATGATTTTGTACCTCCCAGACTGCTGTGGGCTAGAATGAAAGTAGGAATCAGAAGATTGTTTATTATAGCGTGCTACGCACCAGTTGAT
>JAWWLR010000034.1:33774058-33784220 GCA_035041075.1 Acraspis erinacei
TAAAAATGTGAAAAAAAGATTACTTTTTATATAAGAGCTTCCATAAAATAAATATAATTGCAATGCTTATAGGAAAAAATAAATATTTTTTTGGCGCGTAATCGCCGTAATCACTGTGATCAGTCATTGTGAAATACATTTTATATCATTGTGTAAATTGTCAATGGGAACTTTTATAATCGCGCATCGCATACCTGTTCTTTCTCACGTGAACACCAAGATAAGATCGAAGAATAACAGGAAAAGTTGGTCACGTGAATGAGATTCTTTAAAACGTGCAATCAAAGCCACGAAAAGTCAACACTTTTTGCTGCCTTCGGCATTCAGTTGTGTTGAGTCTAGGTTCTAAAAATTCCAGAGCTAATAATAGTATTCCAATATCAGTTAGAAATTATATAAATTATTTTTCCAAGATGTTTGAAGGTTTCCGTTTGTTTATTACAGCACATGATTCTTTCTTAGTTCTCGCAGAAAGCAAACACAAAAATTTTATTTATAAATTCATGGAAAAATAAAAGAAGTATTCTATTTATACGCTTGTTATTGAAAGGAAGTTAAATAATATTAAGGCAATGTGTATTCAGTAGAGCATAATAAATGATACGAATATGAGATAAGAACATGAAATCTGGCACGGTGAGATCATTTATGCTTTTCACAAGTTTAGTACGTGCAATTGTTAAAGATTGCAAGTCAAAATATTTGTGAAATTTTTTATTTCAAGTCTTTAAGAAGTAACTATTTTAAACTAAAAACTTAAAAACATTGAAAACTTGACAATATTATGAACTTTGTCAATATAGGGTATGCAGGGGTATTACCGACACCTTAAGCAAATGGTTTTAGAAATAAGAGAATATTAATTGATATGCCTATTGATTGGTAACGAAGATGAATTCATCTGAAAGGGCCGATTTTTTCCGTTTCCAGGCAGTACCCAGTAATATAATTGTTCTTTGCCAAACTACTGTTATATTTATTTTAAAATAATTTAATCAAATTCAGTGAACGACACCATGTTTCCAGTCAACGACACCCTATATTTAGTGAATGATACCGGTACTAATTTCGAATTTAAACGAATTTAGGAAGATATTTGTAAGAAATATTATGTAATTTAGTTGCTTTAAACAATAAAGCACATCATTTTGTATAAGTATAGGTGTTTTTACAATAAAAGACGAACTTTTTGTTGAGAAGAAATAACTTCGATATTGTGTGCGGTTATGTTCATTTGATGAGTTCACGAATTTGTCAAATTCATTCTGGGGTGTCAGTCATTAATTTTTGAGGTTCGGAAATCCAAAATCAATTAAAAAGATATTGAACATTAAAGATTCTTAGTAGGTGATGTCCTAGGAATTAAGAAGTTAAATATCAATCATAGTAACATGGATATCAATAAGAAAATTCGTATAATTCCCTAAAAACTTCCTTCTTTTGGGTGTCGTTCACTGAGAGATACGTATGTCGTTCACTGGTTGCGAAGGCACGATAAAAATATTTCAAATATATTAAATCTACTCAAATTTGAAACTAATATTTATTTAATTATATATTTTTTTTCTAAGTTTCATAGAAGTTTCAAATTAAAGAAATGGCTAATTTTTGTAGCGTCAAGATGTCCTTCTGTAGGTGGCAATAAAACTGTTATTTAATAAATATAAATTCAGTAATTTTTGTGCTGAATAAATATTGAAATACAAATTCCATGGATAATAGAATATTTATAAATGTACAAGTATTTATTTTATATCTCTGGAATTTTATTAAAATCATTTGCATTGCACAGAGTTTGTTCACTAGAAGGGTTTAGGCAATACGCATGTTTACCCTATTTTTATTGTGTACACAATTTATGTAATACATAACTTCTGCGCATACAGTTTATCAGCTTTTTACAAACTGGACAAAGCAGATTCAGAAAATATAAATAATGTATCATTCTTAGCAGTTCAGTCTACCAGTAGTCTACAATGTTTAAGCGATTCATCTACAAATTTCGCTGTGATTGGTCTGATTGAAGTTCCGCGACGGTTTTTGTTGTTGAAATTATGATCCAATAATCATTTCCAGAGATGTTTCAGTTTTTATGCACAAAATTCGATTTTTCTGTAGTTCATTTGACCTACAGCCTAACATTTTAGATCGATATTCTGAAAATTTCGGGACAAATTGTCTAGTTGAAGATATAGGAGATTTTTTCATTAATTAATTTCTTTTAGAGATGTTTCAATTTTTACCTCCAAAATTAGGGTTTTAAGTGGTTCAGTCGACCTATAGCCTAACATTTGTAATACATTTGCCAATAATTTTTAAAATAAATTGACTAGAACCAGGGTGGAAATGTAAGTTGAGGGCTGGCCAGTCTACGGCAGGTGAGCCCGACTTTAAGTCGGGCTGTGACCGGGCTTCCTGTTCGGAGTGCGACCAGCATCGTCATGCTGCGCTGGCCAGCGTCCGGCCATGAAGCATGGCCGTGTTATGTCCGGGATGCCCGACCGTAGCCCGGCCGGTATCAATTGTTGCTATACTAGATTTAAATAATTTAGGTTTCAATTTTATGAAGAGAATATGTCACTGAATTAGAGGAGCAATTTTATTCTTTCTTGCTGCTTGAATTGGAGCATATTAATGTATGAAATTATTACTTACCATTCTCAAAATTATTTACTTGTAATATTTTCTCTGAACCAGATTCATCAGAAGTGGAGCCATATGAATTGATTCTTCTTATTTTCTTACTGATCAGTCTCTTCTTTTTTGCATGTGTCCTGTTTTGCTGCCGTACTTTTTCTTTTTTATCCATAATACAAACTACAAAACAATATAAAAATTGTGCCAAAAAGCAAAAAAAAATACTGTAGATTCTCGGAATATTTTTAAAAGGTTTAAAGGTTATCTCGCCATCATTGGATTATTGGCATTCGTTGCTCAGCATGGTCACAGCATATTTGCTTGTTCGAGGTAACACACCAGCAATTACCGGTAAATGTGGAAAAACTATAATTCTTTAATTTCTTACTTTATTAATTTGTAGTTCTTTTCAAGTAACAGACGTTGAATGCTTAATAATAAAATACAGTTCATTAAAAGTGATGAATAGCAGACGACAAAAGTAAACAAAAGTCTCAAAAGTTTCGAAATTGCGAGATTTAAGGCGGAATTTTCAAAATACTATAATGTAAATTTTGTAATTTTATACTTCATCAATGGAACTGAAATTAATATATTTATTTTAATCGTATATTTTTTCCGAAATTTGAAAATTTGCACAATGTAATTTTTAAATCACGAGAAAAAAGTCGCTGTTTCGAGACTTTTTCCACTTGCTCATTACATTATATATTATGTATTATATTATTCAAAATATTTTAGTATTCGTTTACAAAAGTTTAAATAATTATAAATGTAGTATCTGTAAAATTTTTTTGCCGTCATATATTTATAATTATCATTATAATCTCTATTTGAAAATGTTTACTATAAATTTATCACTATTCAAGATTTTTTTTACTTTAGCATTTCTTAATGAAATCAGAAAAAGTAATTAAGTTATAAACAAATTTTAATAATTAAATTATTATCAAATCAGCGCCCGGTCAGCTAACGTATAAACATTTGATCAGAAGATTTGCCCGATCAGAGCCCGTTCAGCCTCCGACTGGGCTTTTGACATAAATTTTGCCTAGCCAGTCTCCGGCCAGTGCACGGCCAGGCTCTTAAAAAACAAACATAGCTCGGCCAGCCCTCGACCAGAAACCTTTATGTAACAGGGCTAGCCCCGACTATATCCACACGAGATAAATCTTTATTGTCACTTTTCACGAAATTTTTATTTACCAATGATTGCTAGAGATATTTCATTTTTTATGAATAAAATTAAGTTTTTAGCAGTTCAGTCTGCCTGTTGCCGATCATTTTTAACTTATCTGTCCGTAAAGTTCAGTATAAATTCACTACATGAAGCTTTTAGGACATTTTGATTCGTTAATTAGTTCTAGAGTTCTACAGCCTACAAGTTTTCACCGATTCATCTATAAATCTCAAGAAAAATTAAATAGATGAAGCATTAGTCTTATTTTCTCTAAATTTAAGGAATAATTTACAAGATGAAATAACACCTTGGAGCTTACATTAATCTACTGAATGGATTACAACTTTCAATATGCTTCTATCAGAGGAGGCTCAGAAATATTGTTGTAGGAAATTGTGATTTATAATATATTTTTTATTATTTTCTACTTTTAATTTAAAAAATTCAACTTTTGGTAACAGACGACCTGAAGCTTACCCTATTATACCGATTTGTACAAAATTTTCAACATCATTCCGTTAGATAAATATCTAGGAAAATGAAAAAATAGTTTATATTTGCATTTTAATTTATAACAATGTCTACTGTTCTTTTTAACATATAATATAATTTGGTTAAGCTCATATATTTAAGATACTGAAGTAACTGAAATTTACAAAATTAGGTTGCTGAACACGAAATTCAGTAACTTTTATAGTAAATTTACTAAATTTTTATTTAACTTCATAAGCGGTTTCTGAAAATGAAGAATATTTTCCTAAAATTCTTAAATGGTAACAGAAATACAAGTCATCGTAACGGAAAGAAGTGCGCAGGTGCATGCGTACTGGTCGCTTCTCGAGCGCGTTCGGTTAGCAGACGATGTATGAAGGTTCAGTATCGGTGGAAATCGGTGTGTTCAAGAGTATTTGCTAAGATCACACGCGAAACAAACCTGGTGAGTAGACAACGAACCTAGCTAAAATTTTTTTTTAAGTCAGGGAATTTTATTAGGTAGGGAAAAGTCAGGAAAAATGAAAAATTGGTTAGTCGGAAATTAGGTAGAATTAAAAATAAAGTTTTGCGGTAACCCTGGTATAATATTATTGTCACTGATTTGTTTACCTTGTATTTTTTTGCAGTAGCTTCATCCACAATATAACCTTTTTAGTTATAAACTTTATTATTTGTTTAAAAACTCATCAATTTTTTCGAATAGACATTCTTTTTGGTCATATTTTGATGCTAAAAGGTCAAAATAAAATCTGTTTTGGTTGAAAATTCAGCTACTTTTCGAAAATTTGTATTTTTATTTTAAAAATTCATCTTTTTGACTAGAAATTGCATCTTTCTTCGTTAAAAATGCAGGGTGTGGTTTAAAATTTAAGAATTTTGTTAAAAAGACTTTTTTTCTTTTTTAAAAATTCAAATGTTTTGTTGAAAATTCATATTTTTGAGCATAAAATGCAACTATTCTCCTACAAAATTTCTTTCTCATTTAAAAATTACATTTTTACGTCGAAAAGTCAAACTGAAATCTTTTTTAGATGCAAAATTCAACTATTTTTTTTTGTCTTTCTGATCGAAAAATTCATCTAATTTAGTAGACATGACACCTTTTTTGGATAAAAATGCAACTGTTTGCATAAAAATTCAAAATTTGTTTCCAAAAAGTTCTTTTTTAAATTAAAACTTCAACTGCTTCGTTCAAACATCGTGCGTTTGGGTTAAAAATTAAAGTATAATTTTCGCAGAAGATTTACTTGTTCTTTTTGAAAATTTATATTTTGATGTTAAAATGTGAAAATAAAGTATTTGTAGGAGGAAAATTAAATAGTTTTTTTTTAATTTTAATTTTTTATTTAAAAATTCATCTCTTTTAGTAGAAATTTCATCTTTCTTGGAAAATGCTAATATTTGCTTAAATGTTAATCTTCTCTCTGTGTGAAGATTTAACTTTTATTTTGAAAATTTTTTTTGAACTACTTTCTTAAGAAATCATTTTTTTGTGCAGCGTTCATATTTTAGTTGAAAGTTAATTCCTTTGGTTGAAGTTTTAACTATTTTCGTACAAAAGAATTTTTTTGGCTGAAAATTCAATTTTTTACGAAAAAATTACATACGATTATTATTTATAAAAAACAAAATAACATTTTGTGTACATTTTGTGAGAAAATGTTTGTCTAAACATTTAATGTATAGAGACATTATTGTTTGGTTCATTAATTTTAATATAAATTTGAAGTATATATTTGACTCAAAAATAAAAATTATACTAAGACTATATAGGAGCGAAGTTTATATGTGAATAACTATATCATATAATATACTGAATGAATCAAATTTTAAAAAACTTCTTATTATAAAAGATGGGCTTTGGTTATATATTTGATACAATGAGTGAACATATAACATAGATACATAAGAATTGGTTTTTATTAACTTCACTCATATTTTCTTGCTATTTATATTCTCAGGACAAATATAGATTACATCTTTTATATTGAAATTAATGAACCGTCACAAATTGGTTAACCTCTTGTAATTTTCAGTTACAGTAACTGAAAATTCCTAAACTGTAACAGAATGTTCTAAAACATGTGACTGGAGTTTTATGCAGTTACCGTTGCTGAAATTTCGGTTACAGTTTAGACACTCTAAATTTTCAGGCTGACCATCCTTTTTTCTCTGTGTAAAAGCGTTACGTAATATATAGACGATCCCATGCCCTGGATTAATTTGACAAAGTAAATAACATTTTTATTTAAATGACTATTAATTTAAACGTGCTTTACAACGGAGCATTATGTCCCAATGGTCATAATGGTCATCTGACATGTGAATATAGCTATAAAATTATCCTTATAGCGAGTTGCATATAACGCACTGTTGTACAACACGCTTCAAATTTATCTATGAAGTTTTTTTTAAGTTTGATATTTTTTCTATTCTAGAAGGTCGTGTTTGAAATTCCTGGCATTTGTAGTGAGAGAAGAAGACATAAGAGAGTCTAACGAGATAAAGAAATTTCAGGGGAAAAAAGCAAGAAGCTTGGTGTAGTCTCTTGGGCAAGATCCCATATTGAAGTTCAAAGAAAAATAGTAAACGACCACCCTCTAAAGAGATAACGAACATCCGCTATTTTCTCGGATTCAAGTTGCAAGTAGAGGCAATCAGCAGAGTATAAGACAAAATATTATATAACTAAAACTTCCCTATATGGGAATTGTTGAGTCACAGACGGCCTTTATTTGGTTCCTGCTTAAAGAAACTATAATAATGATGGCTTGTTCTGCTCCACTGTGACAGACTTATTAGCAAATATAAATCTCTTCAGCCCACGAGAACTTGCTTTTATTTTTTACCGAGTTGTTCTCCTGAGAATTTAAAAAATGGGAAAGAGAGAGTCTATTGATACAGAAAAGTTATGACTTATTGTAGTGAATAGGATATACATAAGTAAGGATTATACATGTACTTCTAAATTATAGGATATACATAATAAATAAAACTTCCACTGAAACCGTGACTTTCAATTGCATCACAAAAAATGAAAAGTTAATTTTGAAGACGCTACTTTGCTTTAAAAAAATGAATAAGCGTCAAAAATTGAACATTTGATTGGAAACAATTAAAATCGAACAAATTTATGTTGGAATCAGGTAGATTAGTCTGAATTCGGTTTTTTTATAATATATAATATAACATAGCAAATTTGATCTCTTATCCCAAGTCAAGATGCCAAGAGCTTCAATTTAATATATCACCGAAAAAATTGGATTAAAAAAAAAACTTTCAGCATAGGGGTGTAAATAACCAACTTTTCCTCATGTTCCTTATTTGTTAACCACTAATAAGGGTGGACACGCTGGGGATTACCAAAAATTATGTAACCCGACAAACACGCCAATAAGAATAGCATTATAGTGTAAGACGGGTTGCATACATTTTGATAACCCCCTGCGTGTCCACCCTTTATATAAAAAAGAAAACTATTAAAAGAAAACTTTATTTTTTATCTCAATTCTATAAAGGAATTTTCAATAAAGGAATTTCCCATGATTTAATTATTTCATGGAATCAAAATTGACCAATAAATGGATGATTTTCAAAAATTTGACCATTTTCGACAATGAGATTTTTGTGCACAGAATTTTGAAAACTAAAGGTCAAAGCATCGACAGCAGTAATTTGGTGATTGTGAATTCTCTTTTGTTCAAGCTCATTTGGCTTTAACGAACACGTTCTCATCAGGTATCTCGTCGTTCGCACTCGAATATGTCCTTAAATTGCATGCCATTTCCGTAAATGTATATTATTAAAATGCATAATATGAATTGGTATCAAAACAAACGTAGTTTAATTGTCTCGTTTAAAGAAACGCGCATTCTTAACAAAAAACTTTTGTTATTAAAAACATGTAATTTTTGATTTTTCAATAAAATTCAAAAACTTTTTATGATCTTCTTGTAGGGTATTCGAAAATCAACATTTTTCTTCTCTAGAATTTTTTTCATACCATGCGTTATTTGGCTTAAAATGTTCATTTTCGTGTGTGTTTTGGAATTTTGTAAATGCTATATCTCTGGTAATTTTTGGTTTTATGGAAAAAGTCATTAGGATAAATTAGTACGAAATTTTGAATATCCGTACAGAGAATTTTTGAATTTCGAAAAAAGTGGTCTCAACAATTTTCAAAATGTGCTCACTCTTTGAATTTTTATTCAAAATGGCTGGCTAACGAACTTGACCTTTAAATTAGGACACTAAAAGAGTGTACCAAAGGGCAATCTAATAGATTTATTTTTTCAAAAGTTATCGTGGAAACAGAGAGACAGACAGACATACACACATACAGTCAGCCATACAGTGAGACACATTCGTGTCTGGCGAGTCAAATTTTACACAAATCTATTACCTTCTCTAATGAGAATGTAAAAATGTTCAGGCCTCCTAAAATATTTGTATAAAATTAAGAATAAACCAAAAGAGGATGAAAATATAGAACAAGCGTCTCCTCGTCCAGAGATTCGGGATGCATTATAGTCAAATATTTTTCTTTAGTTTCGCTAGTCGTCCGATTACTCCATCTCATTTTCCAGCTAACTTCAATAAACTTAATATCTTTCATTTTAACATTCACTTCTCGGAGATGACTTTTCCATCACAAAACATGAACTTTCAATCTACAATCACGAATTTTCTATCCTAAAAGATAAATGGTCAACGAAACAGTTGAATTTTTGACCAAAAAGGATGTCTATTGAAAACAATATTTCTATTTTCAATAAAATAGTTGCTTTTAAAGACAGTGAACATTGAACCATAGTTTTTTATTTAAAAAATAATAGAAAAAATCTGAGAAAAATCATGGTGGTACTTTAAACATTTCTGAACAGATTGCCTTTGAAAAATTTGAAAAATATAAATATTTGTTCGTTTTTTGTATATTAATATGCAACTAAATTATCTTCGGTTATAATAAAGATAATGAAATGATTTTGTTAAATCTAACTGAAGAATAGTTGCACTAAACTGGCACTGGTGATCGAAATCTTTAACGCACTTTTTCACATTTAAATATTCTTTTATTGATAAAAAAACAATTCACAAACAACGCGAAATCAGTTGAGAACACAAAACGATAACAGAAAAACTCGATTATAGCAATTGTTGATGATTATATAAGTCTATTCACTGATAACTTTGATGGGAAATCTGAAAACTTCTCTAGCTCAAAATGGTCTTACATTTAATAGTATTTGAAAAGCCAAACTTAGGAAAGAACAAGAATCCTAAGAAAAGGGACTTCTGGAGGATTCGCAAGGTTACCTTGCCGGCTGAGCGGTGTATCTTAAGCCTGACAAGGGAGAGAGTTTCCTTAACCTAGTGAATGCGGGTGTAACTTGTCAAGAAGCACTATAAGTTGAAGCGTATGCGTAAGAAAGAGAGACTTCTTGGAGGATGAACAAGGTACCTTGTCGGCTGAGCGGTTCAGAATCGGTCCAGAAGCACTAACGTTCAAGAGAGTATGCGTATCGACTAAGCAATTCTACACTAAATAAGAAAAGATTCCCTAAATTTAAACAGTAAAACAGCTTAGAGAAGTAATCAGTAATTTAAGAAAAATCGAATAATATTGCTGAAATACAAGAAAGGAAACGAATCCTTGGTACTTTGTCAAAGGGTTGCTCATTCTGGAGTTGAGACTCAAGCGACCCTAATACTCCTAGATTTCCTTTATCGCGACTTCAAATTGATGGAGTCGGCCGAATTTAAAAGAGTTAGCCGAGTTATAAGAGTTGCTAAGAGTTCACAGGAGTCGAGCCGAGTTCTATTCGAGTTGATGGGAGTGGGAGCGTGTTT
>JAWWLR010000034.1:33896601-33909657 GCA_035041075.1 Acraspis erinacei
AAATTAATTGAAAATCGATTAAGAATTGGGACCTACAGGTTATTTTGAACATCGTTTTTTCATTTCGCCCCACTGTGGGTCGTGTCGCTGGAAACGAAACATGTGGTAAATGAGTATTTGGGACCCGAATTCCTCTCGCAGAAGATCCCTGTTCTAAGGTATGAAATTCTAACATCCCAAAAAACTGCCCTTATCATGAAGATAGCCTTAATTTGATTGTTATTATATGTCAATTATGTACAGAACGGAATGCATTTTTTTCTGAATGTGATTTGGGCAAATTGTTCTCATAGGTTATTACACAGATAAAAGCCAACATGTATAATACAACATACATGTAGATCCCCAGCATCCCTAGTCACAAGAGTGCCTTTTAGGGTTTTAAAATTATTGCAACTTGTCTTTAAAACTAGTTTTAATAACTATTTGAAAACATTATTTTAGAAAAAGTCTGCTCTCAAGAAATTTTCAATCATTCTGGAAATTTAGATTGATATGACATTTGAAAATAAAGGAAGAACACAAAAATCCCTACAGTTAATGCATACAATTTTTGTGGTCAGTCTGCAGGTCTACAGTCTGCTCCTCACTTTTGCTTTAAAAATACCTAGCCTAGTGATTTTTACGTACTTTTTCATTGCAGGGGGTAATTTTTTTAAATAAGGGTCGTTTTAACAAAAGCGATTCATAGCACATTGTAAAGCAAAAAATAGACAAAAAATATAACCTACGCATTTTTTTAATATAATGATTTTTGCAGGGGGCGCCAATGCGTTTATGACAAGCTAGCGCCGTCCTATTTTCTAGAAAACTAATAGAGCCAAAACAATTGTTTTGGGTAAAAAATAGAAACAATATAGTATCCAAATAGAATTCAGTATACTATTCTGCATAGTATGCAAACTGTCAATAAATAACTACAAATAAGAAACTAATAATCGAATTCTATTTTTAAAGAATGTACATTAGAAAAATATTTTCATTTAATAAAGAAGTTCTTCCAAAATATTATAAAAAACATATCAATTTCTATTTTACCTGACAGCTACTTGATTTCCCTGACATTTCCCTGACATTCCCCTGACATTTCCCTGACTTCCCTGACATGTGTCCACCCTGGATTTATCCCATAATCTCGCATCATTCGCCGAGCTTTGTTACTGACAGAATCTCATCTCCCAACGTAACATACGTCGAATAACCATATTAACCAATGTAATATGTCGGCTTTCTTATGTCCTTACTCGCATCTATTCTTAATATTTTTTGGTCCTTGTGATCTATATCAGAATTTTCAGGGTCGGCGTGTGTATTTTCTCTTTCAAGTTATACTTACCAAGCGGCAGAAAGTTAAGAAAGACTGTAAAAAGAGAGCTACAGATGGAAGAAATGGTGATAAACCTATGTAACACCAAGTTCATATATCGTACGTATCTCTTGAAACTTGACAATCTTATTTCAAAGCATCGTTGCTCTATTCAGCTTCCCTTACCACAACTCTAAAGCCAACGAAAGATGGCAGGAATCCATGCCAGGCACTCGACGAGTTTCAAACGAAAGGTGACAAAGACCGACTGATGAAATTACAGAAAAATCTTAAGAATCTTCTTCATATATAGCGTGCTTGCAACAAAGTAAGTAGTTACGACCGCGTCTCTGTGAAGCTTTTAATGTGATTAAGTTCGTAGTTTCCGGAATTGCATAAGCCTGTAGCAAAGTGTCAATGGTTTCTGAAGATCTCCGAGTTACTGTGAACAATTTGCAATGGCGAACAATCCTGTTGATGTCACTCCTATCAAATAATACAGAAATCTTGTTAGGTGTGAAAGCGAGATCGTCTCGCTCGTATTCCACCCACCAAGAAGCCACGATCCTAAATTAATCAGAAGATGCATTTACCGCTACAGCAGTATTACCATCTTTAGGAAAACTTGAATATTCCACGTGGCTCTCTTGGCAAGAAAAATACGTCTCCTTAAGCAAGTCTAAACTTGCAAAAACCAAGATTCGCTGCACTGCAGTAAAGTATAAACGATGCATAAATAATCGTTCCGAATTACACCGTTTTTTCTCCTTTGAAAATTTTAAGCACGAAATGTCTGCGGCTGAAGTTGAAGAAACCGTTTACAAGATTTACGACTCAAAATACGAGTTCCGAATTCATTATAGGCGCACACTCTCTTAAAATGTTGTACACTCGGCATTAAGGGTGCTTCAAGCTTTCTTTAAGTGATGCGAAAAATTTAAGTTAAACTTGTCGAGATTAATTTCACTTGACTGACTATAAATTTTAAATTAGGATTTCGAAGTTCTCTTAACCTGTTGATATTAATTTAATAGTCTATCTAGATTAAGAGTTTTTAAATTGAAAGGAACTCCGCACTAATGCTTCTGTTCATTGAAGTATTCCACTTCTGTGTGAGATTCAGAAACGGTTATCAGAAAATCTCTACTGTTCTGCAAAATAAATTTATTTAAAGGGAGGTACATGAGCATAATAATCTTCATAATACTTCATAATGATTTCACAGAAGTCTGTCTTGCTTATATTAAAGTAAGAAAGATGAGACTTAGCAAGGTTGGCTCTCGTTTGAAGAGTCATTCGAGATATTTCAGTGAAACTAACTTCAATGAAAGAGCCACAAAACTGTATTTTTCATGTATATTTTAGCGCTTATTAAGTGCTTTAGATACACATGCACGTGAAATGGTACGTGAAACTTACACAAAGCTTAAGAAATAAATGCTTTAATATTAAATTATTATATTTTAAACGTTGATTAATATTTTACTAAAATAAGTTAATTCTTCATAGATAAAATTAATAAAGATAATTCCAAGCGTAGGTACTTCTTCAAACTAAAAGAAGATTTTACGAATGTAGTCAGCGTACTGTTAATTTCAAAATTGATCAAACCTTTATAATGATTAATAAAATTGTCGAAGTAAAATATATAATGTAAATTATTGTAAAAGTGATTTCAGACTTCATAGTCCAAAATTCTCTCAAAACAGGTAAAAAGAGAGTAATTTTTCAAGAAAATAGTGGAATTATAGGCGAATAAAGTATTTTAATTAACATTCATGTAGGTACTATATTCCTTAGATTTCAATTCAAAATACATATATTGCATTTTAAAAAAAATAGTTTAATTTTCAATACAGTAATAAAATTACCCAAAAAATAGTAGAATATGTAACCAAAAGAGATGAATTCCGAACTTAAAAAAATATATAATAATGTGTTTTCTCAAAAAAAAGAACTTTTACCAAAAAATGATCTTTTCACAGAATAGTCGAATTTTCAACAAAATAATTAAATTTTGAAACGAACAGTAGAATTTTTAAACAAAGAATAAATTCTTAACATAAAATATATTTGCAGATTAAAAAAATTAACGATTATGTTTTTGAAACAAAGTAGTTAAATTTTTAACTAAATAGTAAAATTTTTAATCAAAGCAGATTGATTCTGGACTATATATATAATAATCGACCTTTCAACTAAAAGTATTGAACTGACAAACAAAAGTAAAAATCTTTGGCCAAACATCAGAATCTATAACGAAAGGAGATGAATTCTTAACCAAAAAGATAATAGTAGACTTTTTAATGAAAAAGAAGATACTTTTAACCAAAAAATAGGACTTCTCTGTCAGAAAATGAAATTTGAATTTAAAGAATTAAATTATGTTAAAAGACGAATATTCAACAAAACTGTTAAATCTTAGACCAAAGGTGGTTAATTCTAGGCCAAAAATATAACAGTTGAATTTGTGACGTCCTGCAAGAAAGGGACTTTTCTTATACATAAACTATAATTTTATCATGCCAATTATTAGTAATAAAATATATAAATTTAGGTTGCCTATTTAATTACTATGTTCAATATCTAAAAAAGAATTTTTTATTCACAAATATAAAACGAACTTTAGTATTTAAACGGTCCAATAATGCAAGCTTTAAATTTCTTAATATAAAGTGTACCTTTTTTCAAAGCGTAAGAGAATATTTATTGCAAATGTAATCACAAAAACTGAAAAATTCCGGCTTTTCTTCCAGTTTCTCAGAATTCCGGGAAAATTCTCGGTTACGGGCTGATGGCAACCCTCAATCTTCAACGTCTCTCAAAAGATTAACTACAATTAATAAGTCAGGAATTTTTTCTCCAATCTATACATTATTTTGAAAACTGATGAATTTGAAAGTGGAATGCAAAAAGTAAAAATTCTTGAAAACGACATCAGGAATGCACCTTCATTGAAAATATCGTTGCTGTCAACGCTTCAAGATAACGACTTCTAATAGAAATGTAGTAAATGAGATTTAACAAATCAGTTGAGGGTCGCTGACTATTGAGCGAGGCTTCCCGATAAAGTAAATAAAAGAATCTACTCCCGCTACCGCGCCTGTCACCACGCTACTTCCATTTCACGTTAAAGAATAGTCGGTTCGACCAATCAAGAAAGGACTTGACCGATTAGATGAGCAACACGAAAGAGCGAGATAGAAGACTGATCGATTGGATAATTACTTTGAACGACAGCCTTAATCGAGAGAGAGAGAGAGAGAGCAACGTAGACAGGGCAAATGATGGGAAACGAAAAGTGAGGAGAGCAGTAATACCACTACTAATGCTGCTGATGACATCAATTTTTGCAACAGTTTACAGAAATCAAAAAAATACTTTTTTTCTATAGGTGAGGATAAAACCGATCCACTGTTTTTCTTATCACCTTCTTTTAGCCCTTTAAGTGCCAGCCGGACAAATTTTCCAAATTTTTTTCAATCACTCCATAAACTATCAAAACGGTCCTTAAAAAGTTGAGAATAGTCATTTCCGATGTGAAATTGTCTGGACTTTCGATTTATGTGATCAGAATTTTGAAAAAAAAGAATTTTGAAGAAGTTTTGGTTGTTTATTTAACAAAAAACGTGGTTTTGAATAAAAATTTCTTTCAATATTTTCGGATCGAAAGCATCGGTAGATTTCTACGATTTGTGGATTTTTTGGGTCTATGGACCCTAATCTTCAAAATATACGGGTAGGTTTAAAAAAACATGGCGACACCAAATATGGCGGCTTGAAAGAAAATTTTTTAAATAAAAATTGGATTTTTTTAAAGAACAATGTTATTTCTACTTCCATGAAAGTATACATCAGAAGGTTTTTTTGACCGCCATATTGGATCCGGCATCTTGAATTTTGAAATTCTGATACCATATTCGTAATCAGCGATCCAAAAAACCCTCTAGTAAAAATTTTCATGAAAATTAAACAATTTTAAATATTTTTGGCCACCATATTGGATCCGCCATCTTGAATTTTGAAATTATGATATCATATTCGTAATCAGCGACCCGAAAAACCTTTTGGTATACATTTTTCTGAGAATAGAAACAAAATTGTTGCCGTTCAAAAAAATACAATTTTCATACCAAAATTTTTCATTTCAAGCCGCCATATTTGGTGCCGCCATGTTTTTTTTAACCGACGGGTATATTTTAAAAGCTAGGGTCCATGGACGCAAAAAATCCACAAATCGTAGAAATCCACGGATCCTCTCGATCCGAAAATATTGAAAGAATTTTTTTTTCAAAATCACGTTTTTTGTTAAATAAATAACCATAACTTTTTCAAAAGGAGTTTTTTTTCAAATTCTGATAACATCAATCGAAAGTTCAGACAATTTTACATCGGATATGACTATTTTCAATTTTTTAGGACCGTTTTTATAGTGTATAGAGTGATTTAAAAATTTTTGAAAATGTATCCAGCTGGGACTTAATGGGTTAAAGCTCGGTCTTTGTATTTTCCCTCAATTTTTGCGCAGGCCCGTTAACATTAAAGTTCAAAGCATCGAAAACTGTAATTTGGTGATGGTGAATTCTCTTCTGTTAAAGCTTCTTCGTTTTCAACGAACACATTCTCATGATGTATTTCGTGTATCGCACTCGATTTGTCCAAAGGGACAACTTTTCTACATTATTTTCAACTCTATTATATCAAGTGTATATTTGATTTTTTTGTCTATATCGGTCGAAGGCTGCTAATTCAGATATTGAAAAATAAAGTACAAATTTTAATTTTTAATAATTACTCTATTATTTGTTTCTTATTTTGTATGAAGTTTTATTCTTAGCTGATAAGTATTTTAATCTTCTTATTCTTATAATGATGAAAAAAGAGCGCATTCTATTAAAAAAATTGTCATTAAACATTTCATAGCAACTTTTTTCGGTTATTTAAAATTTAATTTGATTATTATAGATGTTACTTCTTAAGATTCAAACTAGAAATACGCATCCTAGCTTGCGGATCTAAGAAAATTTGTAGATATAATTTAGGCGAAAAATTTGGTTAAATATTATTTTCTTGTAGCTTGTATCATTTCTCTAAAAAGTAGATTTTTTATTTTTAAGATATTTTTATAACAAGAGGGTATACCAAATTTATAGGTGTTAATGGGTTAAACAACTTTTTCCTATACATTTTTTTCAGCGTTAAGGTCGTCTTTCCAAAAATTAATTTTTTTTTAATCTTATCTTTACGATTAAAAGAAAGTCTATAACGTCAAAACTTTCCCTAATTTTTGATCCAAAGTTTTATGTTTTCATCTAAAAAATGTATTTACCGTCATTAAATAATTAATTTGTTTGTTTGTATTTCTTATCGTCTATAAAGTTTAAAATTTATCATATCCTACAAATTAAATGAAATTCAAATTTTTTGATTAAGGTAGCTGACGGTGACTTCTTACCAATTTTTGAAAACTGATTGCATTGTATAAAATTACGGCTTATTTTCCTTAAAAAAATGTTGTTCTGGCGCTTTCAGCCATAGAACAATTTACTCGCAAAATTGGAAACAGTAGAGTTGTAGTGAATGTTTCGCGGCAAAAATAAACCGACTTTTATTAAAATGCCATCATTTTTCAAAATTTTATAAGAAACGACGGTCGGAATAAATTCAGTTTCCAAAGAATGGTAACAATTAATTTCTTTTTGGTGAATTTTATCATTTCTCATAGAAAATAATGCTTTTTTAAAATGACATCCTATAATTTTGATTCTTAAAATCATAGAAAAACTATTTTTTCAGATATTTGAATTTTGGCACGACAACTACGTTAAGTTCCAATTAATCATCTTTTATCATCTTCGGGACTTGGGAAAATTGTTATGCGCTGGAAAATGAATATTCAGTTATTCAATACCTTAATTGCAAACTATAGAAACAGTAAACGAAAATTCAAATTCACTAAGGTCAATTGCCAGATTTATGAACACAATAACTTTTGAAATATTTCACTTTTGGGAACGTAGATTTCTTGGAAATAATCATCTTCTCCTAACAGTAATGTTGCGTTCTTTGAAAATGCTACTCCACTAGGTTCTGGGATGAATAGAACAAGTACACGCGAGGAATAACGTAACTTTAAATTAAAACTTTCCCTTCGCTTGTTTCAACCACTTGTTCCTCAGGGATACTTACATTACTTCCAATAATCCTCAATATCCTCTAAAGAATCAACAGCCTAAGAAGCTTAAACTTTTGTCAAAATGCGCCACTTTAATTAAGCAATTTCTTCGACACATAGTCTAATTAAACTATTATAGTTTATTATGACTTGATTCAAATTCCGGAAACGAAAATAATATAAGAGTGATAATATAAAATGAGTAAAAAAATGCTTGAGAATTTTCATAACTTGGTGAAAGAATTCTCACAATTGTCACGCGTAATTTAAAAATTCTTTCAGGTTGCATGCTTCCGAGGTCGAAATCCTATAGTTAATGCTCTCGGCTCTAATAAATAATTGTAAAATATATCATTTTTAAATAATGTTTTTTAATTTTTATCATGTTTTTTAATGTGAATCTTAGTGAAATTAACAAGAATGAATGAATTTTCTTTTAGGCTGAAAAAGTTAATACGAAAATTGGCGACTTTATTACCAGTAGACGCATATAACATTGCTTGGAACCTGTACATAAATTGCGTTTAGTTTTTTTCAAAATTTTGAACCACGTAGTTTTTTCCGACTAAGTTTTTCCGGTTTAGGCATAGGGGCTATTCAAATTATAATGTTTCTTGCGAATTAACAAAGTAATTTCACTTTCAACCAAGTAGTTGAATTTTCGAAAAGAAAAATACAATATTTAACAATTTCGAATCAGAAAGAAAGAGATGGAAAAATTAAATATAGTTTACATATAGCGGAAAAAGTTTATGTCGTATTTTCCAAAATGTATCCATGTTAAAGCAAATTTTTGAATCCTTAACCACAAAAGATTAATTTTTAAGCAAAGAAGATTTTATCAGTCAATAAAGAAAAAATCTTTCATTCGAAATGTAGACTTTTTATCAAAAAATACGAGATTTCAACAACTATTCCATTTTTAGTTAGAAATTTATAAGTACTTTATAAGTTGAAAATAAAACTATTTTGTAGAAAAGTCATTTTTTTTTAAATTCAACTGATTAAAAATTCGTAAATGCATCTTTTCATGCTAAAAATCCAACTACATTTATAAAGTTGTCTTCTTGGGCCGAAATTGAACTGTTTGGTAAAAAATTTGTCCTATGGATGGAAAAATCATCTTGTGTTGTAGAAAAGTAATCTTTTAACTGCTTTCTAAAAATACGTTGAATTTTTTTTGCGTGAGAATTCACCTATTTCTGGTTGAAAGATTCCACTTTCTAGTTGAAAAGGCATCTTTTCAGCTTAAAAATTCAACTTACGTGATGAGTAATTTATTTTGGTCGAACATTGAATTATTTTGTCAAAACTTCGTTTTTTTTCGTGTAAAAAATTAGTTGAAACTTCCTCTTCTAGTAGAAAGTTCACCTTTAATGGTAGGAAAACTACCTTTAACGGTTTTATGAAAAATACCTTTTTTTACATGATGTTTAAACTATTTTTGGTTGAATTTGAATCTTTTTTGTTAGAAGATTCGACATTTGGTTGAAAATGCATATTTTTAGCTGGAAAATTCAATTACTACGATAAAGTCGTCTTGGTATTTAGTATTTACATTTATTTTAGTAAAAATATTTTGCTCTTCTATTATTCTTTTGTTTTGATTACAAATGCTCTCATTTTACCGATGTTAAGAGAATCCTGGATTACCTTACTTTTCGCGGGGTTGATAGAAAACTACGCTCATCAACGAGGTGGAGGGGGGGGTCAAAAATAGTCCAAAATTGGTAATGTATTTTATGGACTGCCCCTCATGCACGGCCCCTTGCACAATTTTTAATCATTTCTCATATTTTAATGTACTTTAGTTGTTTGTATCTATGTTCCTAATTTACATTTGTGAAATAATGGAAGAAACCTTTTTTCTCCGAGGAACAATTGAATTCGATATTAAATATACAATGATCCCTGCTGGGCTTTTAGTTCAATTTGTATCGACTGAACGGTACCTGAACTACTTCCCTCGCGTACCATAAGACATATGCTTTATGTATTGGGAAACAGTTTCTTACTTTATTCTCTTTCCTTTTGCGAAATTCTTGGAAAGGCTTTCTCTATTAAGTTTGAGGGCAATTCGAAAACATCTCTCAATATTAAATTTTAATTCAGCTGAGCATAAGGGAATGTACATCCCCTTGTGAATTCAGTATTTCACTGGGTCCACAGTGGTGCAACGGACATTAACCAGCTGTACTAGACTTCCAAAGTAGCCTGCCACATATGTGGTATTAATCACCAGAGAAACCATTTCATATTTACAAGTCTAAATGGAACGGAGGTCTCGACGTTTATTTGATTTTTAATTTCATATTAAGCTCTATATCTTTCGAAAAATGTCTTATACTTCCCTATCCCGCTAGTATTTTACTGCTTAACAATAGCGCGTTCTAAGCAAAATTTTTTAAAATTTGGATTTGATTTTTTTATACCGAATTTTACATTCTTTCTTAAAAAAAGTGGGCGGATGATGAAATTTTGGTTTAAATATCACATTTTATATCAGATTATATCTTGAGTTTTAATTGAAAATTTTATTTAAATTTCCTTTTTCACAAGAGTGTTAGTACTTTCTATTTGTATTTTACGAACTCAAAATTTAATTATTTATTTTGATGACTTTTATTAATTTTTGTATAAATGATTTTAAGCCTTTTCCAAAACGTTCTATCTATAGTCTAAAAGTAAAATATCAGTCAATGAAGGTTAAAAGAAATTTGTATTTTAGTTAAAAAACAAAACAAAAATAACAAAACAGATTTTTTTCAATGACTGATTTTTTCAAACTTTTGTGCAATTACCAAAATTGTTATTGTCTAATTTTAATTAACATTTAGATTTTTTAAAATAATATTCATCCAATAAAAACATATGAAGTATAGTATATTAAATATTAAATTTACTGAATATATCAATTAGATATGAACAAATTATATGATTTATAAATGTATGAGCTTGTGATAATATTCAAATACAGTGCATTATTGGCTCGTATCCATACAGTGCAACTTTAATAAACTCCGCGTGGCTTGATCTATTCTATTATTTAATTATGTCGAAATAAGCGATTCAGATTTTTCTTCAATTAATTTGATTTGTATATGCCTAGAATATTTCTATTATTTTTTTGGTAATCTTCTCACAGATAATGAAGAAGATAATGATAATTTAAATAAAAAATTATTCAAAAAATATAATATTCTCTTAAAATCGAGAAATGATTTTCTTACAATAGTCATATAGAAAAATAGGACTCTCATACCTCTAAGTGATGTGCAAAGTGTTAAAATCCACATTCACGATTATGGGTTTAAACGAAATTAATCATTTTTCGAAAAATTCAGACATATGAGTTTGTTTTTCCTTTTTTCCAATAATATATTTATATTTAACAATTTAAATTTATGTAGACATTTCTATTCTAGTTTTCGATTGTTTAAACCATTTCCATTTGTTTAGATTATGGTTTTTTCCTGCTAACTCATTAAAATGTACTTTTTTGCAATTATTAATACTATTAGTCATTTGTGGGGAAACTAATCTTTGTTTCCAAATTTTATCAATTATTTGAACAATTAGTTATTATTTACTTGCCATTTTCCCCTAAAAAGAGGTAGAAAACTCAATGTTTATAATTATTTTGTATTATCTCTTAATAATAAATATTAAAGTCACTCAGATATTATGGCAATATTATCAAACAAATTCGAATTTGTTTAAATAAATGCTTTTGTTTATGAAATTTGAATCTAAGATAAATGTTTGAAATTGATATTTTTCTGTAAATAATGCGGTAATATTTTATTGTGAACAAATTTGATTTGTTAGTCATTTTAGAATTCTTTAAACAATTGATAAAAAATGAATTGTACGTTTTCTTGGAAATGGGATGAAAAAATCGGATTTTTCAAAAATATGGTTAAGTTTTTGAACCATTGTTCAATACTTAAATATTATTCAAATTTTTAAAATAATAATATTTCTTTAACCCATACTCGGCACAGCACACTTAACCAAATTTAAAAAATCCGATTTTTGGCATTTCCATAAAAACATACAAGGAATCTTATTCCAATTATTTAAAGCATTGGATAAATTTTTTAACATCACATTATGCCCTTAATTACAGAAATATATTAATTTCAAACATGCATGTCGGGACAAAATTATTTCAAGATCTAAATGAAATTTAATTTTTTTCTAAATCATCTTATTAATCAACATCAGAATACAGAAAACTCACGAATAAAAAACTAGATTTTCATGTACCTCAAAATATTATTTATACAAATACGAATATCTTAAATAATTTGTTAGTAATATTTGAATGACACAGATACTCAATAATAAGAGATGATCTTAAGCAAATTTAAAAAGAGTAGGGAGTTCGACCGCTTTTTAAAAAAAAGTTACAAGTAAATAATATATAATTGTTTGAACAATTGGTAAATGCTAGAAAGAAATATCAGTCTTTCTATCTATGAATAATTGTTCAATTAAACCTAAAGAAAGTACATTTTAAGGATTTTGTGAAAAAAATACTATTTAAGCAAAAAAATAATTTGCAGAAATTGAAAGTACGTTTGAAAATTACTTTAACGTTTAATTTGTCGAAAAATATAACCTATAATAAAAATGGAAAATCATAGCTCAAGGGCTTTAATTTTGCGCAAAATAGACAATTTCAGTTTTTAGAGAATTTTTGGGATTTTCCACACACAAACACTATATTTAATGAAAATTACTTATTATTATTTAAGAAATTCTTTAGATCCCGTCAAATAGAATTTTTGTATTATATAAATAGATTTTAATATCAATATCACATAATTTGAGTGCTCTCTAAATCCTTTATCGACTTTTCCTGTAATTTTAGAGCTTAAATTGGACGATAACTGGTATGAAAAGAATTGACGACCCTACAATTTTTCGCTTCGATTATTACAGCCAACCTAGCCAGCTTTCAGTAGTGAATTCCTGTATCGGTCAGCCAGAAGGCTAACGGTAAGAACGAGGCAAGCGCCAACTTCGTAGCCTTTGTCGAGCGCAGAAGGAGCGAGTGAAAGGCTAAAGGGTATAACGTAGTCAGAAATTCATAAAGGGGACTAGAAATATGGCGAACGTAAATGAGGGCGCAGGGATTCTGGGTAAAGACAAAAAAGAAACAAACTAAAGATGAAGTTAGGAATTGAGATGGAATGGAAGAAAAAAAGATGGCAGATAAAAGATTTAAAAAAACCTAGAACATGTATAGAGAGGGGAATTAGAAAGGCAATATATTAACAGATTATCTACTCAGATAATCCGTTTCAACTTTCTCTTTGGCCGCCTTCTCTTTCTCTCCTTTATAATTGCTTTTTTGCGTTTTTCGAATTCACTGGGAAATTACGAATAGCAATCCGTAAATGTGTCATATTACATTCTGGAATTCTCAACGTTCATTATTTTGACTGCCATTTTATATCTATTCTTTTGACAGGTCGTATTTCATGTCCTTTAATGAGAAGGATATATATATATATATATATATAATTTAAAAAAAGAATTAAACAACCACCACAGGTTCCCACTGGGA
>JAWWLR010000034.1:33917706-33928054 GCA_035041075.1 Acraspis erinacei
ACACATACACATACATATATATATATATATATATATATATATATATATATATATAGACACACACATATATATATTCGAGGATTCGAGGACACACATTATGCCGAGTATTCCACAACAGGCTACTTGAAAAACGTATTCAAGAGGATTTCCGTTCCAGTTTTAAAACACTGGGGAAACTAATTTTTCTTGCAAATTGTGGTAGAAGACACGTCTCGGATTTTTTAACCAGAATTTAAATAAAATTTTTAAATAGACTTTTCACCTTTTATACTTTCTTTGATTTATCATAAAATCGAATTAATTTTCATTTTCTAGGAATAACTTTAAATCCACGAGCTGATTTGATATCAGAGCCAGATAAATGAATTATAATTTTACAAAGAATTGATTGATTCTTCAATGAAACAAATAATTACAAGACGGATTGGGATCTCAAGTAGGTCAACGTTGCCTATTTGCGGAAAACGAATATTTAGAGCAGCAAAAATATTTACTTCTACCCCGGAAATATATCTGTCAACAATTATATCATTTTTGTTATCAAAAGTTGTTATTATCCTTGATTACAATTTCTGTTTAAAGTTTCAAATTCTCTGCCAACTCTGGAGTTTATTTTTACGAAACCAATTAACCTTAACAACAGAGAGAAATTTTGGCGATGGAATTTGGACAACTATCGCCACGTAATTGAAAATGACGGCCCTCGAGTTTTATCGTATTATCGAAAAATCGTAAAAAGTCAACAATTCTATTGTTTCCAAAGCAATAACGTAAAATTGGAAGCCGCTTCTCTGTGGTTATGATCAATATGAGAGGGTGTTTTAATAGAATATAATTTCAAATTCTTTTTTTTTTGCGTAAACAATATGATTGTTTTCAGTTTAAAACCTCGATCTGCATCTGGTTACTAATTCAAAATAGAGCACTTTCTTACTTGAAGGGATACAAATAAAATAATTCGCGATGATTGCAATATGATTTTAGAGAATTTGCAACCAGGTAAAGAAGATAACAAAATTTTTAATTAATTAAATTAGTGAAATTTGGCCTTTCACTGAACATTTCTTAAATTACAACTGAACGAATCAGTGATTGAACATATAGGTTATTGTCTAATGATGACTGGGCCTCTAATTTGAAAAAATAACCACAAAGCATATGAGTTTGTATTCTCAATATACTTTTGAGCTAATATTTGGGCTTTCCGATTGAAAGGCTCCTCATCGTCAGCGTAGGGCCATACAGCTGGAAAAATTATCGTCATTTCAAGACCAGCCCGAAACCTTTAAGCTTCAACAAAAATTTGTAAATAATAATTTTGACCCTAATTTAGAACAACGCGAATATAACGTTAACCAGAACCAGCCTTGATTCGCTTTTCATTAGGAAATCCACATTTTTTTATTCTTGAAAAACTAAACTTTTTGGGAACTTTAATCAGATTATAATTATTGAACTCAAAGACAATAAGATTATTATTCTATTGCTTGAAATTGTCTGATATGCACTGCTTGTTCTCAATAACATTTCTCTAATTATTTTGAGCCACCCAATAGTTTGCTAGTCAGATGGCGCAGTTTTCAAGGTCAAAGAGATATCCACCAGGTAAATTTTTTGATGCATTATTTGAGATTCAAGATCGTCTCCTTTTCTATATTACAGCAGAGAGTCAATTTTTCGTACAGTTTGGGGCTCTGTACTGATTTACGAACCCTCGTCGCAGGTATAAAGCAGGTATACGAGGCGGCGCCGTAACTACATACAGCCGGCGACCGCACCGAAGGAAAAGACGGTTTGATGCAGTACCGAAAAGCAGTACTGCACTGAAAAGGGATCGGCCCACGAGGGCGCTGATATCCCAGGTGTGAGTGTATGCACGCCGAGACCCTATAATCAACGATCCCAAAATCGACTTTTTGGTGTATTTTATTCAAATTTTAAATGCTAATATTATATATAGTACTACTTAATATTTGGGGCGGGTAGGCCGATGCAAGACCGACAATCTAAATAAAAGCGACTTCACAAGTAACGTTATTCCATCAATTAATTAGAAAAATCATCTTAACTTTACCGCTGGAGTGAGTGTAACCAAGAAAACACTTCACCGATTCAAAGAATCATGCAATAAAATTTTAACTCCCAAGATATATATTTTGTAAACCATCTATGGTTTATACCAGGCATGAGTGACAATAACGACGAAATATAGCTTATTAGAAATAATTAAATTATTATATAATTTTGTTATCAAATTAAATAATAAGTGAAGAAATAGAAGGTACTGGTGGGACTTGAAATAACCAAAACAATGGGGGAAAGTAAAAAAGTAAGGTAGGAAAAAAAACATTCTTTATGAAAAATCTCCTAGCAATACGATTATTAATGGATTTTTATTCAATTTTTTTGGAAATTACCGTCACGAGTGGCTGCGGATAATGCAATTGTTTTTTACAATTTTTTTACCTAATTACTCGAAATGTCTTGAAAAAGACACCTTGTTATTATATTTATCATGGTCATTACAACTTTTAATTATATAATTAATTTTTATAAGCAAATACACATTTTGCCCATTTTTTTATGAATAGGCTTATTTTTTGCGAAATCAACTCGAAATGTATTGCCAAAAAACTCCTTGCAATCATATTTTTAATGATGACAAAATACGCATTTCGACCATTCTTTCATGAATAGGTTTCATTTTTTTGCGGAATTAACTAAAAATAGTTTACCAAATCTCCTTGCAGTCATCATTTTTAGATTTCAAAGAGTATAATTAAAAGCTTCCATCATTCAGAAAAATATTACACTAATATGATTCTACACTAACATGAAACGAATTGTATGTGCACATTAATATATATCTGTCATATTTCATACCAGATCTGTGGATTTAAAATAGCTAATAATTGCGAATAAGGAAAGATGACTTTTGTTCAATAGTTTCTTTACAATATCATAAAGAATTTTTTCTTACCCTAACAAGATGGATTTTTAAAAATTAATAATTACATTGATTTTAGACAAAAAAGATGACAAATTTCTTGTTAAATATCCAATTAAATTACATATTAAAATATCGTTATACCCGAAAGACTTAACCATTTTACTAAAAAAAGAACATCAAAATGCGTTGAGAATTGTACTTTTGGACGATCTTTCTCCAAAAAGTACAGTTTTTGCTTACCAAATAAGTAGAATATTTCGAGTTTTATCGAATATCACCAACACAAATTTCTGAAATCGATATCTGTAAATGAAAAGTTTTCATCTCAGAGAAACCAAAAGAAAAGATACTAACTTGTAGAGACAAAGTCAATAGGTGATAATTTGCATCGAAAGCTCTTGAATCTTTAAAATCCAATTTAAATTGTATTGGGAACATCAGCTCCCTCAACTCTATAGCACCTTTTCATTTGGTCTGCGCGGGTTAGCACCTTTTCATTAGGCTTCTCAGAAATGGAACTTTTTCATTTGAGTACGTCGAAGCATGATTCATCTTTAATATGATTACTATCAAATATTTGAAGCTATATTTGCATTTCGGTTCTTTAATCATGTTCACTCAAAATGAAATATTATTAATATTATTACGGGAAAAATGTAAATTTATTTCTCAAAGTTTTAGGGAAATATTTATAAACTGAATAAATGTAACGTTTTGCTCGTGAATTTAACAGACTATAATATGATCCGATAACCACATTTATTTTAGGACAAAGTTTCTCTGTTTTAGAAATACGAATGATCAAATATTTGAATATTGGTGTTTCTTCGGCGTGTAGTGAAATCATATTCCTAATAATGAAATTTCGCATAAATGGACATGAAGCACATATGTGCACCTGGTACATATGTATGTACACAAAAGGGGCACGGAATATTCGATTACTGATCGAATATCTCGAGGCTTGCATTTATTTGTCACGAAGATCTAGGCGAATATTCGCTTCGATTTCCGAAGTGCATAATTCAGCTATTCAAATATCCGCAGAGGCCTGTGAATAAGCTTGTACGTTCGCCGAAGGCGAGGTCCGCGTTTTGAAATATCCCGTGTAGACATTATGGATTCGATATTCCTATAGAACGGACGAATAGTTCCGTGAATTATTAATGGAAAAGAGATTATGTTGCGTGAAGAATGGACTGTGAAAAGGAAACCCTATATCGTTACTCTAAATAGAATTCTTCGAAAAAATACGGGAAAGTACGATCAACCAAGCAACCAAAGCCAACACATAGTTTTGCACTTCCCTCGTTGGAGAAAAGTTTTTCATTGGCCCCCAGGACCGTTAGCACCTCTTTCTTCATTCCTTGCAACTTCGAATGAACGCGCTCGAAAAAGAACGTTGGATGAATTGACATAGGTTGAAATAAAATGACCAATGAACTGAAAGCAGTCGTAATGATCTCTGCTGCGCAAACCCACCAATCCAATGTTTTTGATCCAATTCCAACTTTGGCAGTACAGATATTCAATCAACCACGAACTTAATTTTTCCGTTGCTCCAGTTTCACCGGTAATCACGAGAAACCTACAAATGCAGCTATTTCAGGGGGCAAAGTTTCCGAGAATCTCTGGGAGAACTTTATAAAGCCAATTTTAAGTGGAAAAATTTTTGAGAGATAAAAGTTTACCCGCAATATAAAAAAGTAAATTAATGTGCAATCTAAATTAATTACAAAAATGTTGCTTGTGAAATGTTGGCCTGTTCAAATGAGTTTCTGATGTTGATTCAAAAGTGTTCTTAATACACTATATTTTGCGACATTTTCTTTTTCTGAAAACATCCAAAAGGAATTTGAACTCCGTGGGGTCGGCAAGAAAAGGTTAATTGCTACAATAAAAATAAGGTTATCAAATACTACTACAGGAATCCACCCTGAACTTTTACGACTCTTATATCCTGACTTTAGAGGTCGGGAATCCATTGATGAACTCATCTGATTAAGTGAATAATGTTCCTGGAGATTCCGGAGGACACTGTCAACATTTTCAGCATTAAGTGATTTACCTTAATAATTACAAATTTATAAGCCTGAAAGCCATTTATTCAATTACGAAACTTTAACAATCATAATAAAAATATTATCAGATGGTATATTTTGTTGAGGAAAACAAAATCGTGAAAGATTTTATTGAAAGGCGATTTTCTTGTCGCAAAAATCTCTTTCGACATCCGAGGTCTCAAGTGTTGTGAAACTGTCTTCAGACTCACTCGAATGATTTTCACGGCCGATTGCTTAGCTTTGTTAACTCTATACCACGCAGGTACATTTCGCTTAAAGCTCCCTGTACGAAAAGAACCGAAAGTGTCATTGAATCGTGTTAGGCTTTGAACACCGAACAGTTAAGGTTAAATCTCTGTCCTCTTGAGCATTGGACTTAAACCCATGTACAGCTTCCCAGCCAAGCTTCTATTTTTCAGTAAACCAAGATAATCTCTTGAGCAGCAGAAAACTTCTTAAAATCTGTTTTGACAGAAATCTCATCATAAAGAATCTCTAAAGAGTATTCCAAGGAAGTAATACTAGATTTAGGTATGAGAAATCCCTTAGAATATTCATGTTTAAGATAGATTTGGTAAAGAATTATAAGCAGACTATCCACTGTAGGATTTAAAATTGCCAAAATTCGTAATCAATAATAGATTTAATGCTTTCACGATGATTCATTATGATGAAGGAGATAGTTCGGGTTTCAATTCGTATTCAAGTTTGTTATTCTTATTTAAGTGTATGGTTCCAATTCGAGTTGTGCGTTTATCATTACCGTTGTGGATTTGTAAGGATATTAATCTGTGAGAGCATATGTAAACCCAAAAATTTAATGAAATTCATGTAAGATGTTATCTCGAACGTTGATGGCCTGAACCTTAATTTGAACTAAGGTTAACTCATCAAGTTTCAAATAGGAAAGCAAGCAAGTTTTAAATCTAATTAAGCCTTTTGAGGGCTCTCAAGTATCCTTTGATCGTACTCCTTTAGGGCAAAGAAGTGAACAGTGTTAATTGATATAATGTATTTTCATTATTGAAGATGTATTATGAGAATCTAAATATAAAGTGTCTTTGAACACTTCTTAACAAAATTAATTTCAAATGTTAATATACTAAGAATGGAATTGATTACGCTTCACATATTATATAATTGTGACCATTGGTGGCAAAAGGGCCCGTAGGCCCACGGGTCCTTTTTCGATAATACTAAAGATTCACGGCTTTTTCAGTTTAGCGAATTTATTCCCAATGTCAGGTTTAATTTTTCTCTTCCATTATCCGAAACAAGAATCAATGTGGGGAAACGAGAAATTTAATCTATCTATATATTTTGTTCTAAAAAGTGTTTTTTTTATCAAAGTTAAACTTTTCTTAATTTAACTTCTAACCTCATAACGAGTTGAAAAGTGGTTACTAAAAAAAACCCCCCATTTCCAACAGAATATATAATTAAACTTTTTTGTTACTATATAATAAAAGCTCTTCTCAATTTAGCAAATTCTTTTCCAAAGTCGGGTTTAATTTGTTCTTTTACCACTGATTCTTCTTTTTGGTAATAAAAGGAACAAATGAAACCTGACTTTGAGAAAAAATCGGAAAATGGGCAAAAACCCCTGATTTTATAGTATAGCCGCTAATATTTACAGTAGCAAATGATGTTTAAATTGTTAAACAATACAGATATATTTTAAAGATCGTAACCAGAGGCTATAACGAAATTTCTTTAAGTTGTACATTTTAAAGTAGTAGAAACTAAATAATAGCAACTAACTTAAAAGAGCGCAAATAATAAAAATAAAATTACATTAAAAACATAAATTTTTTATATTATTCTTTTTGCTCAATATTTCTTTAGGTAAATTGTGTTCAAATAATATTTAAACTTAATAACTAATGTTACTTGTCAAAGAAATAAAAAAACAGAAGCACATTTTTTAATTATTCCGAAAGTTTTTAGATACTTTAGGAATGTTTCTGAATAATTTTATAAGTTATTATTCTGGACTTTATATGCTGTTTCGGAATGTTCTATATTTGTCTCTGATTTTATAATATTCTCAAATATTCTAAAATAGGATTTAAAATCTTTAGACGCTTCGTAATTTTTGGTAATTTTAAAAATATTTCGGCGCATTTTAAATGTTGCGACAATTCTAGAATATTCATAAATCTTTTAGAATATTCCAGGAGGCTTGAGAGCATTCTGGAATGTTTTTGAATATTTTTAAACTAACATTATAGATCATTTTAAAATATGACAGAAGATTATGGAAATTTCTTGACTTTTCTTAATGTTATATAATATTCAAGTATATTTTATATTATCACAGAATGTTTCAGATTGTTCAAGAATGTTCTAGATTATTCTGTAATTTTGTAATGTTCTGGAATATTCTAAATTTTCCATAAGGCTAAGAAATCATATTAATTTGAAACTTATTAAAATTGTCTAACAGATGTTCTTATATTCAACAGATTTTTATGAACTCTATAAATTTATCCCTTTTGCTTTTTATCAAAAATCAGATCTCTGACTCTTTGAATTTTTGAAAAATAGTTGAACTTGAGTAAATGACACCTAACTTTTTCGTGGAAAATAATATATACAACTCTCCATTTTCCAATTAAAAATTTTAATTTTCTATGGCTAGATCGTAACAACTTTTTTTTAGAAACAGCATTGTAAAGAATTAATTATATCTTAAGATTATTTTGACTTGTTTTCTAAATTCTAAATAGTAAAATGGTAGTCAATTTTTATCCCTAATAAATAAACCAGACTGCCATGAAATTCAACCATGAAAAAAAATTGGTAAGAAGCAACAAAAAGAAAAAATTTAAGTCAAAACTGTTGCCACAATAATTATTTTGCATAATTTTTTTAATTCTTTTCCAGAGACTTGATTTTTAACACAACTATCATAAAGAAGCGAGTTAACAAAGAAAATTGCACGATTCAGCCAAAGAGTAAAATAATCAATTCCAACATATATCTTAGTCTACAAAGACAATATTTATTTGTATGTTTGGTTTGATGTTTCTAAATCAAAAGAAAATGTAAGCTTGTTTTAAATTTGCGCATATTAAACTAAATTAAAACATAGAATTAAAGAAACAGGTTTCTAAATTGTTTTTCTGTTGATTTCAAAATGAAATTCAGTTAGATTTCTTAAATATTTATTAAAACCATAGTGTGAATACAAAATGCAATTACGGCAATTTCGGGTAAGTTCAACTGAAATTCACAATTTTATTTAGTAACGCCGCTGTTCAGGAGAAAAATCTATTTCAACAAATATTTCCGAAAGCAGTGTATCAACTATATTCTAGTTTGGTAAAGTAACGAAGCATATTGGGTTTTCCCAGATGCGTCTTTTTGTATAACAATAAAAAATTATATTTATTTCAAACATATGTTTGTTTTTCGGCTGTTCTGAAAATATTTAGATCTAATTTTCTAAAAAGGCCTTTATTTTACTTTGTATTGATTTTTTTCAAGTTGGTACTAATATGGTGCATATGTCCCACAAGAGGTTATCTTGTGCACTTAGAAAAGTTTTTGTGTAAAGCAAAAAAATTCTCTCTTCGATATAGGGTCAAATAAATATTTTATTGATTACAGCAAATATTGGTTTGATCCAAACGAAACTTATTTGATTCAAACACACCATTGTTTAATTAAACAATTTTTCAGCTCATAAACTAATGAATCTTTAATTTCCGAACTATATTTAGAGTAATCATCCATTACAAAGAAGAATAAGTGCGCTTAATAAATCACGTCCTAGAGAAAAGTAAACAAAGGCAATTGAGTACTGAATGACACGCAAGTACAAGTGGCTCTCGAATTCTCGCCCACAGAGGAGAATGCAGCGTCTGAGTGTGTGTCTTCATTAAAGAGAAACTTTCATCGTTTAGCGTCACCTATAAACAGAGTGAAAAGAAAGAGCCTTAATGGGACTGGGTCCTGCACGCAACCAACCAAGCAGGCAGGCGCGATTAAGGCGCGCTTGGATCTTCGTAATTGAATAATACTGGTAGCGGATGATAATTCGTAGCGTGGCGCCTTCGTGCTCGGGAGCAAGAATAAGGGATCGTAATGACGTGGTTGTACGGTTAAATCCGTATAAACTGGAGTAAGCACTCGACCCGCGCGCAACTGTAATTTACGCGCGACCCAAGACGGCGGTGCCAGTAAAGTATGAAAGACGCTGTTTATACGAATGCCATGATAACCTACCTACCGTCTACCGACGTCACGAAGGTGGCGACGAGGAGAACTTTATTAAAAAATTCAAGGAAAAGCTATTCACCACAATCGGACACTGGAATATGATACCACGGCGCCGATTGCACCTCGCCGGAATAAGATATATTTTTAATAAAACCACCATCTCACCCTCTAGCAAGCTCAAATCTCTCCCCTGACCTCACGCCATCTCAACCGTGGAGCGGTCTGAATGCTTGAAAGCCGAATCGAGATTCGCACAGCATACAAATTCACCCAATTCGCACGCAGGCGACAGTTACAGAAAGAAAAAAGCAGAGTAGGAGCTGATAAGACAAAAATCAAACTTCGATTGCGCAGAGGAAAACGTCCAATCCTCTGGAATGAGGAAATAGTATATTATGCACCAAGGGGTAGAAGAGGGATTATTCCGATGACTACCGAAAAAAACGAGTCTTAGAACCTCCCTTCCTCCCTTTTGGTGCATACGATCTTTTTTTATAACAAATGCATGATTTCAGATGATTTTGGTCACTCGGACATGATTTCTGCTAACATGGAGAAATTTTTGAAACTTTATTTTTATTTTAATAGGAGTTTAGGAATCTTCTTAAATGTGTATTCAAACTTCTTTGGGGACGGCAACAATTACGCTGCCAGCGCTATCTATCGTCGTATAACTTCATTAAACTGGAGAGCAATGGGGATTCTCATCTGTCCGTTGCTTTTTGCGATTGTTGCTAAAAATGTTATTAAATAAGTTCTAACTTGTCTACAATAGTGTAATATATTTCGGAGGAGATATATCAGTAAGAACCGATTTCTTTCCTGTTTTCTGTTACTGATTCTACATGTTTTACCGAAATTTGCTCACTTCAGCGTGACCGCCATAGTAGACGAAATCAAAATTATTCTCCCAACATAGGTGAAACTTTTGCCGAAGTATATTTAATTTTTAACCTTGAAAGTCATACTTGCAAGAAATTTTAACTTTTCTTTTTTCTGTGTTATTTTAAATCGGGTGTCCTGATTTATACCGGGAATTCACGCATACTTTGCCGTTTTCCCATTGCTGCTAAGGACGTCATAGCAGACGACAGCTTTTATTCCATCATAG
>JAWWLR010000034.1:33982951-33999655 GCA_035041075.1 Acraspis erinacei
TCAATCTTTTTCTTGCAGACTTCCATGATGACGCGGCACAGCTTTCGAGCTCGGGTGCTATTCATAATACACCCCCCCCCCCTTCCACACCCCCGCCTACTTCAGAAAGTGCTACTATCGTGTATCATCTTCTTTTACCAATTTCATTCCAAATATTTACAGATACCTTACAATATGTTCTATCCAATTTAACATAAAGAAAGATTGGGAATTGCAGACGCATCCGTCTAAATAAAGATATAGATACAGAAAAGAAGTTTATAATATTTAGAATAATAGAAAACGTATTTCTCTTAGTAATTTTAATTCAGAAAGTTATCGTATCATCAAATCTTTAACGCTATTTCTTACGAGATAGTTATCATTAAGCAAGTACGAACGGGATGAATGCTTAAAAGTCACATGTGAACAAAATTCTTTCTCGGAGCTTAAAATTTAAGCTTTTTTGACGACACAATTAAGCGAAGAAGCCACTGAGAATAGAACCTTATGCTAAACTCAAATGTTAAGCTGCGGTCAAAACACGAGGCCTAAAAGATTACTACAAGCTTTAAACGAGGAAGTTGTTATCTTTGAAATTTATTACCAGTTTAGGGTACATTCAATGAAAGCTATCAAAGAGAACCTAATCTTGGGAATTTTGTTTGGATTCAAACTCGTTCCAGTAATTTGTTATTACAAACCTTGTAACCTGCCAAAGAATTCAGATGCGCTTTTCAGCTATTTTGGAGAATAAAGACTTTTTAACTGCCGGTACCGGTAGTCTGCTGTCCAAACAAGAAAAGTAGTATCTACATTCTCGATGAGCCCTCACTGTTAACCTAACCTAACCCAACCTTATCAATTTAAATTGGGATGGTAGGTGACTCATCCAAAATTTAATTACACTTTTTCATGTTTGAATAACAGTAGAGTGCGTCCAGTTTTTTACCGGAAAATGTGGGACTGACTTCTGCTGCCCCAATTTTTTGCCAATTTGTTTTTGTTGTAATTAATTAGAACATTTATTGACATTAGATCAAAATATTTATTTTTAACCTTTGTATTCATCGTAAAAAATTGCTTTTCGGATTATAACGTTCTAATGCTCAGTTCGTACGGCTAGAGCCGTGTCACAAAATTGGGCATTTTGAGAATACCATTTTTTTTCTTATTACTAAGTGGTTCATCGTCCCAAAATTCGTTCCTTCCCTTCTTCAACTTTCCCAATTCTTTAAGACGACTTGACATAGCTTTATTATTGTTCAAAATAATACTTAAATAAGCTCGCGGTTGATCATGAATAATAAGGATTGAATTAAAGAACATAACAATTATATTAAACATTCATACGAGTATAAACAATTCAATGAAGCAAATACTCATGGGTATCAGTTAGTTGTGAACAAAAATGACTTTTTACTACATTGTTTTTGTTTCATAATTAGAATGGTATTTATTAACAAAAGATTGTCATAAATTAAAGTCAAGCAATTGACAAAGTTTAAAGCCGTTTTTATTCCACTAATGACGTTTTGTGGACAAAAAACTGTTATAATGGAGTATGTGTTTGAATACATTATTTTTAGCAATGAAATAAAATGCTTAATGTAATTTTTATGTTTTTTCAAATATATCTTCAATCATTTTGAACAATTTCACATTATAGAAACAACTGCTTCTATTGTGGGCTGCATTGGGACCTAGGGCCCCAATAAACCTTCTGATGACCCTAGTTATTAATAATAACACAATAATTTAGCTTCTTATTACTTTTCTGTATGACCTGTAAGCAAAATGTTCAACTTTTGTAGGAAAATTTATTAATAATAGTCTTGAATAAGTGTTCGCCGTAAAAACAACTTATAACTCTCTTTAGGTGAAGATAACGGTTCAATTGAACGTTTATATGTTAGTAATTATTATTTTTATAAAAGCTAAAAATAGTACAATAAGAATAAAATGAATAATGAAATATAAAGAAATAGTAAAATGAAGTGACATAAAAATGAAACATAAATAACATACATTTTATATTATTTTTTAATATTATTTTTTATTATAATAGTTATTATTTTAATTATTTATTGAAATAAGAATTAATATTATTTTATAACTTTTTATTGAATGAACCAGGTTTTTTATCTTAGCCACGGACTAGGTCAAGTCAAGTTATAGATACAAAATTAGGAGCATGGTGCAGATTGTAATTTGAACTTTTGAAGAATGTCGCGGCATTGATTTATAATATTTAAATATCAACTGGAATCGAATTCGGACTTTCCAGTTACAAACTCGGAGCAAACAGCCTAGTTTCCAGTTTCCAGTTAAAAACAGCTGAAAAGCGCATCTTATAGTATTACTCCAGCATATTACAAAGGTGGAAGGAGTATGATTCCAAACAAAATTCCGAAGAGTGTGGATTCCCCTTAAGAGTAAATTGAATTTATTATTTTAACGTACGATAATTCTCGAACTTGAACGTCACGCGATGATTAATTTATCTAATAATTTTATATATTTGGAAAGGTTGACGATTATTGCCTTCTAATTCAGATCTCTGTTTACCACAAGAATGTTAACAATTCATCAACAATTTTCAGTAAAATGTAAACTGGTTCACGTGTCTTCGGTTGGGTTGAGTAAAGTTTTGACGCTATGAGGTATATATGAATCTTCTCACTAAATTAGACGAGCGGACTTGAAGTTCCCTCGGATTTCAGGTTAAGCAAGGAATGAACCGTGGTTGAAATTCTACTAGCCTAGAGTGAAAACTGCAAAATTTCCAAGACTTAGAGTTTGTGGGGCAACAATAGAGGAGTTTATTGCAAAATGAAATAATATAACATGATCGTTGTAATTCATGTGAGCCATCGTAGAATCAGGTATGCGTTAAGGGCGTGGCTAGTGTCCGTTCACAGGAAATGCCTTAGGGTCAAGAGCTTCCGGCATCGTGACTGGGCTAACGCTTTTGAATTTGCAAATAACACAGGAACTCTGCCTTTGTCTACTGACACTGACTATTCATTTAAAAGAGCCCTTCAGGGAAATACTAGACACTTTTTAAAATAGAAAGGTTATCCATTCAGAATCGATGCATTCGTCTAGAATTCTTTCAAATTTTAATTGCTAAAACCTAATTGCTAATCAAAAGTTACACATTCTGCAATCTGCATATACCAGAGGAAAAATAAAAAAATTAAATGGGATAATGGATTGAATAGTAACAGCCTGCGCGATTCCAGTTCTATCGTAATCCCGCAAACATATACTCTGAATTTCCATTTTTCATCTTGTTAAAATAGTCCGGCTACTGGAAACGCTAGTCAAAGCTATGTCGATTATGTTTTGCTGAAATTTCGAATTACATAAAAATTTGGCCAGAATATCAATTTGTAAATTACTTATTAAATTTTTATGCAGATTAATATCAATAAAACATTTTCTTAATAATAATAAAATGTAAATTTAAATGTTCATTTGACTCGATCGTAGTAAAAGTAATTTTTCACGCTCAGCATTTGGCAGAATAACCAGATATCGATGAAGTAAACTTAACCTGCAATACACAGGCAACAAAATTATTATTTGAAATTTCGCGCACTTCCCGATTCCAGCAGAAACTGTCTGCCAATTTTAGTAAATGCCAAACCGCCCTCGTCATATTTTTCAAATTTTAAATTATATTTTATATCTCCAAAATAGTTTTTCTAATAGTATTCAACGTGTTTTAAAGCCAAAGTTAAACATTTTTTGAACCCACGAAAGCCCTCTCCATAAGATCCCATGTTTTTTGACACGACTTTAAACAGTGATAATTCAAATTTTAACCTGGAAAGGGCCCCTAAGAAAGGCATTATGTGAAAGAGGACATATTTCTCAGAAAACATTTTTTTAAATGATTTTTCATCAGACCGATCCAATAACCGGACTACTTTAAATGAACCAACATATTGGCAAGCGAATGCAGAATTGAAGAGATCGTGTTTTTTTATTTTTTAATCGTTCCACTACGCTTTTATGTTTGTTCCAATATCACTTTATAATACAGCACTGCTGCTAATGAAAAGTTGACCAATTTTGAAAAAATGTGATTCCATTCGTCCTTTCTGAAACCGAAAAATGAGGACATGAAAAATTTCAGTTTTCAACAATGAAGAAAAATGTTCATTCTCGGAACGGAGGGAGTAGGAATTATTAATAGAGTTGAATTTATTTTCTTTAAAGTGAATAATTCTATATTTATGTGGTTATTTAAAACGTGCAGATCGATAATTCACACGAAAATTGCCAAACTTTCAATTTCTTCATGTACATCAGTTAGAAAAATTCATCTAATGTTGAAACTTTATCCTTCTCAAAGACATTTTGCTAGATTTGGCTAAATGCCTTAAATTTTGTATATAAGACCCATTTGAAATAAAAAATTTTTACTAAAAAACATGACAGATTCACTATTTTGTTTATGCAGAATGTTTGGTCGTTGTTTGAACATCTCTTAAACATTCAAATAAGGAAACCAATATTTTCTAGCAACAAGAACAAAGGCACATTTTCTTATTAAACTAGTAGGGCGAAAAATAACTTAAGACAAAAAATTCAAAATCTTCAGAAAAGCAAAACACAGGGGTTATTTCATTAATCTATTGTGGTTCGGAAGCAATTGGCAATAAATGTGAAAAATATACCATAACATACGTCCCTTTTTATTATTCTGGATGGATTCATAACCCCAATAATGTAATAAAAAAATTCATGTGGTTTTGGTTAATTAAAAATGTCGATTTTCTTGTTTGAATGTTTAGAGGATGTTCAAACAACCTTTAATATAATTTCTAGCACGCTTTTTTGGTAGCCGACGCTTTCTGCACTTATTTTTAAGGCATTTCTCACCCAAATAGGCTAATAAAGAATATATCTTGCTTTTGGTTGCTAAAAAAGGTCAGTTTCCTCACTAGAATCCCTAGGGGATGTTAGAAGAATAATATTTCAAACTGTCCAGTTTCTTTTTTTTTTTTTTTAATTATTGATCTATATTGATGTGCGTGTTAGAAATTTAAAAAAAATATTCATAAGTAGATATTTTCCCAAAAAGCTATTTTCTGTACATTTGGTGAGGAGCCTTTTAAATTTTGTACAAATAGCCTCTTCAGAGCCAAAAGCATCCTTCCCGACCAGCATAGTCCATTTAAAACACCTTAAAGTTAACATAGCCTAATTCACGAATTTTATACCTTCAATATTGTATTATTCCCAATCGCAGTTGAAAGTCCAAATAACTTAAAATTTCCAAATAAAATATGTCCATTTAAATTTGGCGTAATCAAGTACAATGATTGCCTACTTAAGAAAATGTTTTAAATTTGGCGCTTTGTAAGATTTACTATAAGCATAACATAACTCTAAAGTGCAAAAACATAGGATTACTTTATTGACGATTCGAATGACCACATCTTACAAATGAAAGGGTTATTACAATTTTATAGGAATATTTGCTACGATATGTGACCGCCCGCGAAGATAGAGACCTAACGAGGGGTACCATCATGTATAAGAGGCTTTGCAGTTGAATAATATTTAGAATTTTTCGGATTAGGTATGAACTTTTATTATTATAAAAGAGAAAATAAACAAACTGAAAATTGGTGTAATAAGATAAAAATCGATTTTTTACGCGTTAGGTTCCTTTCTTCGTGGGCGGTTACATTTTAAAATTTGTATGGAACATATATATACCATAATAATTTCAAAATTATTCTTTCAATAATGAGACTCTACTCGAAAGACAAGCCTGAAAAATTATTTTGACAGGATTGTGTGTAAATTTTCGTTGAATTATTATGCAGAAATTATATTTCCCTTCACAAGGGATATGTATGCACCGGCACTTGGTGCCTCGCATTCATATTCTATTTCAAAGAACGAAATTCAATCACGCCAAGCATGTGCTTTTGAAATTCCAGATAATATTTTCCATGGTATTGGATGCCACTGGGTCTTTTATTTTAAAATTTCTATCATGCGTGGTATATTCAGGAAAGCAATCAGCAAAGATAATGAAAGCGATATTCGTAAAATAGGGGTTGCCGTGGTTGCAGATGGGCATAACAGTATATTGAACAAAATCCATGACACTGACATTTTAATGTCAGTCATTAACACGCATATCAAGTTTTGATCTCGATTTTGTAACCTCTTGATAACAGACAGCCGGTCATTTTTCCGATGGTTCAAGAGACCGAAAATTAAAATAGCGAATATTAGAATACCGAAATTTATTTTAAGGAAAACTAATTTACCGAATGAATAAATGACCGGAAACCATTTTAACGAATGATTAATTAACCAAACATTATTACAACGAATGTCGAATTATTCGAAAATAGTTTTAGCGCAGATTCATTTTTCAGAAAGTCCATTTTACTGAAAGCTCAAATTATAGAAGGTCTACTTTTGCGAAGGTTCAGTTTACCGAAAAATCAGTCTAGCGAGAAGTGAATTATCCAGATAGATAGATGTTTAATAACAAATAAAACATATATAATGCGTAATCAAGTTGATTGAAGGGGTACAAACAGGGCAAATTCAACCAAATGAGTGACAAAAACCTTATATAGTTGATATACATTAATTTACGTTGAAGAAAAATGACCAATTGAGTTAAAGGTTACGCACCGAGGAAGAAAAAATAAAGGTTAGTATTATTATAAAATATTGGCACAGGCTTAAGATGGTTATTGTTTAACATTTGGGAGGCATTTTTGTATGTATATTGTAGTATAAGGAGACTCCACTCCCATGCGGCCTGCGGAAAATTTGGACGCGTACATTCGGATTTAGTTAGTTTTCATCGCTCGCAGCACCTCTTCCGGAAAAACGCTAAAATAAAAGTTTTACCCGTGGTATTATTTATAATTAAAAGCATTCCAAATTTTACAATTTCAGATGAAATTTTGACAATTTTATAAGAAAAGGTTTTAAATGTTAACATTTTAAAGCTTTAAAAATAACTTGAAATTTAGCGATTCCATTGTTTTTTATCGGTTGCCATGAACTTAAGATGGCACGTATGCAATATTGTGAAAGTTTAAGGGTTTTGTGTTTTCCGCAACGGGCGCTACGAGCGATGCAAACTAAAGAAATCTGAATTCACGCGTCCAATTTTTCCGGGAGTGGAGTCTCCTTAAACTACTTCGTGGCCTTCATATCTTGGACAATGCCTCGGTAAAGGTAAATAAACAAAATTTACAGAGGTACCAGTACATGAATCGAACCCCGGACCTCTGACGTGAAGTCCGAGCATCACTTTAGAGGTCCAGGGTTCAATCCCTGAGCCGGAAAACTATTCCAAAAAATAAAAAATCCAACTAGCCAAAAATGCCTTCGACATGTTGGACAATAACCATCTTAAGCCTGTGACAACATTTTGTAATAATACTAACCTTTATTTTTTCTTCCTCGGTGCGTAACCTTGAACTAAATTGGTCATTTTTCTTTAACGTAATTTAATGCATATCAAATATATAAGATTTTTGTCACTCATTTTGTTGATTTTTCCCTGTGTTTATCCCTTTAATCAACTTGATTACACATTATACATCTATCTGAATGTAAAAGAACAATTTTTAAATTTTTGGATATTTGAACCTTCGGTTAAATGATTTTCGCAAAACTCACTTCTCGCTAAACTGATTTTTCGGTAAACTGAATGTTCGCAAAATGAGGCCTTCTGAGATTTGAACTTTCAGTAAAATGGACTTTTGGAAAAATGAATCTCCGCTAAAACTATTTTCGAATAATTCGACATTCGTTGAAATAATCTTCAGTCAATTAATCATTCGTTAAAATCGTTTTCGGAAAATTAATTATTCGGTAAATTATTTTTCCTATAAAATAAATTTGGGTATCCCAATATTCGCTATTTTAAATTTTCGGTCACTTGAACCATAGGAAAAATGACCGGCTGTCTTGATAACAAACATGAAAACTCTGCAAATATTTAGAATTTATATAATTAATAGCAGTAATATCAACATTATTCAATATATTCTTTCCTTTCATATTTTTTTTTCATTCAGAGAGCAATATTTTGTATTTATCTTGAAAGACTATTATCGCGACTATTATTGATGTGGGATATATATGATTTCATCTATATAGTTAGGAAAAATGGAGGCATTGGCTTGTCACCAACGGTTCGTGTGTACATAAAGTTAAATAAATAAAACATTTATTTTCATGAATCAAAGTGAAATTCTCTCTGAACATTTTATTTAGCGAGTAGGATAAAATAACTTATTACCGAATGACAACCATTTGTTGAGTAAGCAGTTGATCATTTTAACTTGAACCCAAAAGCAGAGCCTATTATTAAGAAACTTTCCGCAATGTTTACGAATCAAGTAGCTAGAGCAAGTATTATGGATTAATATATTATTAATATTAAACGTTATTTGATTTTTATTTTGCACTTTGAAAAATATACGACAATATTGAGGTTACCTTAAATTAGTGAACTTTGCTGTTGGTCAGAGAGGTTCAAAAATTGGATGAAGGGTAAATGCCAACCTTCTAAATTCGAAACAGTAAGAAAGGGTTCACCGAATCAAATAAGTTAAAATTTTCACTGATATACAGTGTCGCCTTGCTAATTTAAATGTTGAGAAAATATAGCCAATACGGGACAACTTTAATATTTTAAATTTACAATAGGAACTTTCTAGACGATATCTGCCTTGAACTTTTATCCAGTAGAAGATGTTGCTTTTTCTTACTATTTCCAAAAGAAAGAAAATGGTTAGCGCCACCTGCCAATACTTGAGACACCAGTGAATTTAGCACGGAGCAAACCCTCAGTATTGCACACTTGTCTACTTTCAAAGGATCATTAGATTTACTCCATTGTAGGTGGGACCCACTGGCGAGTGGTAGACATGGTAGAAAACAAGAAATCTCGATTAGCACTTGGTTGGTTCCTCTTCACTTGACTTTGGCGAATTTAGGCGTAATCCGTACCGACTGAACCAACACTACACTTGCAAGCCTTAATCTCTCTTCCGGGAAATAAAATCTCGTAGGGCTCTAAGATCTTTGTACAAGCTAATACAAGCAAGAAATAACATTAGCTTTCACCGTTGTTTAACTTGACTGATGAATGTAGCAGAAACTATTCCGTGGGAGTTGAGAAACGATTTGTTTGCATGATTAACGAAATCAATTAAATGCGACATCTCTAATTATTGTTATCGAGTTTTCGGATATTGAAGGTTTTTCTTTTTTGTTGTAAGGTCTAATTATAAAATTTAATTTATCTGTGGGATGATTTACCAAGGGGCGAAAGAGAAACTTTCTGAAAATTTAATCCGCTTCGTTTCCTACTTTGGGAATCAAACCCGCACCAGCGTGCCTACCAAGGCTACAGTGTTGGAACACAAGGCAATCAGGATACGTTCTGAGTCACGAAAACTCCCTAATTTTTTTAGTTAATATTATTTTTTAATCTTAGAAGCAAGAAACAATTTTCGTTTGCCGTAAATAGTAATGCATTCGATCAATACGATCGGAGAAAGGAGCGAAATTTGCATTTTTCTCGTTTTGAAAACTACAATTTTTATATCGTCCATTGATCGACAGAATAATACCGCGGACTTCCGAGCACCTTCGATTATAAGATTCGTCAACTGCTTGTAATTATTTTAGCATTGAAATGCACATAGTGAATCTATGAAGATGATAAATCAATTTTAAAATTGGTTCAGAAGTATCGGGGAAAAGTACAGATCCTTACAGTTAAAAAACTAGCAAAAATTTCACAAAACGCTTATGAATTGGATTTTGGTGATATTAATAAGTATTTGGTCTCTTAAATAAAATAAAATCATATCGTTTATTACTTTAGAAATGAGAAAAAATCTTATAAATACACAGTTTCCTTTTATACTAAGCACGGCAATAGTTCCAATAGAAAATTTGTTATAGCTTTCGCAAGGAAAATAAAAATGTATAAACACATTCACACAAAAAAGCGGAGAATAAAGAAAGGACATTTATAGGAGAAAATTAAAAATTAATTTGATTGTAAAATTTTTATTAGCACTAAATTACCCAAAAACGTACAAAATAATTTTTTTACGCTATTAAAAATTACATGCAATATAGTGACAAAATTAAAAAAAAAAAATTTCGAGCTGAAATTAATTAATAAATATTGAGCAGATTCATTCAAAGTTATACATTATACTATTTTATTCAGTTATCAATAACATTGCGTTTTGTGTTGTGCAATAAAATATTTTATCGATATCTCCAAGGTGTTGTAGAATAATTCCACAATCAATTACATAAAACCTATAATAGAAAAATGTAGGATTTATACATTATTTTACCTTTCATGTTTGACCACTAAGTTTCCTTAATAGAAAGTGACAGTTTTGCGTACTTTTTCGTAAGAACGCGTAAAAAATTATTAAAGAAGGGACTAAAAGTGCCTATGTCTATGAATAAAGGTTCGTGCATGCACGATTAATCTTTATGTGAGTGCTGATAGGCATACAATGTGAAATGTTGCAAAACTTATACTCACACTATTGGTTATACGCATGTATCGTGAAAGGTTGAAAATCGATTTAATATTTCGTTACTTACAACAAAAAAAACTTTCTTTTTTACCTCAATATTTTTATGTTTTGCAGGATAGATACAAATTTTAAATACCGACAACCGTTAATCTAAAATCAAAAGGAGAACCGGCATATGTCTCTATATTGACAATTATTTAAGAAATTAGATTTCTGATACGTTTGATATGTAAATTTTTATTTAAATTTATGATTTCATTTAATAAATTATCTCATGTTATTCATTGAAAGAATTAATTTTAATATTGCTCATGCTTTTTTATTTGGAGACCTCATCAAAGACCTTTGGCATCCTTAGTTGAGGGATTTCGGATTTAAAAAAACTAGGAAAACTCTAATTTATACAGTAGGTGTACATTCTGTACTCTCCGTTTGACGTTCATATTTTATGCTCCACCTTTGGCATTGAAATCGGAAGAGTTTAAAAATCAATGTGCTTGAAATTCAAGCAACTTGCTCCAGATTAATTTATGTCTTCTAATGACTCTCACATGAGGGAGACAAAGCATATTTTTCGACAAATGTAGGACCTAATTATATATAGGGGAAACCCTGAAACAGTTTATTTTGAAAGTTTGAAAAGCTTCTAGATATTCCAAATTAATTAAATAAGGTTTTTCGACAAACAATGATGCCTATACATAAATAATTTATACGGTTTTTCCTATATGGAATAGTTAGAACTAATAATAATGATCTCTTATTACGCGACAAATTAATTATAAAAGCTGCAAATAGGGGCTTAAATCATTGCCAAGTAGTTTGACCTTGTGATTGTCGTAATTGATTGTTTACTGGGTTTGATTGCTCTAACATATGAATGTAATCAAATGCAATTATCATTAATTGCCTCGTCGGTTGCCTACATAAGGTTAGACAATCTAGTAGCAAGTTCGATCGGTACCATGAGGTGGTACGCACGTATATACGTATCATCAGAAGCTCAAGCCAAGCATTCCAATTGGACATAGCCGCTTGACCAGAGGATCGAATTCCAATCAAGCGAGCTTCCACGACATAACCCTCTAGCCCTTGAGGTGCATCTGATCAAAGTTCTCTGCAGGAGTTAATCTACACTATCGAAGCTAACGGGACCATTGAAAGCCAAGTTTAATTTTTCTAGAAGTATCTGGACTAATTCTTAATCAATTAATCAAATGTCAATGAGTTTAATTTTTTTTGAAATGCAATTTCTTTACTTACAAAGCCAGGGAATCTTTTCTTTGCAAACTACTTTGAGACTTAAAATACCATCAAATGAATATTCAATCAAAGGTTTGATTGCTGATTTTCTTTAATTTAATTTAAATTCACATGGCATTCAATATAATTCATTGTACGAGCGAGTTTGATGGACTAGTTGATAGCCGACGAGATCTAGGAAATAACTCCTTACGAGTGAAATCACCTTCGAGATTTCTTACAGATCGCCGATAAGAAAGTCCGTTCGCCGAGAGAACGCTCCAGAAACCAGCAGACAGGTAGATATAACGGATGACCGATTTATCGGAGCACTTGGAAATAATTCGTTCGCCCGTCGGGAATGGGCGACGATTCGTCTTCGGAATCACGAACTTCTCACGCTCTCTTTTCCTTTGGTGCTCTTTTTCTTAAATCACTTCATCGCTCAGATCGAACACAATTTGCACATTTCCTCCACGACGTTTTGGTGAATTCGATTTGTAATATTGGCTGCCGCATGCGATACGTAATCACCATTGATCGAAAAACGATCTGGTGGCTTTCACTCGTGATCGGAGGTCGCTAGTAAGGACGAAGGAAACGGGAATCCCGTTCAATCTGAAATGACCGAACCACGTCTTGACTCGACTTCCCTGAGAATTTATGGCCAGACTGCCAGAAGCTCTGCCTAGATAGAGCCGACGATAATAGAGTTTCGCGGCAACGAGACAAAGACGAACGGACGTTCGCCGACGAATGGCCATGCCTGTAGGTGCCTCAAGATGGTTGAAAGAAAGAGAAAAATTCGATTGCTTCACAATCTTCGTCCCAGGGCACATTTCCTCTGCTGTAGCCCAGAGAAATTTACTTTAAATTCCTCGTCGCTACAATACCATCGCTTCCTAAAGTCTAGGAATTCCAATTTATCCAAGTTTTAATGATTAAATTCCAGTATATATATATATATATGACATCGCAATATTTTTTGTCAAAACATTGGTATATACTTTTCATTTAAAACGTTCTTTATATAAAAACTTAAGGAAAGCGTCATTCAGTAGAAAAGGCACAGTTTAGTCAGGCAACCTAAGTTTCTAAGTTTATTCAATGTTGCCCGAAAAATGTTTTATCTTATGAAAAATTAAATCATCTTTGTCAGAAGGTATGCTGCAATAACAAGTAATTCAGTAGAGACAGTGGTTATAGTCAGACGAGTTAAAATATGGCCCCTAAATCAATTTTCTTTCTACGAGGGCTGTTTGATAAGTCAGTGACTTTTTGAATAAGAGATTTTTTTCGGTAAAAAGGCGTTTTATTTCTCAACATAATCTCCTTTTAGTTCGATACACTTAGTCCAGCGTGTTTCCAATTTTTTTATTCCTACCAAATAATAGGTTTTCTCAAGGCCCTCAAAATAGGCGTTTGTTTCGGTGATGACCTCTTAATTCGACCTGATGTAACAGCACTTTTTTCTTCGACGAATGCGGTCGTTTTTTCTCCAAATCAGTATCGAATCAGTCCAAAAGCTCTGAATAATATTGACCGTTGATTTTTTTACCCTACTGAAGGTAATAGATGTGAATGATACCGCGTGCGTCCCAAAAAACTGTGGCCATGACCTGTTGGCCGACAGACCCACCTTGGCCTTCTTTGGTGCACGTTCACCCGAAGAAACCCATTGTTTCAATTGTTCCTTGGTCTCTGGTGTGTTGTGATGGATCCACGTTTCGTCCACGGTACGGCGCAAAAACTCTTTCGGATTGCGGTTGAACCTCGGCAAACACTCCTTTGAAGTGGCCAGACGGTTGCGCTTATGGTGGACCGCGAGCAATCGCGGCACCCGTCTCGTGGATAGTTTTCTCATGTCCAAATATTCATGTAAAATGTGATGTACCCGCTCAGTTGAGATGCCTACAGCCTTAGCTGTAGGCATCACGAGTTTATGTGCTTTCAATGGCTGTCAAACACAAACTAAATGACCCAGCTTGCTCAAGATTTAACAGTAGCCTATTCATAGATGGCGTTTGCCGAAAAAAAATTTCTTATTCAAAAAGTCACTTACTTATCAAACAGCCCTCGTATTATAATCTACTGAACATTCTGAAAATTCAATTTAGTAATAAAACATAACATAAATAGCAATAATAAATAAAATAATATAAAACATCAAAAGTTTTGGAAGAAGTCGGAATAGATCAATTTTTTCAATATAGAAATATTTAAAACATTTTTTATTAGGGAATGAAGGGGAAGACATGAAGAAGTATAGGAGATCATGCCTAGTCATACATCTTGTTTTCAAAGATCAAACTATGTTTACTTGGATTCAGTTGGTAAACTTCTAATGTAAATCTGCTAATGCAGAATAATTGAAAAAGTATTTTTCTGTGCACAATTTAGTTGTCCGGTATGTGTGTAGTGTTTTAAAACTCAAAGCAATGTGAAATTGCTAAATTCACTTGAATAGAGTATTTTAATTTCATTTTTTAGAATAAAAAATCAATTTTTAGAAGAATTTCAAAAATATTCAATACTAAATTGTTTCATGTAGATTTTCACGGCGCAAGATGTAATCTTACAATAAATTCATTCAGGTTTATTTGTATAAAACTTATTTGTATAGAACGGATGTTAACGCAAAATTTGTTCTCTTGTTTTTAATGGAATTTATAAAGAAAAAATTAGTATCAAAAGTATAAATACCTTATTTGCATATTTCTATTTTATGGATAAGATTCATTGCATTTTTGTGCTGATATTTCAAGATTTTTGATATATATATATATATGCAAGTTTTCTTTTTAATCTTAAAATGAAAACGTAGACAGTTTGTTTTAGATGTGTAGAAGGAAAAATGTTCACATTGCATTTACAATATTTCAATAACCATTTTTTTAATCCTGTGTTTTGTTTGATGTATATATACATATATTTTTTTATATGTTTCATTTAATGAGTCATCAAACTCCTTAATTTTTATGTTGCTTCTAAAAAATGTAAAAAAATAATATTTTATAATTAGAATTATTTCTGAGGACTGAGGAGTATTACGGTACTCCTTGCAGTCGAAAACCCCTGACATCCACTTCGAAATCAGCGACTGCAATTCACGTGCACGATCCCCGGATTTCAGTGAAATTCAGCAAGTTTCGTCCAGCTTTGGATTCCGAGAGCAATAAATCAAAGTGATTGGTACAAAAGCTTTGCTGGTGTTCTTTTGAATGCAGCATCGCAGGCAAATCTGGCGAAGAGGTAATTTGGCGTTCTTTTGTTGGTATTCAGCTGGAAAATCCTTGGTAGAATCGAAGGTGAAAAATATGCAGAAGTAGTCCGTGCTCGGTATTTCAAGAACGCGCCCTCGCGAAATAAAAACGTATAAATCTGTATTAGGCAATATGCACAAGAGAAGTATTGTATGCTTATTGAAATCATGTATTTTTTGCCTTAATGTAATTTAATTTGTATTTTTTTTTATGTATTTTGTTGAATTATTGACCTTTATATTTAAAATTCATCCAATATTTTGAATTTTTAAAGTTGATCTAAGTTTTTTATATTGAATATATAAACATTTTATCAATAAAATGCTACAAGCTGTTGTGCCACTAGATCTCAGGATTGTAAAAACCAAATTGGGTCTCTGTCAGCTACAGAATGATTTATCTCCCCATAGTGACTACTTCTGAAAGATGAGAATCCATGAAAAATGCTTTAAAAGTTACGATACATGTTTTAATACATGATGTGACGAAAAAAAAATTCTCGCTTTACGCTTGCATTATCGTTGGGAAAATTATTTGCTCATGATGTCATACACTTGACACTGATGATTAAGTGACGAATAGGTTTTACGCCAGTCTATGACTACTACAAGGCACAAAACTGAGAGATTAAGAAGAATAAAAATGTAAAAATGTAAATGTAAATAATAAGATTAACAAAGCTTTGGATGAATGTGTTCAATTAATCAAATTGGTTATTTTTTTAATAATTTGGTTTACGTAATTATTGGGTGAATAATCACAAACATGAAGTGAGATTCACGGAAGGCAGATATGTTTAAACATTAACATTCGGGTCCAAAAAGGACCCGAAAAAGTATTCCTAGTTGGCAAACGACGGCTACTTATATATCGACGTAACCTCAAAAATATTTCCGAAGACACTCATATTTGCGTGCATGTGTGGACATCTGTTAAAGTGATTTTTCAGGTTCATAATACACAGAAAAAACTGGGGGTTCACTCGTGTTGCAGTTCCAGTGAAAGTTGGTGTCCTTAGGAACTTGAGCTCCAATAGATACCTGGAGAGACCCAAACGGGTTCCTTCAGAAGGCACTTGAAAATAACAGCATAAAGCCATATTCACAAACCAACCGCTTGCAAAGGCAGGTTGGTATTGGCGGGATTTTGGAATTCGCTATTCTAAAATTACCCAATTGCCTTCTAGAAATAACTAATATTGAACAATTAATTAATTATTCGTCATTATTTATCACTTTCCCCAACAAATTCATTCATTCTCCTCGAATTGAGAAGGGGATTATTTATATTGCATAAGAAGGCTTTTTTAGTTTTCATGTTTTTTAAAATTAGAATACAGAATAAGATTATTATATTTGATTATATTTGATACATGAAAGAAAACGTGGGTTAAATACTTTATTTCAGAGAAAATGAACTAATACGCTAATTCATATTTTAAAATATTACAATAACCTTGAGTTGTTTTAAATTAAATAGAATCATAGGGACGTCAGAAACATTGCAACGACCCTACTTCACTTCTGATAATATATTTTTATTTTTAAAAAGTAACATATCTAATTTAACATTTTTCCATAACAGCAAAAATATTACTCAGGAGTTATAAGTACTTTATAAGTTGAAAATATACATAGGGTATT
>JAWWLR010000034.1:34020648-34032479 GCA_035041075.1 Acraspis erinacei
AATATACCTTTTGATTATTTTATTGTAGAAAGAAATTATTTTCATTAAATGGTTCTGATATATTATTAGATGTAGTGGTATTTAGCCAAAATGGTCATAAATTCGAATTTATCAATAATTTATAAAGTTTTAAACCATGTTTTTAATCTAGGAAGGCCCATGGCAAGGCATAAAACTGATTTACTGGAGTATTTACTTAAATGAATTATTTAAAACAAATAGACAATGTTATATGTCACTTCTATGTTTTTCAACTCTATCTTCAGTAATTCTGACCAAACTCACAGTGCAGTTACCTCTAATTTTATTGAGGACTTCACTTGGAACTAGTTCGTTCATTTTGAGGAAAATGTTGTATACACAATCATTATCTATATTTTAATAGGTTCGTAACAATTATAAAGTTAAAAAAGTTACGCTTTTATGATGAGGATTTGTTTTTAATTAATGGAAAAGGTGCATAATTTTTTGAACATTTTTTGCTAATATCGAAAAATCATTTTATATAACATTGGTTATTCTCTATTCCTCCTATGTATGCATATTGCTATTTTATTAAAATTTAGTGATCGAGAAATTTTAATTCTTTATTTATAATATATTTTTTCATATCGTATGGAAAATATTTCAAAAGCTAACATTTTTATCCAAAAAATATATGTATGAAAAAGCTCAATATATTTATGTATTTAAAAAAATTGAAAACTATGTCAATCTCCAATTTCTCGTAAATTTAATACTTGCAACCTCTAAGAATATTTTTTTATCTACAAAAATTAAGAGTATATTTCATCAACCGGAGAAATAAACTGTCAATATATGGTCACATTAAAATAAAAACCATTGTTTTTTAAAGACCCTAGTTAGTATAGTTATAAAGATATAAGACTTTGACAAGAATTGGGCTGATATTTTTCTATGATCATAATAAAAGACTTCTATGACAAATCTTCTTTCTCAAATGTGAACGTCATATCTTAAAATGAAAATGTATTCCATACTCATTTGCATATAAAATTCAAATTGAAACGAAAAGTTATATTTTTCAAGTTACTTTTTTAGCGAATATGAACATTTTTTATTTGGAAATCTTTATTACTTTTGTAGATTGTACACTTCGTTTCATTTGACATATTATTTCCGTATGATAATTTTTTAAATTAATTATTGAGGTTGGGAGATGGAGAAGGGGACTTTGGATTGACAAGGGAGTATGAGGGGATGGAAAAAGGGATTTTGACAGTAAACGAAGTGTGACGGAAAGAGAACGGTGATTTTATCTGTGCTTTTTCATTATTTAATGTTTATTTTTTATTGAATAATAAGTATTTCTGATTATTTCTTATTGTAAAAAAGTATATTTCAAAAACTAGGACCGTTACTACTAGAACCGTTAAAAATGGACAAAGGTAAATATAACATAAGTATATTTCGGTGGTTTCTACGAAGAATAGCCTATCTTTTCGTTACCGTGAAGAATTAGGCTAACTTCATTTAGCTAAATTTTCACGAGGAATAAATATCCTATTATTTTTCGAAACATTTCCTACGAACTCAAAACTCCATTATTTTGTATTACAGTTTGTAATGTAATTCAGGCTCCTATAACTTTCAAAAAAAGAAATTTTAAAAGATTTTTATTTCTTTTAACACTTCTACGTGTTTACTAATTTTCATAGAAAATGAAGTTAGTCTAATTTTGAACGGGAACGAAAAGATAGCCTATTCTTCATAGATTCCATCGATTTGATCATAGAGGCTCGCTAAATACATGAATCAATTTTTTCTTAAATCTTCGATGGCACACTTTGCGATGCGTAACATAGCCAGCACACGCGGTCCTTTTTGACTCCAAGCGAAAAAGGCTTCCCGCAAAGAGCCACTATATTATTTTGAGTAGCTGAATTTTATACACACAGTTGGATAGTAACTTTAAAGACTGATGAGGATTATTTGCTTCAGAATTTATTTTAAATATGAAAAAATATAGTAGAAGTTAAAGAATAGAAAAAGGACATTTTTGTGGGGGCTTGGGTTACGAGGGGGTACCTGGCTAAGGTGACAGAGTCGTTTAAGTACCATTTTCAAATAGATTTTCATGAATTGTCATGTCTGAGATCTTTTTGACCCCAGTGTGCCATCGAGAGGTTAATCATAGCAAGTAAATGTAGCACTTAAAACATTCATATATTCCAAAAATTAGAAAATCTTTTGCTTCGCAACATTTTTCTTTTAAAAAGGATGTACTCCATTCAAGTCTATGTATACAATTACTTTTTCTTAAATATATTTGTGAAATACCACGTGAGAAAAACAAACATAAGATCTTATTTGTAATGAATATTGAAGTTCAATTTCAATTCGTAGCAGCAGCTAGGAAAATGAATGTATTATTCCAAGAGTTTAGAAAATTGATTTCTGGAATTTCACCTTTCATTAGAAGCAATAAAAGTTGAAAAATCTTCTCGATTTCTTGAAATTAAATTTTTTATGCTTGCTTGTTAAATCTAAAATACATTACTGTGCCGTGGTTCACCGGTTCTGCAATGCATCTTAAATTTAGCATGTTTGCACAACAAAAATGCTTTATTCATGAACACATAATGATTTTTAATGGCCAATGGCTCAAATAAAAAGTAAAATGTCCATGTTAACATTTGTAGAATACGAAATTAACAAATTCATTTTCCTAGATCCTGCCAAGAGTTAAAGTTGAAGTATATAATTGCTTAAAAATCTAAATTTCATGTCAGATCACTACAACCAGGGCTCATAATGAAGAAAGCCTTCGGCTCACATTTAGTTTGTTCTTGAATGCATTAAATTTTTTTCAGAATTATTTATAAAGTTTAATCATTTGTTCAGATGTAAACTATTTTTAAATATTTACCAAATAACTAAAATGATCTAACTTCAATCATTTCCTTCTAAACTTTAGCGAATAATTCATTAAATCATGTAGTAGAAATATTTTTGTATATGAAGGTTACATCTCACAGTAAAAAAAAATTATAAAATTTGCGTAATCAATGTAACTACTTATTTTATTGTTAGAAAGGAAGGAAGCCAGAAAATTCCAGCGACTGTGCTTGATGATAAGGGAAGAATGACACCGCTGTGTTTGTTTATTTTTTGTGTTTTCACGGTTTGCCTGACAATGATTTTCCTCCTCTGTTTACAAAATTGGGAATAAAATAACAGGAAACGTTATCTTCCGTATAATACTCAAATGATTCGAGGTATAATATTAACCGCCCCCGCCCCCTAAGAAATCAACGTAGTCTAATGTTTAAAAAATGGAAATTTGGGTGATTTTTTACGAAAATAGATGGATAAATTCTTTTAAGTAAAATCAGTGTTAATATCATATTCAATTCAGAATGCAGCCTTAAAATTCTTAATATTTCAAGCCGAAATAGGTATACATTGCATTTTCAACAAAATAATTAAATTTTCAATAAAAAAAAGATGTACTAACAAAAGAGATGAATTTTTACGTAAAAATACGATTTTTCAAAACAAAAAATAAACTTTAAACCAAGCAGTTGCATGAGTAAGAACAGTGTAATTTTTAATTAAAAAAGACGAATCTTTAGAAACAGTTGAAAAGTCGAATTTTCAGCAAAACAGTTCATTTTCAACCAAGAAAGATGACTTTTTTACCATAAAGAATGGATTTTCTTTCAAAGGACGAATTTTTAAACATAGAATTCGGAGAGAGAAATTTTTAATAAACAAGTTCAATTCTGAACTAAATAGATGAATTTTTAATTAATAAGGATACATTTCAACACAGAAAAGTGAAAGAAAAGTGACATTTTTAAACAAGCAGTTGAATGTTTTAAAAATAATGTTTAACAATACATTTTAACTTTCTACAAATTGGTTGAATTTTAAACAAAAATATATCCATTTTCAACAAATTTGTATATTCTTGAAGCCAAAAAGACGAATTAGCTACAAAACAATGGAATTTTTAACACAAAAATATCATTTTTCCAAGATAAGTGCATTCTCACCAAACATAGTTGAACTTTTAACCAAAACTATTAATTTTCAACAAACAAGTTACTTTTACTTAAATAGTTAAAATTTCTATCAAATTGTTCGATTTTCAAGTTAAAAAGTCTAATTTTGTTTTTAAAAAAGTTCAATTTTGAACCCGAAAATATAAATTATTAAGTAAAATCATAAATTTTGAAAAAAATGAATTTTTGAATAAGTAGTTCGACGTTACATGTAGAACCTTTTCCGGTTTTTGATGTTTTTATTAACGGAAATTAGAAAACAGTAAATTCTATATTGTGCATAGTTTTCGTTAAGTACAGAAGATATTTTTAAAAATTTTAATTGGAGCATCATAACCTCAACATTGTTAAGAAGTGTTTGTTCCATCTAGACGTTCAAATAGGATTTTAGATATGATTACGGGATATCAAGAATGTATATATTTTACAGCATCTATACTTATAGGAGATAAATTCTAGACTTGACTGCGAATTTGTATGAAATTGAAGTAATCTTTGTTTCGCGTAGTATATATATATATTAAGTCCGGGAAATTTAAATTTGTGAAATGTACATTTGTGTCATTAAATTATTGTCGATGGTACTCAAGCCTTGAATGTCTGATCTAAAGTTAGTCGAGTTGTTATCTCTTTGTACATGTATCATTTCTAATAGTAAACGCTTATCAAATTGAATTTTGGGAAGAATATCTTCTTGCAATTTCTTTCGTAAGAAAACTTGGATGTATTGTGAAATCTCGGGAATTCCTCGCTTGAAGAGTTCCAAGAGTGAATATTGCGGAATGCTCACAATGTGGAAATTTTTGAAGTCCAGTTAGCTTCCCTCTATTATTTCTCCTGTTCTTGGTTATTTCACCAGAGCCCAGAGAAATTTGATTACTAGCTCTCAGAATAGTTGGAAGGTCACGACGCTTCCTGCATTAAAACTATTAAACTGAACTGACTTATTCTTGATCGAAGTATCACCAGCGTAAGAATCTACGAGGTGAAAATATTAAGCATCTTCCTCGCTATTTTTTGCCACTTCCATATTTCTTGTTTCAAAGAAAGATGGCAAGCAAGAGAAAAGTTTAAATATAAATTGTTTTGTGTAAGAGAATGATTGCTTAGTTCTTTTAATGTAAATAATTAAGTATATAATTTTAATATTATCGATACGCTTCAGGAATACGCGGAAAAAACTGGGCGTTCGGTGATATTGCGGCTGAAGTACAAGTTGGTAACCTCTAGAACAGAGGAACCAATGGAAATCTTTTTAAAGATTCCTTTTTAGTTCGTTGATATCGGATAATCGCTAACCTCTATAATTTCAGTTTTAGTATTAAATTTTTTCCAGTAAAATGGCATTAAATATGTATTATGAAGTAAAAGATGTATCAATAACTTTGGGTTCCTTTGGAACAATTTATAATTTTACGGTTCTTTTCAGCAAGTAAGAGGTAGTTTTTTGTTGCTACAAAGATGCATTTCCAAGCAAATGGTCGAATTTTCAACAAAAAAAGATCAGAGTTGGACCAAACATAGTTCAAATTTCTGTAAAAAATAAGCATTTTCAGAAGACATGTGAAAAGTGAGATTTACAACAACAACAAAACTTATTTTCAACCAAGAAAGATAAATTTTCTACCATAAAAGATGAATTTTCTTTCAAAAGATAAATTTTCAACTAGTTGAATTAAGCGACATTTTTTAAAATAAAAAAGTTAAATCCCTAACCAAATAAATGGATTTTTAATCAATAAAGATGAATTTATACCAACTGATTGCATTTTCTACTACCAAAGATATTTTCGGAATTAGGAATTCAATCGTCAAATTATCACTATTACTTTGGGTTCTTTTGAAACAGTTTATAATTTTGCGATTGTTTTCGGCAAGAGGGGGGTTCCTTTTTTTACCTGCCTTAAAAACAGAAATCTATTCCTACACACGGAAACTCCAGTTTTTCTGTGCAAAAGCAATCATTTGTTTATTTAAAATTTCATTTGTTATAGGAAAGTTCTTCGGATTTTTCACATAAATCATAAAAACGCAAGAGAGAAAGTCTTTAAAGTGCATTGGTAAGCACTGTTACTATAATATGCCTGCTATTAAAAAGTGCGCATTAAAAGTTGCTGGAAGTCGCCACTACCATAAAAAAGTAATTTCGTCGACTTTTTCTGACTTGAGTGTCCATGATGCGGCTTTTGAAATGAAATCAATACAGACTTCAACATGAATCTGTTTTAAAACCCTTTTATAAATTATAGATAGTAGAGCTATGCCAATAAAAAGTAATACTTCTCATTAATATTTTTATTTTCATCCCGTTACATAAATTACATAACATATTCCAATTTAGTATTAAAAAATGAAAACAATGTGTATTGAATTTCCACGTGATAAAGTAGGCTTCTTTAGTGAATATTAACTAAAGCTTATAAGTTAAAAATAATTTGAATTTAATAATTTCATATATTTAGAAACTTTTGTAACGCTGAAATGTGCTTTAATTTAAGCTGCCTTGAAAAGTATGCAAGAAAGCATTCATTTTATGTAGGATATAAATTATGTCAAGATAAGAAACCAGGGTAGAAGAAAACTAAAAAATCCCATTATTAATCAAACTCCTCTTTAGTTCATAAAAGATGGATATTACTTTTTAATGCATTCACATTCATCACATTCAAGTTTAAGTAATCTCCTTCTGAGATTTTTCCCAATAATTGATTTCATAAAATTAGCAAAAAATAGCTCACTGCGCGCGCTGATTACACGTTTCTCATTTGGATTGAATAATTATCAAATAATTATATATAAAAATATATATATATATATATTCAAAGTACTATAAAATATACTTAATAATAATGAACTACAAATTTGAGTTTAGTTTAGTTTTGGATTTTAAGCTAACTCAAACATTTTTATCATTCAGCTTCAGAATTCATGAGCTTTTAATTTTGATTATTTAAAATTTTAGAAATTTGAATTTTAAATTCTCAAATTGAAGAACTTTAGCTTAAAATTATAAACTATAGGATATATTTTTAATACGCTATTTAAAGGCTATTTAAAGGTTTAACATTGAAATTTATTCAATCTTATAGATTTTCAATCACAATTTCTTGAAATTGTAACATCTATTTCCTTATTTAAAGAACTTCCCCAATACTGCATTTTATTTCAAATATGGCTGTGTCTAGTCGTCCCGAAAAATTAAGGGAGTTGGAAATGGGGCAGGGGTGTGACTTTACATTGTTTCTGTGACCAAAAATTCGGGACTACTAGCCAGGCTAATGAAACATGTTGGAATATTCATCCCGAATTTCGGGACGACGAGACACTTCGTACAAAATAATTCAGCACAAATATATCAATAATATTTTATAATTCTTGTTTGTAAAATTACAAATTGCTTATAAACATATATTAATGCAAAAAAAAACTCATTTTCCCATAAATTGTTTAGATTTCATGCGAATCAAATGACGAATCACTGCACATTCTCAAGCAATAATTTTTATTCTCTTATTTCTTTATAACAAATTCAATTAGTTTTTCAACAGTTGTGCTTTTTTTCGTTGCCTTATCTAATCATGATGAGTTAAAAATTGGTTTTAAGTTTTTCTGAATAATGAGCAGATTTTCGAGTCTTTCTTCTTTTTATTTTCTATTATTAATAAACTTCTCGATTTTTCCATCATTTTGCAATATCTGAATAAGCAATCCTAGGCAGAGGTACATAAAGAATGTATTATATTTGATATAAAAGGGTTGAGCATAACGTAGAAAACTTCACATTTTGGACAAAATCGAGTGCGAAGCACGTGGTACGTGATGAGAATGTGTTCGCTAAAGCCAAAAGAGCTTTAACAAAAGAGTTTTCACAATCACGAAATTACAAACTTGCGAGCGGATCGAGCCGATCGGTAAGCGCGTCATTTAATATAACATTTAATAAGCACCTCACGGTTTAAAACAATATATTAATTAGACTTTCTTTGACAAAAATCGGTTTATTACGAAAAAAATTTTTCATGGATTTTACAGAAAATCTTAGAGGCCGTACTTAAATTACGTAGCGGATTATAGGACCTCTTTAAGACCCCTTCTCCTCCCGGCAAAAAAACCTAATAAGATATTTCTTCCCCCCCGCCTCTTATTGTACGCAATTTTTATTTCCTATAAGGGTTTTGATAACTATTGCTAATAGAATAAGGCAGGGTGTCCGAGGACTTCATTTTCAAAGCGTCCTGATTTCTCCTTGAATAATTTTTCATTTTACTTAATCAATAATTTTAAAATACCAGCATTTTAATCTTACAATAATGTTAACATAAAATATTTAATAAACGGAATAAGGAGTATTTCAGATACAAATTTTAAATTGTCAAATTTATTAATTATTTTAAAACAAAAAAAGTCTTTTCTGATCCGTCATAGTTTATATTCAAATAGAAAATATGAAATTTATAAAAAAGGATTTAAAACCAAACAAAATAACGAATTTTCAACAAATAAAGACTTTCACTAAAGAGAGAAATAAAATTTTATCAAAATTGTTGAACCTTCAAGCCAAAAGATGAATTTTCTCTACAAAAATGAAATTTTCAAAGAACCAAAAATATCAATTCAGCAAAAAATTAATTTTCTACGAAACTGCTACATTTTAACATAACAAAAATGATATTCCAATCAAAGAAAGTTATTTTTTGCTCCAAAAACGGAAAATTTTCGACTAAAAAAAATCGATCTTAAAAAATAGAAAAATTTATTTTTAACTAAATAAAAAGAAGACTTTTGCACTGAACAGTTAAATGTTCGTTAAATTTCCAACCAGAGAAAAAACAATCTATTTTTAACAATGCATACAAAAAATTTTCATAAAAAAATTTCTACTCTAACAGATGATATTTTTAATAAAAATGAAAAATTTTCAAAAAAAGAGGGCTGAACCCTCTGTTAAAAAAGAATTTCGTTGACTTTTCACGATAAAATATCAATTTTTTATCAACAAATAATTTTCTGTGCAAAAAATGGAGTTTTTATTCCAAAAAGACCAATTTTTAATAAAGAAAATGACTTAATAACAAAATTGTGACATTCACTACCAGATAGTTGCATTTGCATCCAAAAAGATGAAATTTCTATTAAAACAGATGAATTTTTATTGGGAAAAAAATTTAAAAATAGTTAAATTTTCATGTAAAAAAGATTCCAGTTGACTTTTCAAGATCCAAAAGTGTATTTTTTATTGACAAATAAGTTCCTACGAAGATCTTTGAATTTTTAATCCAAAAGGACAAATTTTTTCGATAAGATAGAATGAACTTTTAACAAAATATGGTTGAATTCTCTACCAAATAGTTGCATTTTTATTAAAGAAAGATAAAATTTGTAATCAAATAAATGAATTTTTGATAGAAAACGACTGTTTTTTCATAGCTGTACTTTCATACAGAAAAGATTTAATTTCATTTTTCAACACCAAAATATAACTTTTATTCTAAAAGTAAATTTTCAACAGAACTGTAGAATTTTCAACCAAAAAGGGTGAAATTATCACGAAACATCTTAATTTTGAACCAAATTTTTAATTTTTATCCAAAAATATGAAATTTCTCTTTAAAAAAATGAATTTTTAATTTAAAAAATATATAATTCAAGAATAGAATTTTCATCCAGAAAAGGTGTCAGTTCTATTTACATCACAAACATATTAATTTTAACCAAAAAATAAAGTTTCTAATAAATAGTTCAATTTTCAACAAAACAGCAGAATTTTCCACCAAAAAGTATGATTTAAACCAAATTGTTGATTTTAAACAAAATGGTTACATGTATATCCAATAAGGATGAAATTTCTTCTAAAGCAGATAATTATAAGGAAAACCTTCAAAACAATAGTTAAATTTTTATCCAAAGAAGATTCCAAATCACTTTCCAACACAAAAATAAGAATTGTAAACAATAATCTAATCTTCTGCTAAATAGTCTATCTTTTAACCAACAATTATAACTTTTTAACAATATTGTTAAGTTTTCAACAAAACAGTTGCTTTTTTGACGAAGAAAAATTCAAATTCTACTTAAACAGGTGAATTTTATACAAGGGTGAATTTTCGAGTAAATAGTTGAATTATCAACAAGAAAGTTGCATTTTTATCAAAAATATAAATTTTTAGAAAAAATAGTTTTTATCCAAAAAGAAACGCAGTTGTTTTATCAGCAAGAAAATATGAATTTTAAACAAAAAATTAATTTTCTAAGGAAAAGAATTGATACTTTAACACAAAAAGACGAATTTTTAAGAAAACCGTTGATTTTTCAACCAAAGGGGATGTCTTTTTAAAAAAATTGTTAAATTTTCAGCCAAATAGTGAAATTTATTACTAAAAAGATAAACCTTAGCCATAAATTGTTGCTAGTTTGCAAAAATTACGTGCATGCCTAGAAGGACTCCCTCCCCCAAACGTAACAAATTGTAACAAAATATCTCGACCCCCTCCCCTTGATCTATTACATAATTTAATTATGGTCTGTTATAAAAACAAAAATATTTGGATCTTTTTATTGAACTCGATTCACTCAGTTCATACTTAAGCAAAAAAGCAAGAAAAACGAAAAAGGTGAAGTTATTTCTTCAAAAGAAAGGGGGGGATTAATTATTTAAAATAGGGAACAAATGTTGACAACTTGTTTGAACCAATGAATAATAAATACAAAAATACGCATGAAAATCTAGACAAATGTTACAAATTATTATAAAAACTTTCCATTTTTCTAAAGAAAACATTCTTATTTCTCTATTTAATTTCTTTATTTAATTTAATATTATTATTTAGTAATTTCCTACCGAATAAACAATAATTTTATGAAAATTTGTAAGTTTATTTAAGGCTCTACAAATGTAATCAATTTGGATGAAGATTCATTATTTTTCTTGAAAAATCGTTTTTTATTTACAATTTTTTTTAGTGGATTAGAAATTTAATGAAATATTTTTTCAAATTTTTTTATAGAAAATTAATTCTTTCAGTAGAAATTCCATCTGGTTTTTTGATAATATATTTATTTCCTTGAAACTTGATTTCATTTACTTAACAACTTATTCTTCTAAGTGAAAATTAATTTTTCTTGAAAATTTATCTTTTTTAATTGAAAATTTTGGTAGCAAATTAGTTGCCTTTTTTTATTAAAAAATAAGTTTTGTAAAAAAAAATATAGCTATTTCATTTTCCGTCAAAAACTGTTTCGTAACACACATTTAATTTTTTGGCTAAAATTTTATTTTATTTCGTTTTGGTTGAAAATAGTTTTCTTTTTATTAACAAATATTTGTGAATAATTCGTGAAAATAAATAAAGAATTTAACGACCAAATTTGAATTTTAATTTGAATTTGAATTTTATTTTATTATATTTTTTGCCTTGGCAAGGGTGCTGTATGATTGTCGAAACGTTGGTGATTATTCTGGATAGATGATTTTTTATTCTGATTTGATAATGATAAGAATAAAAATTGGGATGCCTTCTCATTTTTCTTTCCTCTTTGTCAATTTTTTGGAAATGAAAAACTAATTATTCTCTTTTTTTAGGGGAATGGAAAAGAAGAATAGGTTTTTTTTTCAAATTGCAACGGGAACATTTTGTGGTTGTTTTCCAAATTTGGTCGTTAAATTCTTGATTTTAGTTTCAGGAATGCTTCTCACTAACTTGAATATTGGACGTTAAAAAGGGGTTTTAAAGGGCATAGGAGGGTAAGCATGCAAAAGTTGCCCCCGCACGTATCAAGTTCATATTACCACTATAGATGGACATT
>JAWWLR010000034.1:34035056-34045247 GCA_035041075.1 Acraspis erinacei
AAGCCCTTTCTCACCCAACACCCATCCCCACCGAGTGAGTCACGCCTACCCCGAAAGGGAAACGGCTTAATGGTGTAAGAATAATAAATATTTATCAGGTAATATAAAGGGTCTAGACGGGGCCCTGCTAATCGTCGGGCGACTAAAGGCTCTCTCGTAATGGCCCACTCAGTATTTCTAGCTAGAACCTGGCTAAAACAGCGTTACAAAACTAGTCAGGCCCTCTCCATTATTCCGGACGAGCGCCCGATTACAAATAGGGAAATCTCTCCAGGGCCGTCCTGAACCCCGATCGGAATGTCATCATGGGGAATTCGAAGAAAAATAATCGACTCTAGCAGAATGAAAGTTATATTCAAGTAAGGTCAAAGCAATTCAATGTAATTCAGGTTATTGAAAGGCATTCAATGGAACTCAATTGAATATGATAGAGCTCAACGGAATTGACGAGTGGCTTCAATGTTATGCAAGTAAGATTTCAGCGACCCTCACGGAATTCATATAAAATTATTAGAATTCAACGGATTTCAAAGGACTTTAACGGACTTCTGCGAACTTCAAATGAATTTAACGGAACTCAATACAATATAAGTGTTTTAAACGAAATTTAAACTACTTTAACGCAATTCGTGAGTATTTGATAGAATTCAAGACAAATAAAAGAAATTAAATACATTCCGGTAATTTAAAGGAACTCATGGAAATTTAAGCGAATTTAACGGAATAGATTAAAAATAATGGAATTTTACGAATTTAATCAACTTAACATAATTTAATCAAATGCAATAGGCTTAAACCAAAATTCGAGATTCTTTGAGGGCATACAAGCGAAATGAAAGTAATTTCATGAAATACAGAGCAGGTTAAGAAGCTGAAGGAAATGTATAGGCAATTTGAATGGTATTGATTTAAAAATAATAGAATTCAACAGAATTCAAGATACTCTAATAGAATTCAAGTGAATCTAATGGAAAGCAATCAAATTCAAATATCTTAAAGAAAATATAAACCACTTAAACGGACTTGAAGTGACATCAAATTCATTAAGCGACATGCAGGTTATTTAAAGAAACTCAAAGCAATTTAAGCAACTTTAACGAAATTCATTAAAAGAATATACTTCAAGGATACTAAAGTGACTAACGAAAATCAACCGAAATTCAAGTTAATTGAACTTATCTTAGTAAAATTTAACAGAATTCAAAGGAATTTAACAAGGTCTAAAGGAATTCTACGCACTTCAATTGAATTCGATGGAATTCGATTGAAATTCAGCGAAACGAAACACAGTACAATTCAAGTGAATTAAATGAAATCTAATTGAGTTGAAGAAAAGTTAATTAGATCTGCAATTTAATATATGAATTCTATTTATTCCAACGATTACTACTAATTATAAATTAGAATTAATTTCAGATAGATTAATAATTTAAATTAGTGAATGATATATTCTTTCGCTTAGAAGATATACATTAGTTTAAAGAAAATAAATTCCTCATGCTATTTTATTCCACGCTTTTTTAAATAGAGAAAACATTTGTTTTTGTAAGTTCTTAATGTTAATTTCCGTAAAAAATCACAATTACTTCCATTAAATTTGGAGTGAATAATATCTTTTAGTCAAATAAATAAAGTGGAAAATCATAAACAGTGTTAAGCCCAATCACTCTAATTTTAAATAGAGAAGATCATCTAATGGAAATGGTGATGGACTTATCACCGTTTAGCTTTCCTTGTTGGTCGATGACGTATATACGCAATTTCATGATTCACATTTAACATTTCATTTTTCATTCTTCATCTACCATTGTTTTCGGGTTTAAATTGATGCCGTATGTCGAAGCTAACATCAAATGAGAAATGAACCGTACTTCTAAAAAAAGTACTTATATCTATTTATACGCTTTAGCTGAAAAATGTGTTTGCTTTAAAAACAATTTGGTCTCTTTCTATCAAGTAGCTGTTTCATTGAATTGTATATTTTTATTCGGATTAATGACTATTTTATTTATTAAATTCTATTAAGGATAATCCTTTTAGTATCTATATTATTCTAATTATGATTTTATTATTTATTCAATCTGTGTAAGAGATCTAACTATTATTAGTCTTAGATTTATATTACTTTTTTAAGGAAACAATAAAGCAGACTGATTAATTCATAAACCCCATAATAAAATCACTTTTTAATAATAGTTGTTGCATTCCATGTCTGATAAGATCCATTAGAATTTACTAATTTGGATGCTAATTTTTTTGCCTACATGGTCTATAATCAATCTTATTTTAATATTGTTTTAAAATTGCGACAAAATTATCTCTATCTCCGCTGGGGTACATACCGGATATCTGAAAGAACTGGGCTCAAACTCCAGCGGAGTTAGAGAGCATTTTGTTCACAATTTTAAATAAATATTCAAAGAAATATTAATTATAGAGAATGTAGACAAAAAAATTAACATCAAAATTGATTCTACATTCCTCTCGTCAAAAACCAAACATAAAAAATAAATTAGAATTTACGTTCGTGTTTTTAAAGCAATTACAGGAATCACTGAAAACCACTAAAGTCAAAGAGGTTTCTTTGTGGACTTTATGAGCGTACATCAGTTTAATGGTGAAAAACAATTTTGCAACTGCAGTAAAGTGGCACATGTTTATTCATGTTTAATGTGGTTGGCCGACCTGACTAAAGTTTTGTTTTGAAAATAAACATGTATCCTTCAAACTGGTAATTGAATCTTTTGAAACACGTATTGCAAAAGGATTCAGAGTGAAATCATTACATTTATAACTCAGTTTCTAATTGAGGCTTACAAATTCTTTTGTATTTCAGTACTCAAGATTTGACATGTGTTTTATATTTGTAAGGTTAAATAAATGGATCCTCTATGTTTCAGGTAAGCCATTTCTACATATGCACCAATCGTTTCCGTGAGTAATACAAATTCAATATTTCTATAACACCTCCATTGAGTTTCAATTTTACTATAATTGTTAAATATTATTAAAATTCAATTCCCGTACTTAAATAATAAAACAGTATATTGTACAATTTTAATAAATGGATTCAGCAACATTTTTTAGGAAAGATATAAAAGTTTCATAGCAGATATTGCACAGATTTCTTCATCGGCCTTTTTTATATCTGGTCTCTGTTTATATATTTGCATTCATGCATACCTTTCTCCACCATTTTTTTAAATAATCCCAATGCCCACATAGTTTCCTCAAAAATTCAAGGCGATAAAACTTGGAAGAAAGGCAATAAAAATTAAGAGCCGATTTTAACCAATCTAACTCTACTGCCGTATCTGATATTTGAGATCCATTGTGTCCATGCGTGTAGACATAAATACATTTCTGAGGCTATTAAGTGCTATTTTTACGCCCTTTTTCAAAGCGAAGTTAAATACTTACGCCACATTAAATTTTATGTTCCTTTGCTTCGAAAATGAAAGTCATGTATCCGTTTTGATAAAATCTCCATTTGCAATATAGGTCATATTTATTCCGAAGCAAAATGCAAACTTCTGGGTTAAATTTTATTTAGTTCTGAATAGACTTATTTCTATGGTTAAAATTCTGTTTATATGTATATTTTACTGAATCCTTTTTTATGCATTACAAGTTATTTCCTGAGATACGTTCTTGAGCTTTCACTAATGTTGCAGAAAATAAACTATAATAAATAGCATAAAGACTTGATATCTATAGCATAATCCTTACAGAAATCGAAACGAATCAAACCAGTTTATCGCTGAAAAGTTCAGTATGGATTTGTGAAAGCCTTAATGTATTTCTTTCGATTTCGTAAATCTTTTTCACGTTCCCTCCATGTAAAGCAATTATATTTAGGTTTAAATAGTAATAGCAATCAACCTATCTATTTATCCAATAATAATTAACTAATTTAATAAATAACAAAAAAATTATTGATATCCTTCAATTGGAAAATCGCAATTCCTTGTCAGCTTTTAAAAAGATACAATTCAAAGTTTCTTTCTCCAGAGAAGCACATAGGATTTTTTTATGGACGGAAAAATGCAATATTGTAATAATTGAGCAATACAAATTCAAAATTTAGTATCCCTATATTATTTTTAATAAACTTTATTAATCGTTATCAGCTATTGTAAACGTTATCAGTCTTCTTTATTTATAAATCCACCTAATCAAAGGTAATTCTAACTTATAATTAAGATCAGTTTTTTGTCATAATAAATTAAGAAGAGGTCAAACTAAGGGGAGGCATTTTCTACAAAATAGTTGAATTTTTATATTAAACAGATTAAACTTAAGTCAAAAACAGTTGAATTTTTATGCAAATAGTTGAATTTTCAACTAAAATCATATAATCTGCAATAAAAGAATTTTCGTTGAAATATTTAAATTAAACAAATTTAACATCAACCAAACTGTTTCGTTTAAGAATATTTAAACTAAAAATATGAATTTTCATACAGGAAAAATTTCTGATTCAAAAGGCAGGCAAAAGTTCAACCGAATTGTTGAATTTTCAAACCAAAATAGCAAATTTTGTAGAAAAATTTTAATTTTCAATCGAAAAATATAAATTTCCAACCAAAAAGCTAATTTCAGACTAAGAAAGATAAATTTTAAAAGCTAGAAATAACTTCACTACCAAAAAAGATATCCAAATGTCCAATAATACTACCAAATGTGAAATATTTGACCAAAAAATATTACTTTTCAACAAAAAAGGTAATTTAAAACCAAATAAATTATTTTTAATATAAAAACCATTAGCTTTCAACTTAAAATAGGATAGTTCAATTTGCAGTTTTAAAAAATGGTTTTAAAATTTGTAGGTGGACCCACAGACTGTTTTAAATTAGACAAACTTCATGCTTTACAATATTTCCCTAAACGTAGAGTTGATCAATTTTCAGGTTTTCATTTAATATGTGTAAATTAATTTTGAAAACATTCAGTAATCTTACACTTTTCTGTTTAAAGGTGGCACAATAAAAAATTTTAAATTTCGTGGTTTATACGTTAATCTAAAAAATGTAATTTTATAGTTTCTACGTACATCCGGAAATTCTTTTGATGAAATTTTAATATAATTCATCGTGAATTGTCAAAGGATTTTTTAGTTTCCACCATCTTCCGCTTTTCTTTTCTCAGACATATTTTTAATTTAGAACTTTTTGAACAATTGCTACTTGAAATTTTTTATATATAATTCTTCACTTTTAGTGAAAATCTTCAAATTCACTGCTTTTAAACCTAAAATTATCATTTCTTTCAAAAATCTCCTGTCCTAAATAAAAAATGCTGGGAATGCTTAATTTAATTTTTATAAACATTGTGATTTATATATAGATGTGTGTGTGTGTGTGTGTTATAGGGACCAACACGGAAAGGAGAAAGATATCGCGTGTACCAAATGCTTCGCATACAACAGGTCACGCGATCCAGATTTTCTTACGCGCCTGCACCCCCAACCGTTGTTGCAATCGGGCGTATAAACGTGTACGTGCATGCGATGGCGTCTAATTGCAATTGAACTGTCGAATAGATTTCTACGTAAATCACAACCCGGATTTTCTTCCATAGAAACGTCTGAATTAAGAGCATGTCTCAGATGAAAATATTTTAGACCTAAAGCAATGGTGAGTTAGGTCAGATTTTGTACTTTTTAATTCAGATGAAACCTATGTAGACTCAACTAAGGAAGAAAGTGGAATATTATTGTACCTAAAAACTTAAATGATAGATTTTTGGGAAGAAATGGCGTATCCGCTGCGTTTCAGCTAATGTAGAGCGGGAGCTTTGTCTACATAATGCCATCATACATCTCATGTCTACCTTTTAACTCGATAGTTGGAAACTGGGCTAAACTAGGAAGATGCCTTTCTACAGTTTTCCTCTTCCCTCGCCAATTTTACGGGCAAATGCAAGTACTTCTAATTAAGATGGACGCACCCGCGGGTTATCATTGTTTATGACAAAATTCGTACAGTGATTATAAGCCGAGCGTAGTATAAAAAATCCGCCCGCTTCGCGGGCACATTCTCATCGCGCGCTGCGCGCGCGGCTCGCAAATTGGAGCGCGCCTAGTAGACCGTGGGCGCACAAAGCAAATGACAACGTGATATGGATAAGACCAATGAGGAACATAAAAATGGGTGCCTTACAAGTCATAGTGGAGGCGTTTACGTGTGGCGACCTGCCAAATGTGTCCATTTTGACAGTTAACTAACGTGACACGGATAAGGCTTAACATTTTTTTAAATGTAGGGGATGACATTACAAAACGCACCTGCGCATTGTCAGGCACTTACCTGGATGCAAAAGGGCTGTCAGGCGGCTTCAAAGTCGCCGGAAATTCAGGTGAAATTTATTGAAATTGATTTTACAGGATAAAGTTTGAAACAAAAGTGAACCCCTTCCCAGAGATGCATATTTCCATTATTATATCATTTTTTGATAAAACTGATATACATTTGGAGAAAACATCGATTTAAGAAGTACCATAACAATAAAAAGCCGTTTTTCTGTCTATTCCATCTTTTTCCCAATGTTTCTTTCACCTGCAGTATCTTTGACAATTCAATAGAAGGTGTGCTGAAAATTAGTACACGAATAGAGTAAAACTTTTGCAAAAAATTGGCGTCAGCCACTTTCAGGTAAAACAATAAGTTATTCTGCTATACATAATAATAAACAGAGTTACGTTCTCAGCTTCTGATGATCGTAGAAGGTTGTAATACAGGTGAATATGATTCTAAGAATTGAACAACCAAATCACTTCACTTTAAAATATCCATTATTTATTATTCTTAAAGTTTATACAGGGTGTCCCAGACTCAAGTGTCGTGATTTATATGGCTGTAAAAACAAACAAAAATGAACTTAAAAATTCATTTTCCAAAAATCAGTTGAAGTTTTAGTTTCTGAGTTATAAAATGTTTAATCTGGACCAATTAGGAGCGCCGCATAAACACCCGTGCGTGCGTCAGCATGAGTCCAACGTTGTGGTAGTGACCGCCGGTTCTCTGCAACAATCCGTCGGTCAGTGCCACAGCGTTGTACTAATGCTCATGAACGCACTACGGCGCTCCTGATTGTTCCAGCTTAAACATTTTATAAGTCACAAACTAAAACTTTAACTGATTTTTGGAGAAGGAATTTTCTATTTCTTTTTTGTTTGTTTATACAGCCATATAATCCGGTACACTTGACTCTGGGACACCCTGTATAAACTTTAAGAATAATAAATAATAGATATTTTAAAGTTAAGTGATTTTGTTGTTCAATTCTTAGAATCATATTCACCTGTATTACAACCTTCTACGATCATCAGAAGCTGAGAACGTGACTATGTTTATAATTATTTATAGCAGAATAAGTTAGTGTTTTACCTGAAAGTGGCTGACGCCAATTTTTTGCACAAGTTTTACTCTATTCGTGTACTAATTTTCAGCACACCATCTATTGAATTGCCAAAGATACTGCAGGTGAAATAAAAATTGGGAAAAAGATCGAAAAAATTACTTGTACAGAAAAACGGTTTTTTATTGTTATGGTACTTCTTTAATCGATGTTTTCTCCAAATGTATCAATTTTATCAAAAAATGATATAATGAAAATATGCATCTCTGGGAGTGGGCCAACTTTGGTTTAAAACTTTATCATGTAAAATCAATTTCAAGAAATTTCATCTGAATTTCCCGCGATTTTGAAGCTGCCTGACAACACTTTCCTATCCAGGTAAGTTCCTGACGGTTCGTTTTGTAATGTCATCCCTTACATGTACACCAATTTTCAAACTTATCCGAGTCACGTTAGTTAACTGTCAAAATTGACACCTTTGAACACCTCAGGTGAAAATTGGCATTATCCGTATCACGTTGCCGTTTACGTTGTGGGCTTTTTTAAATTTTGGGTTTTAGCGTGGCAACTTTTGTTCTTACGTAATTTTGATAGAGGAAATACAGGCTGCATTGCTCGAGCATAAACCAAAACAAGTTTTAGTTTTTCGAAATTTGACTTTTTTGGATCTCCTATGTTTTTTGAGTTTTGCATTTTGAGTTTACATATGAGAACGGTTGATCTCACATAATTTTGCTACTATTTTGCGAAAGAAAATTTGTGTTGTAAATTTATTTTTTAAACTGATAATGTAACCGTTTTTCGATGCAAGTTTATATATTTTGTTAAAAGTTCGTTTTTTTGTTGTTTTAAAATTGATTTTTAAAACGTTGAATTTTTGTTTTCGGTAGAAAAATTTTGATTTCAAAATTATATTATTTGTTTGCAAATTCAATTTTCGGTTTGAAAATTTAAATATTTTGTTAAAACTTTTTTTTGTAATAATTATTTTTTTACTGAAAATGTACGTTCAATGTTTCATTGCAAATTTATCTTTTTTAGATAAAAATTCAACTATGTGGTTGAAAATTCATGTGTTTTGTAGGGAATTCGTCTTTTTGGAAGAATATAAGTCTTCTTGTTCCTAAATTTATTCCTTTGGTAGAAAATGTCACTTATTGTTTTACCTTAAATTCGTTTCTAAAGTTAAAAATTGAACAATAACAAGTTAAAAATTGTTGTTCTGGATACCCTGAGAGTGCAGCGGTCCTCTTCATGAAACAAGCAAATAGGCCACGGTGGGCGTTCCATTGACCATTCTACCATTGTCTGGATTCGGACCTTTCCTTAATTACAAATTTCTGCTTAGTGGCATAATTAGTATAATCTCGTGTTTTACTCATGATTGTTTTTTATATAAATATGAAGTGAATTTCTCAATATTTCAGGATATATATTGTAGCTGGAAATCTATAGATAAAAATGAAATTTGAATTGGGCTATTATAATTAGTCAAGTTGTAAAATTATAATTATGTAAATTTACCGTTTCTTATTTGCATACACTACTGACACAAAGTTCGGGTATATTTATTTTTTTTTCAAAAGTTTTCTTTACTTCAAAGGCGAATATCTGCGCAGAAACTGAATTATATGACTTTATAATCAAGTTCATTTGAAAGATTATAAAATTTCGCATCAAATTTGCCTAGGTTGCAGCTATTTTAATCAACAAATGAAAAAATATTTAGCTTCAAAGTCAACGATTTTTTCCTCTCTAATTTGTAAAAGCCTGCAAATATTTCAAAATCACTATGAATAGTCAATTATTCTGATAGAACCTAATTTTTTGTAAATGTTATTTTATTTAAAAACCCTTGTTGCTTACTATTATGAACAATCAAAATTTTAATAAGTCAGGTTTAGAATGTCACTCAAACTTCTACCAGTATATACCTGCCGTTATTCTTCAATGCAAAATTGCACCGTAACCACTCGTGGCGTTAGTACAATTGAGAAGGTTCTCAACTACTTTTCGAAGCTAAAAATTGTGAATATTTTTTTGTTTGTTAATTCTTAAGTTTCCCCAAATAAATTTTTAATAATCAAGTTCAGATTTTCGAATCTTATTCTTAAATCCATGAAGAATATGTGGTGACAAGTTTGAAAGTAAAATAAAGTTTTAAATATGTTTAAAAGTTACGAAAAGTTCATGAATTTCGTTTATGTTGATCAAAAAGAGCTTTTTTTAAGGGTCAGTTTTATCAATAAAAAATTTTAAGTTTTTAAAGAGATTATATTAGACGATCCTTTTTCAGCCTATGATGAAACGATTTCTCCAATAGACTGAAAAAACTGTTTGGCTGGAACAACCAAAATTTTTTTTGACTCAACAAAATAATTTTGTTACTCTTCGCACAACAAAACTATTTTGTTGAACCAACAAAATTTTTTTTGTGGAGACCTTTTGTTGAATGTTATAATTATTTAACAAATTAAACAGTTTTAAATAAAGAATATTTTAAGTCATAATTTCCTATTAGGTGAGTTTAAATAAGAAAAATTCTGAAATTTCATTCCATTTCATGTTGATCAAAGTATAACCAAAAAAATCTGCTTCTTATCACGTATTTCGTGCTTCGCACTTGACTTTATCCCTGAAATGGTATATTATGCCTATAAATGTATATCATTACAATACATAACATGCTTTGGTATTAAAATATACGTAGTGTCAATGTTTCATTTAAAAAAATGCGCCTTTAAAAAAAATCATTATTAAACATTTTATTGCAACTTTGGTCGTTTTTTCATGAACTAAATTTACTCATTTTCAATAGTATCTTTACGA
>JAWWLR010000034.1:34076136-34087796 GCA_035041075.1 Acraspis erinacei
AAAACGAGTTAAATATTTAACTCGTTTTTGCTCGTAGCGCGCAACCTAATCCGTTTTTACGCTCAGAAAAAGTAAACACACTTTTGCTCCGACTTCTTTTTTAGTCCGCTTTTGCTATCAGCCCCTCATTTTGAGGTTATGTTTAGACACTTGATAGATACACTGCACTGTAAAAAATTAATTTTATTTTCACAACTAATAGTAAAGTAAAAAAATCCAAAAAAATTGTAATGTTACTGTATTGAGTGTAGTTATTTTACATATTGGTTAGCAGAAAATTTAAAAAGTTGAGGTTTAGGATTGTACACGAGCTTGTAAAATTGCGGCACTGAATCTGTGATTCATTCAATTCTTCATTAACAATGTGGTATTTTTTGCAGGTATCTTACATTCTGGATCCGGTTGTACAGCTTTGAATAAATTGCTGGGTTGCCTGAATATACCAACAAAAAGCAATTTCGTATTCAAAAAATACGAAGAAGCTATTGGCCCTGTTCTGGAGGAAGCAGCAAAAGAAAGTTGTAAATGAGCTGCCGCGGATGAAAGAGAGTAATTGAACGAATGGAGCAATTATGTCGCGAATTGTAAGGATTTTTGTCTTCTGATTAATGATAGAATCGTGACAAATTGAAAATCGGTTCAAATATATTAAGTTCTTTATAAGAGAACAATATTCAATTGTAAATATTTTATATTTTTCAATTTTTAGTGCCACTTTTTTGGCTTTTGCTTGTATAAAGAACAGTTTAATTACACTAAAATTCTTACGAATTTTTATACCAATTTTTTTGTTTTCAATATGTATAACGACAATTCAAGATTATTTTTGGATTTGTAAATTTTTTTTCATTTGTTTTTGTTTTTTATCCATCTTGTATTTCTTTATACCTTCAACACTATTTCTAACCAGGAGTTACACACATAGGGTACGATTACGAACTTTTTTTTTAATTTAATGGTCGTGCTTATCCAAAACAGTGTACTTGGTGTACTTGGATGTATCGATTGGAGAAAAGAAATAAATAAAACTTTCATGTGAAAAGCATATACATTCATTTCCCTAATTCTTTTCCTATCTCTTCTTTTAGACCATCTGAAATCCTCGATGAGTTGTATCCAGAGCTTCAAACTCTCTATTCTTCTACTAATCCCGAAGGTAAAGAAATGGCACAAGAAACCGTGAAAAATGTTGATGCTGCTCTCAGAAACATCGTAAATTTCATCGTTTCCTACGATATGGAATGGAGCAAGAGAAGCAACGGTACAAGCTACACTGAGAGATATTTGTTAGAATAAATGAAAAAACTTAATTAGAATTTAGTATAATATCGTTCCAAAATAGGGATAATCGAGGTTTTATCACACTTATTCGTATTACAATACCGAAGTTTAATTTAATCATGCGCGTATTTAAAACACGAAGATGAAAAAGTAGTATTCTAAATACGAAATATTATGAATCTCCATTTCAAGAATTAAGACTACGAGAAAATGATATTCTTTTTACTGAGTTTTCGAAAAATAATTTAAATAAGAAAAATAGTGAATATCATAATCTCGAAAACGTATTTTAGAAATTGATATTACCAATATGAAGTTGACAGAAACCTGAGACGCATGGCAACATGAAATCATTATTCTTGATTTTCCATATAGTTTCGTTTGAGAATGCTCCTCGATTGTTTACATTGTCCGATCGAGCCGAAAGGTTATGTTTCACAACATTTTATAAATATAAGTCAACTCTTTCTATTTTCAATTCATAATATATTCATACTATGGGATTTAAAATATTAGGAATTCTTTCTCACGAAATTTAGGCTCGAAGGTAATAAGATTTAATTCAATGAGTACAATTTCTAAAATATTACATCTAAGTACACTCAAATTTATTATACTGAGTTACTGAGATATCAAATTAGAGAATGTTATTCATAGAAGAATATTATCAGTTCCTGTAAAAAAAATATGTTTTAGAAAAATAAACTTAATTATTGGACGACGCGGTTTGACGAGATTTTTGCTAAATATTCTATAATGTAAGTTGGCCGTGGGTTTTATTTGTTCGGGAATGCGTTAGTGCTTTAGGTAAGTTAGGTTCGAATCTCCGCCGCAGCCGTTCCGATTTTTCATAGCGATTAAGCGTGCGATTATGTGTGTAGTGAATAAATTAGGTATATAATAATAAAAATAGTAACTGTACGCGTTTATCTGTATTTAACTTATTTAATTTGTGCATAATTTGTGTATTATCTTATATTTTCGCACGTTTTATAAGAGTTAATGCAACATCCTTTCCATTTGTTCAAACAAAAATATTAGTTTTGATGGCGGAAACCCACTATATTAATTTTTGATACCCAAACTCTGTTTCCCCTATTTTGAAATGATATTATAGTAAATTCTAATGCATTTTTATCATTTATTCTAACAAAAAGTCTCCCAGTGTAGCTCTTTTAATTCGGATAAAAGAAATATAATTCATTTTAGTTTACTTAGGTTTTTTGTTCAACTCCATCACATATGGAGAAAAATTTCAATATATCAATTGACGGAACTGTTCATTGACTTTATGCCAGCTTTGGCGCAAGAACTAAGTTTTAGAGCCCTTGCTTTTAATTCAACATCCGTTGATTTAAAAGCAAGGGTTCCCAGATTTTAGTTCTGGCGCCAAAGCTAGAATAAAGTCCAGGAGCAGTTCAGTGACCTAATCTCTTGAAATTTCATTCCGTGCACTGATAATAAGTATTGAAAACAAAATATTTGACCTTCAAAAGTAAAGGTCGAAAGCAAATTTGATTTTTTTCATAGAGCGACGCTTTTAAAAAAAATTAGTTTGTTCTAGAAACAAAGTTTGGGGTTTTTCCATTTTCCTTCACAAAATCAAGCTCAAGCTTATTAACCAGATATTTCCGATAAAAATTAGAAAATTCGAAGTAATTTAAAAATTTGGAAGAATGTTGTTACCAGTTTTAGACATTTTTATCCAAGATTCTGGTTTAAAAAAATGGTATATTTTCCTTATAGAATTTTTACTTTCGATAAAAATGGAAAATGTTATACATTTTTCAACATTTAGAAAATTTTCAAAAAGTAGAAGAAAAAAAATCAATTTTCCTGATAGATTAAGAAATTTGAATAAAAGTGTTCACTAGTTATAAAACATATTTTGAAGCGATCATACCAAGATTTTTCAATGAGAACAAAATTCAAAACGTTAAGGTGAAGACCACAGTTAGTGAAACTATTAACTTTCAATAGTTCAAGATTTAGCTTTTCACTGTTGGAGTCGCTTCAATCACGAGGTTTTGTGTAAGCACAAGTGAAGTAGTTGTTTTTTAATACTAAAAGCATGATAGTAGCAATTTCGCCACTATTTGTTAAAAATTATTGATGTTTTTGTGCTTCATACCTGTGATACACCTGTGATACACCTGTGATATATTACTTTAAAAGTGATTCTCCGGACATTTTTATATGCTATTTAATATTGAAGTAAGCTAATTTTTACGAAGCCATCATTTAGATTTTTATTTCAATCAAATTTTGTAACAAGTAATAAATTAATCAAGACTATCACTCACTGGTTTCATGGTACTTTTAATTTCAATAAAAATTAAGAAAGGTTTATTCTTTTGAAAATCTGAAAAACTTAAAAAAAATATAGAAAAAAGTATTTTTCTGATTGGTTAAGAAATTTAAATAAAAAATTCACTAGATATTAAATATATTTAAAAAAAAATATCCTAATAAAATTTCTTGATCAGAACAAAGTTTAAAAAGTTAGATCAATTTCAAAATTCAATTGAACACAAATTTAAAATATTCTAGATAAATAATAATCAAATAGATGAGCTATATTGCGATATTTTTAAAACTTAGGGAAATAACTTTCAATGTTTGTTTTTAAAACTGACTACATATTTTCGTTGAGTTGACTTAATATCGAACTTGGAACAAACGGAATCAAGGCCTATTGCTTAATCTTTGTGTTTAGTAAATTAAAACAAAATGCAATATACTTTTTTATTGACAATATAATGAAAAATATACCTGCTTCTTATATATATATATATATTCCGTTCCATGTTGTCTACATAGTTTCATTTTTTTTAAAGAACCGTGTCTATAACCTAATTGTCGAGCGCGAAGCGCGATTGTCACAATGAGAATGTAATCGTCAAAGCCGCTGGTTCTTTAAGAACTTTCCTTAAAAACAAAATGAAAAAAAATTTCAGTTCTAATTTGCGACTTTACTCCATCAAGCGTTTAAATCACAGTTTTCTAATTAACCTGCAATATTTATGATATTTAGAAAAATTCATTCGAAATGCACGCATTAAGCGTAATCTTTAACCTTAAAGCTTCTAAAGAAAAAAACTTAAGCTTTCTTTCTTTTGAGATAAAGAAGCAAAAAAATGCCTCTTTCGAAAAGAAGTACATCTTGCTTTTGTCTTTCATTTTTTAAGCTAAAATATTAATTTTTTCAAACAACACTTATAGTCAATCGATAAATCGTAAAAAAAACTATTACAACTTTACAGTTTGACTTGGATCGGAAAACTTTAATTTAAAAAATTTTTTAATATAATTATAACATAAACGGATGAAGCTGTATTTGTTTAAAATAAATTGCAGTTTTAGATAATATAAATCTCAAATAGGTCAGACAGTGGTGCTTTAATAAATTTTATGTCGAATTATAAAATTTTAGAGAGATATAATCCTTAGAATCAACATGAGATAACAGAAAAGCAGCATATGGGATGGTCGGTAATTCATTACATCATGGAATATGAAATATGAGAAAAATTATCAAACAAGCTTTTAATCATTTAGACTCACATACATCTGATGCTTTTTTATTTTATATTTATCGTTAATAATTTGTTCTTGATTGAGTTTCATATAATGTTATAAAAGGAGTCGTATACCAATCCAGTATTTATATAAAATTCTTATTCTTAATAAAAGCTCTTCACAGCAACTATGTATTTTAAAAATAAGTAAATACTTACTTATTAGGAAAGCGAATGCCTTCATTTCCGTCATCCTAAAACTGAATTTTAAGAAATATTTTTTCTCAATACATAGTTTTTCACAAAAAGTAGCTCGTGAAATACCGACGTTTATCAAGAAACTGAATATTTGAAGGACGATAACAGTCGTTTCAATTGCTTTATATACTACTTTAGTAGACGTGACAAGCATTTTTGATGGTACCGTGGAAATGAAAATAATATTAAGATCTCACAATTTGTGTTAATTTATTAGGATAATTTATTGGTACATAAAACAGTTTAGGACCAAAGCATGAAATATCGGTAAAAAGATTGACCGATATTAGCATTAAATAAATAGTTTTTTACTAAGGTCAGAAAATATGGAAGTGTCGTAATGAAACTTTTAAATAATGAAATATTCCCAACACATTTTTAAGATTTTGAGCAAATACAAATGATTTCAAGATCTCGCAATGTGTAGTAATTTAATGTCTGAAAACGCAAACACGGTAGTAAAATTAGTGAGAGTTGTTATTTTATCGTAAGAAAACTTTTTAACAGACACTGTTCAAATATTCTTTGGAGGAAAAATTTACTACTTAAAAAATGCTAAATAATACATTTATATATTTATATATGTACTGAATAAAAACATAAGCTAACTCTAGAACTTGAAGTTATACACAAAAAAGGTTATAAAATAAAATTCGTACTAAATTTATTCTTATATATGCAAAATAATATTGAAGAAAATGAGCTATTGTTTATTAAGAATGAATGAAAATTACGGCTTTTTGGTAAGAATAAAGTAAAAACACAAATTATAAAATAATTATTATTAGGGAAAAAATTTGAAACCAAACTAATGTTTTCTAAGAATTGCACTGCTCCCTTTTTAAAACACTCAGTGAAATTCCCTCTTATGTTAAAAGGTTGTATATTGACAGAAATGGACTTTCCTCTAAAGTTGACAGCAGTTGAGAGGATTTTAAGTTGCACCAAAAAGAATCTTTTTTCAGCATAAAATTATCATTATGCGACAAAATTTACACAATATTTAAGTCTATTAAATTATTCACGTGGCTTAAAACAAACCAGGCAAGAGAACGATGCTTTTTTTCGAGGCTACTTTCTCGATGAGAGAGTGCATTGAAATTAGTTGTGGTTCAACTGGACCTGCTTTTATATACCGTTCGTTAGTTTAATGTCGTGTCATTTTTCTAAACGAACATTTATTAAGATTCACTTGAGATTAGTGCCAGGAATATTTCTTTTTAAAAATAAGTCAGAAAAAAAATCGTTTTTTGAGCAACACAAAGGGAGCCATTTTCCTAATTCAAGAAGGATATTAATGTATTCATGAGCCTCCAGAATAAAGTAACTACAGTCTATGAAAGTGAAGAAAAATGGAAATGCGCAATAAAGTTGCAGTAAAATTAATACCAGAATTGAATTATAATGCTTAGATAATAAGCAGGGAGACTGCAGTTCTGGGCCCTCATTGCCGCAGGGAGCGAGAACTAAGTTATTCGTCAACTAAATTTTTGGATGGCCCCTAGCTTACACGAAAGTTTGATGATAAATTTTCGGACAAGGATTTTCATGCATTAAATGCGCACAGCCATTACATGGCACTTTTCCCTGGATAACTTCTCCTATTAAACGAACATCGCAATTATCTTTTATCTCGTTAATTTATGCATACTTGCCTCTCTCAAGGAAATGTGTTTATCCTTGCCATGTAAATATTAGGAAACTTTGTTCAATAATTACGAGCATATCTGATTATGGAAACATTTTACATGGTGTTTTTCTGTTAAGTATTGTATGATATGATAAAAGAAGCAAGTCTAGGAACAATATATATGAATATTCCATTAAAGTATGTAAATAGTGAAAATTCGCGGAATACATGGACTGGAGGATTTAAAACAATATAGCAGTCAATCTCTAATGTAAAATTTCAACTTGTCAACAAATTTGACATTCAAAAGCTTTTAGATATCCATTTGAAACCTTTTAGTTTCTATCGAGCGAAGAAAACAGATTATACACGAATTTTGTATACCTTTTAGAATTTATAATGTTGTAATTAAAATGGCAATAATGTTTGTGTCTCTTCCTATATGCTCCAATTTAATTTTCTGTAAAATTCAAATAGTTACAAAGTTAAGACATTATAGAATAAGATGGTGCAACTTTTTGAGCAAGTTTGAGCGTGCCTAGAGCGCGCGACTCTTGCTTCTCGTACTTCGCACTCTATAACGTATTTCATAAATCTACATAGAACACGAATGAAGAAATACTTTTTGAATTTCACTTCCAACCAAAAAATTAATGCATATTGTTTCTAATGCATAAATTATTACTTTTGATGATAAGGGGTCATTCAGGAAGAATATGTTTGCCATAGCACCATTCTTTATGCAAATATAAATAGAAAAATCATCACTAAGCGGGGAGGGGGTAATTTTCCTGAAAAAGAAATTAAGTATTTTGTAAATGGCCCCTAATTAAATGTGAAATGTCGCAGATTTTTATAAATTTCTCAAGTTTCTCCGAACTTTTCAGATGGAACGAGGCAACAATAAAAATCTTTTACACAATAAATTGTTAATGCATTATTTTCTCCTACAGTAATGATCGATAGTTGCGCTTGTGTCTAAAATGCTTCGCGTTTGGTCCACTTTTTATTAAGTGAGGTAATAATTAATGCAAGTTAGCAAATCAAATTGTATAGTCAATTTATTATTGTTTATGACTATTCCCTTATAAAAATGCTAGATATTTGCAGTTTTCACAAACTCTTACATTTTTGTCTACTTCTTACTTAATAAAGTAATAATTAATCAAAATTAAAAAGCATCATTGTTTAAAAACTTTATTATTACTTTTAAACCTAGTCATACGAGGTGAAATTCATCCCAAAAAACTCTCAAGCTCCTCGCAGAGTTCTGATTAGCATAACTTCACCGATTTATTAAAGAGATTCAAATAATTAATTTTGGTTACAAAAAGTAAAAGGTCATCTTTTACAATCCTTTCATATTTTTTAAAATATTTTAATATTATTATGAGGAACGAATTTTTTAAGTCTTTGATTAATAAAGTGATAAAAAGATATTGCTGTTGAAATCGACAAGTTTGACATTGTATTCGTGTAAGTGGCGATGGGAGTAGTCTGAGGAAGGGGTTATCGAATGTTTAGATTGATCTAGAATAATGAAATAAGTAAAAAGTGAACATGAACTGAAACATTCCTGAAAAAACCGCAAATGTATACCATTTATATAGGAGGAAGTTGCTAATAAGCAATAATACAATATTTGTAAACAAAATTTAAAGGTAGAGCTATCAGTCAAAAGTAGTTTTTAATGTATTAGAATCAATTTATAATTAAAGAAACTGCAAAAAAATCATAATTAGTGCCAAAACTTACAAAACTAAATTTTTCAGTTTTGGGGTTTATTTAGGACCGTATACAACAGGCGCATGTGAGTGAATTAAAAAAATTAGGTTTTGATTCGTATTCTATAACCAAATATATTATATAAACAACTTTATATGCTTCTTTTGTTTATTCAAACAACTTTGCAAAGATAAATGTAATTTGAAGACTAAAAATACTATTCGCCTTCTATATTTAAGTATATTTGCAGCGCTGAGCGATTCTTATTAACCTGAGGTGTCGTTTTATATGATAAATTGTTAGAAAATACTAATATATCACTCAGAGAAGTGTTTTGTCTATTGGAAAAAATCTGTTCTACTTAATTTCGTAATTTGAAAAAAAACTATATTCATTTACTGGTTAGATTATAGAATAGCTGGTTCCCCCTTTATTTCCTGGAAATTTTTTTTTTCCAAAATCAAGCCATTGGAACATGAAATTGAATTAAATTCGAAGCGATTTGTTAATTAAAAGCATTAAAATTATTATTAATTAAATTATTACAATGTGTCAAATATGGGTCTACAAAAAATTCGAATTTGCCAATCACTGAAAGACGCCTTTTTGATTGTCGATACTAAGGAATTACTACAGCTTCAAAAAATTCCGATCCCTTTTCCAACTTTTCTAGAATCTCAAATAATAATTGTTGAGCAACATTTAGTAATATATACTCTGCGTACATTTTATTTGTGATTTTTTTAAAGTTGGAAAGGGATCGAGGTGCTTTAGATTTTGGAACGGTTAAATACGGAAAATTCAAATTTTTGGTAGACCCATATTTGAAACGTTATAATAATGCAATTAACAATATTTTTAATTTACTTCGAATTTACTTCAATTTTATATTCCAATAATTTGATTTTGGAAAAACAAATTTTTCCAGGAAATAAAGGGGGGTACCAATTATTCTATAATTTAACCAAATGTTCAAATGCTTTTTTGGAACAACCTATTGTCATACCTTACGTGTATTTCTCTCTTTATTAAAAAAAAAATATACATTTTTTCAGAATTAACTTGGTGACTAGTCAGTTCAGGCAAAGAGTCAATAAAAGTAAATCAAAGAGAGCAACGGTGCTTAAGTAGTTAACTAGGTTGTCTATTTGCATTTTCTCAGACTGCAAAGGGAAAAAATAGTCAGTTCGCTAATAACGCAGAAAGAGCGAGTATACATAGGTATGTGTGTAAAGAAAAAGCTCACGCTCGAGGCGGTGTGAGAAAATCGCGAAAAACGTCTCTTAGTATTACAGTACTCTGCAGGCCTGTGCCCATTCAAGGTTGAAATTAAAACGAAGTGATGTAAGGTGCCGCAAAAATAAAACGTCTGAAAAAGAAGAGATGTCAGTTACATCGTAAATCAGCTGCTTGCAACTCATAAATTTCGTACCAGACGATCAAATTAATTCTCGATCAATCTATGTCTTCCTTGGCGCCTATGACTTTCTCGTATTCTCCCCATTTTATCTTAATCTCTTTTCTTTTAATGGTCAGCCTAGAAATACATTTCCAATTTATATCTCTCCTCCTGAGGCTTATTGTCAAAAATGCCAAATAAGTAGGACTCCCTTTTCACATTCTTATATATGCCTATTAGGGTGGACCGAAAAATAAATTTTTTTAGTTTTTCGATCAGGATAGAGAAATATCATTGTAAATATAAAAATAAATTTCTGTGACTTTGTACAGGTTTTTTAAACGATATCTAACGTTGGTAGAACTGATTTGACGTGTAAAAGTTCGAAAAAAGTGATTTTTTCGACATATTTAAATGCTGTTTTCACAGTTGTCTTCAAAATCATATCCACCTGTAAAAATTTGTTCATTACAATACGTTGATAATAGAAAATTCTTGTTTTTAATAAACTTACGTGAACTCACAATTTTACCTAAAAGCTCAAATTTTTTTGTAAACTATCATGGTTAAAAGGCGTAAAAATGTTTCTTTTTTCCTCCTTTTGACAAGTCTTTTATAACTTAAAGACGCATAGGTATCAGACAGGGTACATCAAAATACTTAAAGATGTGACTTTGTTGAGTGAAAGAGTAAAAACATATTCTTCATGATTGCCGAATTATTGTGTTGTGAGTGTTTTCTCCATAGTTTTTTATAAATCACATTAATATTTTCTCTTAATTTACAATAATACGAAATTACTAATCCCTCTATAGAAGTTCCCACTATTTTTCTTCAGGACTTTCACTAGGTTAAACCTTTATACTTGCATTGTTACGGGCGTGTCTACTGGACAATATTTAAAAACATCAAACTCTTGGTTTCAGTCCCCCCGTTCTCGATCTCCCTAGAACTGCTGTCCACGCAGTTTCTCCGGGGAGCAGGGCGAGGGCGGCTGCGACTATCGGTTGGGAAGGGACGCACTGCGCGAGTACTCAGTCAAGTAATATACAGAATATCATGCATTTCCATTCGAAAAGATTCAGGCGTCCGGGAATGTTTACATTTGCAATAACCTGAACTCAGTCCAAAGCTATTTGCAGGCCACCCAGATCAATGGACTAAACAAGAGAGTTTGGTGTATGTCTACGAAACACGTTCGTGAATAAATTTTCGTTTAGTGAAGACGTTTCAGTCTAACATGTTCATTTCTTTAATAATTTGTTGTAAATCAACTCTACTAATATTTGTTTAATAATACTTATACTTTCATCAGTTAAAACGAATCGTTGTTAATAATTGCTTTTCCATATATAGTAGAATCAAGTAGGGAGACACTATCCTACACTAATTGTATATTATACAATTACGTAAGAAATGCTCGAGTGTTTGCCTCGACCTAATCTTACCACGTTTCCCACTATACGTGACCCGCATTTCGGTATCGAAATAGTTAAATGAAAAGTTGACGTTTTACATACTATAAATTGTTTTCTCAATTTCCTAAAAAGTCAATGTTTTATTTATTATAATCTAGAATCGTAATAAAAGTGTTATTCTGAAACAAATATTTGTACCTTTGTTTGGAAACAAATCATTACAGAACAATCATGTTAGAATAAAACGCCTTAATTAAACGAAATTTAATTCAGGGACGTCTTTTTTGTACATATTTATATAATCTCGAGTACACACAATTGTAAACAAACGAGTTTCCAGACGAAAAAGAAAACTCACGAAGGAATAATAAGGAGACCCAACTTCGTTTCGCCACTTGGCAATAGAAACATTACCGTAAGTGGCAGGCACA
>JAWWLR010000034.1:34122114-34136960 GCA_035041075.1 Acraspis erinacei
CAAGACATCAAGTCAAACTCAAGTCGAAGCATTTTTACTCGGGTGCGCTCGCGTAACAATGCAATCTACAATACCAAAATTGCACCAATCATTCGTGACCATGAAAGTAATTTTCTAGATAGATACTTCTTTATTGGATCTCTTAAATCACTAAGTTTAGAGTCGTGACTTTTCCGACTTATAACGTGCACGTTTTTGATCCGGCTTTAACTTTCCTCGAAAATAAGGCAATACTGACATTCACAAATGGTTCTAGGTTAAACTGAGTCCGAGTTCGCCCTAGAACTAGTACCGTTTTCAGTCCGCTTGTCAATAAGTAAATTTGTTGGTTCAATTAGCTAATTCCTTAATTCAATTACTCGATTTGAAACTGACTCTCTACCTTTAATACTCTACTCCAGAGACATTAATTACATTAATGTATTAACCGCGCGCATCAACAAATTCAGTGACTCAAAACTTGCTCGAACTGACTCTAATCTCGGCGTAAGACCAATTTTAGTTAACCTCTAGGTGTAGACTTGGAGAAGTTGGCTTTTAATGCGGAAGGCCGAAATGCACTTGGCACTTGGGGAATTTTCCAATTATGGAGTAATTTGACTTTGCTCATTTTCCTTCTATTTTAATTGAATAGAAAATCAGGTGGAATAAGTAAATCATCGATTAATGGCTGTAATTATAGTATTGTTATGGCAGTTTTATATATTTATTAGGGTGTCCCAAAAAATTATATTTTTTATTTTTAAATTCTCACTTCTTCATTTTCTGTCATTTAGCGAAACAGATTTTCCTAATATTTTGAACGAATAAAATTTTTAGAGGTTTGGGACCCTTAAAGTGACCCAAAGTGTTACAAATGCAAAGATACTTTGATTTTGAGAAGAATCGTAAAAACTTCACAGAGATAATGTAAAACTATTGTTTGAACAAAAACTTTCAAATTAACAAAATGTCGTTTTTATGAATTTGAAGGGAGAAGCGAGGGAAATATTTATTTCAATGGCATTATTTTTCACACATACTTGTATAGCAAGGATTATGTATAACTTACGAGGGATATATAACTTCAAAATTCGGTGTACATTAATTGCATGTTTGTACTTTTTAAGTGTACTGTGATTACAGTTATTGTAAGGTGACTACAGGGCGATTGCAGTGAACTTTGTACACTGATTGCAGGAGTTGTTTGTACCCCTTGAGCATTTACGCTTTGAGATTTGAAGAAAGAAAATGTAATTTTTCATAAATTATTAAGCATAAAGAGCAAATATTTTTTATTTTATGATCATTATTTACCATATTTGTACAGTTAAAGTTTTTATATAATTTATACATAAAATTTGTATTTGAATTTCAGAAAATTCGTAATAGTCTCTTAAGGAATGAGTTTAAGCGAATTTTAGGGTGGATTGATTTACAAAATGAAATCTTCAGTCTTCGTATTAGTTCCACAATACTTTTACATCAACTCTATGAAGCTTCTACGCTTCTTTTTTAAATTGAAGGATCTTGCATTTTTAACGCTTTAGGATACTTTAGCCCTTAACAGACGCTTTGGGCCTCTTTAACCCCACGGATTTTCCTATTGTCTACATTTTTTAAATAGTTTAATTATTTCTGAGGAACTGTAAATATTTGATTCCAATTTTTTCTGTTTCAACATAACTCATGATTTTTTCAGAAAAATAGAATTATTATACCATTAAGCTATTTTCACTTTGAGGGTAGGCGTGACTCACTTTCAGAGGAAGGAAGTAATATGGGGGAGGCGTATAGAATTTTCCACTGATATAGTACTCCCGTATTCTTGTATTTAAATAACACGTTTGTTCCGGAACACTGCACCGACCCAGGTTGCTGATCAATCTCTCTAGCGATCACTCCAAGCGAAGAACCTCACAAAGTCATCATTTGAGGCTCCGCACTCGGGCCCATTAGTATCCAAGGTCTTCGGTTTCAGGCGTTATTCACTCCAGTGACACTCTTTTCATAAACTATTTGCCCCTAGACTTTACTGCTCTCATATTTCGTATGGCTTCAAACTAGGGTCTCATTTACACATTTCAACCATTCTTTCCGCGTACTGACTCTGAGCAGGCTGCTGCCATTTGCTTTATTGATACACTTGTTTCGTTAGTCGTTCAACTTTCATTCTATTAACATGCCCAAACCATCTTAACTATTTTGTTTCACATATGCCAACTAGTTTCTCCTCTATACTACATTCTTTGAGTATTATCTGATTGCTCAATTGTCCATCAGTGTTTTGCCGAATATCATGCGCAGAAATTTCATGTTAATCGCGTTAATGGTACTCTTATCTTTTTTCGGATAGGTCCACGCCTCGCTATCGTATAGTGCAGTCGGTACAAATTTACAATTATGTTTGCCATTTTAACTATTTTTGATATATTTTTACTTCTGATAATAGGCATGCTGATTCCTTCATTTATTCACCTCTCTAACTCCTCATCTATCTTTTCGTCACTTGTGAATAGGTTACCAAGCCATATGTACTTATCAACTTGTTTTAGGCTCTTATCATTTATGATAATGTTGCATATTGTTTTCTTGCGTTTTCCTTTAAACACAATCATTTTTGTTTTATTTACGTTCATTTTGAGGTGCATATTCTTTATGCTTGTCTTCAGCTTGATCAACATTCTTTGAAAGTCTTTGATTGACGCTGTCATAACAACCTTATCATCTGTGAAAGCTAAACCACGTACCCTCACTGTCTCGAGATCTACACTCATGAATACAATTAATAGCCATAAAAACATAACGCATCCTTGTCTAACATATTGCTTAATATTAAATCAGTTACACAGTTTCAATTTTATTCTGCCGCTTGTTACGCTACCTGGATAGATTATTTTTATTACTTATAGGAACAATCCATTGACTCTGTATTCTTTCAGGGCTCTGACAACTGATAAAATATACTCGTCACTGGAGAAAAATTTAAAAGGGATGGTTTGATTATATCTTCTTTAATTTCCTATTAGCATGCGGATTGCTAGGATGTTAAAAATAAATATACTTGTTCTTTTACACTGCTTTCTATGTGTGTCTTATCGATTACAAAGGCCGACAAAATTGGACAAAAGTCAAAAGCCAGAAAGCAGACCAAACTCTGGCTTTAAAATTTGTCGGCCTGTGTTATTGAAGCCCTAGCTTCATTATACATTGGCAATTCGACCAGAATATGAAATCAAGCTTCCCGCTTAGGTTAGAAAAAAATAGCATTTTTCATATATGGTTTTAGTTATATTGTTATTCAAGTCGTATATACTATTAGTCATCTGCTGATTGGAAGAATTGGGTTCAATCTTTTGTTTAAACTGCAACCCATCATCCTTATTCCATGCCAGAGGATCAAGGAACCTCACTGCTGTTTCGTCGTTAGTCAAGTCCTGGTACAATGACGTCTCCAATACCACTGGCATATGCCCCGAAGCTGTGACAATATTTAGTACCTTAACCTTCTTCATAATGTCAATATGCATTCGGCGCCCGAGTAAAATCAGTTCGTCTTGGCTAAGTCTTCCTCTAAAACAAAGACAAGATATAGCCAAGAAGTTTTTGTAAGCCTCGACTCTGGCCGCGAGCGAGACTTTATTTTTGGTCTTAAGTAGAAATTTTTCGTCTTCAAGCCGAACTCATGGACACCGGCAACAAAAGGCTCTCAAGACCTCCGAGGGTCATCACTAATCCGTTTTAAATTTGACAAAATGTTTATATTTTTTAGCTCCATGATATTTATTTGTATACAATAATAATTTTGTTTAACTGCAATAATTAGGTTCTTAGGATGGTAAATCTAAGCATGTTAAACATTTTTTCCTATCGCCAACAGTTCACTAGATACTTGTAGAAAATTACAATTTTAATCTTTTTGCGGAAAATGTTATATATCCGTAGTTCTTGACACTGACAGGTTCCGAATTTTGAATGAGCAAATCATTTATTACAAAATTACAAGTTTTATTGGTCGTAAAATTTTAATCCTTGGCAGATGTTAACTGTTTGGCCCCAGCCTAGATACCTGATTCCTGGAAATCGCAGGCCCTGCCGGTGGGGTACATAGTTTGTAGAGGTCGGAGTGTAATGAACGCAAACTTCACAAACGAAAACTTTTTTAATTTTGACCCTGGAAAATATCAAAGCCCTCAATTGATAATACATTTTCTTTAGACACCATTTTTTTTACTTCTCAAGGCTAAAACTTCTCGTATTAAGGCTAGTCCGCCTCGTCTGGCCTTAAGATTTACAAAAAAACTTCTTGTCTCAAGACAAGTCCAGCCCCACTTGTCTTCAAAACCCGTCGCAAACCTTAGTCATAAACTCAAGACTTACTTTATAGACTACTACGTCTCGCTCATGGCCGCCAGTGAGGCATAGCCATCTTGGAGACGAACCCAAGACGCTCCAAGTCGAACTAAAGACGAAATATTTTTACTCGGGCGGCCAAGCTGTTTGTTCTTTTTTGCCGTATTTGCAGCCAAAAAAATTTCCCCAGTGTGCTTCCTCTTCTATTTGATGACGCAGCTGACGCTTTTGTATATGTAGGGGTTCTTTTATTTCCATTAATTAATGTTGGTTCTATTTTTTCCCGAATGGTTTACATTTCTTACTCCCTGGTCATTTTATTTTCTCTATAATTTACTCCTTCTGTTGATGGCTATATCGCCCTTTTTCTTTAAGCGCATTTTTCACTTTTACCAGTGACTTGATATTAGCCCTTCTTCACTAGATAAGTCATTTGAAATTCAAGTTCATTAAGCCATCCCTTTTCTCAAAATTCAATTTATTTATACTATCTGCATGCAAATAATTTAACCTTTATTGATACGTTTTTCGAGTATTCATATTTGCCTACCCGGTGTGTTGTTATGATACATAAGTCCGGTATACTCACGTCGACCTTTTGAAATATTTCCTAACTACATCGATAAGACTTCTACCAGGTTCATCCATCTCGGGTAATGCAATATCGTTAAGTTACTTTCCAACTGCAGACTTTGTGATACTTTTATTATTTAAATCTCTTTTTGAATTTTTCGAATAGAGGTTGTAAGTACCTTCTTATTTTCCAGAATTTTCCTTAACATATCGTTGCTTAATTCACCACTTTAAATATTGTTTATCGCTACACGTTCTACACAATATTTAAGAACAAAGCTTAAAATACCCTGAAAAGCTTATATAAATTACTTTCCACAAATCTACAAGTTTTCACTCAAGAATATTTACCTGAGTCAAAAGCCAAAGCAGCAAACGTAAAACATTTTCGACTCGTACTACTGTCAGCACGAGACTATCTAAGCTTTTATATATACATAATTCTTCTCTTAAAAAATACTAATGCCTAATTCCTGGACGCTAAGAATCAAATATTTTTTTATTGTTTTTTTTTAAATATATAAACACTTTTTATGATATAAATGCAACTTTAGACAGACATAAGACAGAAAAGCAGAGTTTTTTGCAAATTTTCCAATAAGTTTCATCAGTTTGTTCAATTTTGTTCTATTGCTAACTCATTTCAAATTGTTTAAAATGTTACGAAAGATCAGTGTCAATAATTAGGTCATTGCATATTCACAACAAAAAAGAATTTGCAATATTCCTTGAAAAATAAATTTTTCAGGCAAAAATAAAAACTTTAAATAATTTAAGATTATATAAACAACCAACAGTGACTTCAAAATAATCCATTTAGTATAAACCATGAAACTTTGTGAAAAATTGACAAACACGTACAATTTTCCATCTTCTTTCTGTGGTATTTATCTGAAAAATATTTATGTTTTCTTTTACCTTTTTGTTAATACTGCCTAAAGCTTCTGAATTATTCTCTTATCATTCATGCATATCACCTTTAATTGAAACTAAGTGCAAGAGGAAACGCGTATTGTAATTTCAACTTCGGAATAAGGATATCCTTATTATGTTAGGGAGAAGCTACCACAGATTCGTGGTGTCATTATTACCGGCTAAGTTGACAGTCTCGAAACATTGTGAAACTTAGTATAACTAGTTAACTTAGTGTAACAAGCAAACAAACCCACCGTAATGTTAATATAACTTTCGTATTATCTTGATCCTATTTCTCAACTCATAACACCCTATTTATTTTCCTATTAAATCCATCTATTTCCTGAAAAATCACAGTGCTAATTGAATAACATTTTTACAGGCCATCATAAAAAATCTTTTAAATCTTATAAAGCTGCTGAAAGCCCTTCATAGACGATAATAAAATTCCTCTAGTGTGCATTATTTTCTTCGCCAATATAAATTCTGATATAAGAGATTAAAGTCGATGTCAGATGCAATATACTTCACGGAGAAAATAATTTTCCGTGTACATGAGCTTGAAGTAAAAGAATATATCTCTGATAAACAAAAATGGTTCGAGAGACAGTGCTTCATTTTACACGAGGATATTGAAAAAATTTGCATTTCTTTTTTAATCAATGCCGCACACTGGTGTCAGTAAATATAGTACTGTACTTTTTCCCATTGCAGTAACATACTGCAAAAATGAAGACCGAAGCAGACGTGATGGGAATAAGTATGGAAAATGAGGTTCCATTTTGGCCAATGACGCACTGCAGTTATTTGCATAAACAGAAGGATGAATTCAAGAATCAACTTTCCCTCACCAAAATATCATTACTGAATATTTATACTGATAAATCAGAAAAATATTGGAATTAACTTATTTTTGCTATGGTTAAAATTAGTTAAGGGGACATTCAAAAACTACACTACAGTATCAGTGGGTGAGGGACTAATAGGTTTTGTGAAGATTTTTGACGTAGGGGGAGAGATTAGTACAGAATGTGATATCACACATAGAAAATATAAATGCAAATAAAACTCTTTTGGAATACTTGTAGAAATGTAATGAGTGTTTTTATTTTATAAGTAAAACACCTCAATATAGACTTCATACATCCAAATTTCTATCGTTGTAAGTTAATAGTTTTTCATTCAAAAGTTTACTATTATATTTTTGTTCTGAATTCACCTTTCTTCTTTAAAAATTCTACTCTTTGGTTGAAGATTACACTACTTAGTTTTTTATTAAATGAATTTCTTTAAGTAATAAGTCCTTTCGTCCATTTATTTAACTATTTCGTTTTTTGTTAAAATTAGATGGCTTTTTGTTAAAACTTCGCCTATTACATTTTTATCAAAAATTCACCTTTTTTGGTTTGAAAATTCAGCTACTTTGTTGGTTAAAGAATAAACTATTTTCTTTAGTTCAAAATAAGAGTTTTTTTATTTAAAACTTACTTTTTTGTGGAAAATTAATATTTTTCGGTTAAAAGTCAACTGTTCCATAGGGTATTTGTATCTTTAGCTACAAATCTTCACTATTTTTTAGGAAATTCCTCTTTTTGGGTTGTAAATTTGATTATTTTCGTAGAAAATTCAACTATTTAGTTTAAATCAGGTTATTGAGAAAATTTACTTTTTCATTTAAAATTTATTTTTCTGGCCTAGGAATTCAACTGTTTTGCATAAAATTCGTATTTTTTTAAAGTTAAACTCTTTGATTTTAAATACAACTATTTCGTTGTTAATAAATTGTGTTTCTGAAAATTAAACTTTTTTGTCAGAAAGTCAGCTTTTTTTCGAAAATTCAACTGATTTGTTAAAAATTCGCTTTTTTGAATTAAAAGTTAACTATTTTGTTAAAAATGCAACTATTTTTGGTTAAACTTTATTCTTTTTATTTAAATATTTGACTATTTGGTTGAAAATTCGCGTCTTTGCTTGAAAGCTTAACTGTTCGGTTGCAAATGCACGTGTTCACACTAAAATCAATTTTTTTGTTTGGCAAAATTTTAACTTTTTCGTTAAAAATTAATTTCTACTTGCAGAAAATTTATTTTGGATAACTTTTGACTGAAATGTGGGGGGATTCATATTTGCAAAATCAGAAGGGAGAATTCAAGCTTTGCGTGATGATCTGAGACTAAGAAGGGGAGGCGTGGAAAAAGGGTTGAAAATAGTGATGTAGCATTTGAACGACCCCTAAATTTTTGGAAATTATAAACGAATAAACCCCACTAAATTCCACACTATTTACTTGGTTTAGAATCAATACTTTGTGAAATTTAATTCGTTCACTCAAATGTACATACGCGAAGAGAGAATTCAGCTGTTAATTGCCCGCATTAGGATCTAAACGGTGTGTGATTAATAGTATTCGATAGAGTTAAATTTTCTAATAAAGATTAATGTTGTTATTCAGGCAGTATAAATTTGTAAAAAGGGTAGTATATTATACAAAACAGATATTTAAATAGACTTCAAATGCACTTGTGGTGATAATTACGCCTGTCGTCCCTTAATTATAGGTGGAATAACCAGAAAAATGAGCGTGTATTGAAGAGCGGGAATAGAAAAAGTTCAATTCATGCATGAGCGAGTAATTAGTATTTAAAAGTAACAAGCTGTGATCGTCGAGGAAAGGATTATTGCACTGTGAAAGCAATGCAACAACACAATCGCATTTAAAACTGAATTCCGAATGCAATAAACGCGAACATTATTTGTTTGAAAATTAACATCTGGAATAATTGATGTATGTCCCGCTTAAATGTTCTCTTTACGCTATAAATATTATTCCATCATTACCTATAAATGTCAAAAGTACTCAAGAAGATTATAGAGATTTTCGAAGCCAAAAATATATACAATGTTCTATTAACCTAGTTAGCCTGAGCTTGCGGAAAATAAATAGTGTAGAATTCAAAAAGGCCACTTCACTAGAAGGGGTTTGCAGGCCGTGTTTTTAATGGAACTCCATCTATGTTTGGGCTAGTGGATGGGCAGGACTTTAGCGAGCTGTAATAAAATTCCTCTATCGTCCGAAACGCGCGAAAACTCCGATTTTCAGTTATATGGAATTTTAATATCCCCATTTCCGCACTACCACTTTTCGTAAACGGATTGGAAGTCCGGCTTTTAGCAGCTTTAGTGCAAATTCAAGTGTAAACTTCACGATATTTTTTTAAACTTGAATATCCAAACGCCCGAATATTATAATCTGAAGCTAAAACTCCAAATACAAAGCAAAAAAGGTGTCAGTTTTTAAAGGGAAGACCTGTTAGTTTCGCTGTTGCTTTGAGATGCAATTAAAAATATAAGAAGTTGTGATAGGGTTCTTTGTTTTTATTCAAAAGAACATTTGGCGATGAGGCAGCTATATTAATAAACGTATATTCACAAAAAAACCAACCTGTTTGTATCCTACACCAAAAAAATTCCTTGCACCAGCATACAAAACTTTGCAACCCTAGTTTGAATGACAAGATTCATCTTAGTAAAAGCAGCACGGAAAATACGTCGTTTCAACTAAAATATGTATATGTTTTGACAGGGCAAAAGAGTTTCAAGAATTTCTTAACGTCTTTACAGCCTAGATGGATCTATGAATTAATTTTTTTTTATTTCAGTAATTTTTTGTTGAAAAAATAAATTCCGTTATTCTCTGCTGATAATACAGATTTCTTGACAAATTGAACTTGTAGCACCTGGCATAATAATGCGTATATTTCTGGAAAAGGATTCTTCTCTCGATTCCTCTAGTAGCTTAACGGGAAAGCAACCGATCCGCATCTTGAAAATCATCATCACAGTTTCAGAATATATTTATTTTTCTTAGACCTGACTTACACTCGAAGAAAAAAGTCTTACATCCAACAGATTCCTTGCAAGCATCAATTGACTTTAACAACGATGAGGTTAGGTGTTAGCAAATTTAAACACCAGATTGAACATCAAACTTTGAAGACTAAACCCACTTGAAAATTGTTATAAAAGAGCCAATTGTGCTCACGATAATAAATATACTCCACTGCTATCAAAAATATTTAAAAATTAGGTGAGGAATCAAAATTCCGACACAAATACTTTGCACCTCTCTCTTGGCGACACAACTTAGAAAAACGGCGCGATGTGGCTGAATGTTGGCGTTTGTTTACGAGGGAAAACATATTTGATATTCATAAGTATTACCCAGAGTTGCCATGTTAATGAAACTAGGTCACGTTTTCTAGGTGTTATTTTGTTGGTATAGTTGAATCAACTATATATGGCCATAGTTTTATTATTAAGGCATCCTTGTCATTCCAACTAGATTCAATTTAACTAGAGCCAATTGTTTGTTTAGAAGAAATTTTTTTATTTTATGCTCGTATAGAAACGCTGCAGCGCTTTAATCGATGCCAAAATAAATTTTATTTAACGCAGATGTAATTAAAGCGTTTTATCAGAGTGTATGTAGTTCTGAAAGTGACCGTCTATACAACAGGAGAAGGAACAGCGAATGCGCATGTGCAGCTGGTGCGGTGTGGTGCGGAGTACGATTGTGATAATAATCGTTCTGCGCAGATGCACATCCTCTGTAGCCCGTATAAGATTATGGATGCGTCAACTTAACCTCAAATGTCAGACATGTCAAACTTGTAATTCATATCTTTGTTATAATAAAATATCGTATTGAGCCTAAAATAAATGTAAGTAGGCAAACACATTTTCGTCCGAAGATGAGTTTGGAATATCGAAGCGTGGACCAGCACGAAGCTATCCAATTTATGTGGCGGCGTATAACATTTTTAGAAGAATGCCATTTTTTTTAGTTTTGCTATGATAAAAAGTAGTTAATAATTCCGCAAAAAAGATCTCGAAATTAAATACTTTGTTTAGTATAATACACCAATTTTGAAACTCTTCCGGACAAGTTCGCTATATTTTTAATGCCTTAAATGTAATTTTAAAGAAATGTTAAACTTATAATAAGGCATATAGACAGAAGTTTAATGAGAAATGACAAAGTTATACTTTGATTAATGATATTTCGAATATTTAAGAATATTTTTGGCTACAAATTTACCAAAATTATCTATGCACTTTCTTCTTTTAATCGTCCACATCTTTCAGCAAGCGAAACCTTGCATGAAGTATTATTTTTTATTTCCTTGGGTAGTAATTCGACGATTTCAGTTTTTCCGTCATTACTTGTAAGTATGATAAATGTAAAAAAGCACTGAAATAGATATTTTACAAAATAGTACTTTCTTAAATGTTAGGATCATCCACTAATTTGTATAATCTATTTTTGCTTTAAAGTTTCTGTCTTTTATAAGAATATTAATGGAAATTAAAATATGCATTTGGAATGAAAGTTCAGTGATATTGAAAAGTTTGCTCCTTTAGATTGCACGATTTAAAAATTAACTAAAAATTAATATCATAACTTTCTTCATTTTTAAAAAGAAACTAAAAAAGCTGCTTCAAGCAGAAAAAATTCGAATCTAAAGGCAAGATTGTGTTTCAATCCAAGTTTTGTCTCATTATCCCACAAGTCTTGATATTATACTTACTTACTTGTTTAGAATTCAATAATCTGTCATTTGAAGCAATTAGAATTAAGAGGACGCCAATAAAAGAGTATTTCCATTGCCGTCCACTTAATTTCAAGTGCTTCAAATTACAGATTATTGAATTCTGAACAATTTAATGTCAATACAGTCAATGTTGACTACGTCAATAATAGAAATATTTCGATTTCTGTACAAAAATTTAAATCTTGTTGACTTTAATGTATTTAAAAATGGTAAATTTGAATTATTGAACAAAAAGATACATATGTATAGGTTCCATATGAAATTCTTAAATTTTAAAAGTTTTCGATTAAAAGATGTTGAAGACGACACACTAAAATTTTAGTTGCTCCACATTATAAACGATCAATTTAAAATAAATTAATTTTTAGGGCTTCTATCCTTAATTGTTCAATTATAAAAACTATAAGTTACAGCTTGAAATTTTACAATTCTTAAATTTCTTTTTGAAATCGTACAATTTATGAATACAATATAAAGTTGTTAAATTTTTAAAGTCTTCTGCTTAAAACGCTAAAATCGTGAAACCTTACTTTAAAGTTATTCATTCTCACAGAGGATGATATTATTTATCTCTTAGAAAAAATCTTTACAGCGCCCAAACTTTACTTCTACATCATGTTATTAACAACATTAAGTGCTGAATATTTTCATTAAATAAACTTATGCATTGCAGAATTATTCAACTGAAAAATTTGATCAATCTCGAATTGAATGATTTTTCAAATACAAAATCTTCTATATCTGAGTTCAGCATCGGTGGAGTTTTCGCAACTGCAGGACTTTTATTGGAAAAATTTCGTGGGAAATGAGGTACCCAGACAATTTTATATGGAGTCGCATGTTCAGGAACACCTGCACATGTTAAAAGCGAAAGTATACGACCCTTCTACAGAAAAAACTAATACTTAATTCAAATGGAAAATTGTACTTACATTAAGGTGTCATAAAAAGAAGCATATGAAATGTCAAATTAAGGATGTCTTTTAATTATTAGAGTAAAGAAATAGAATGAAATTAAGGTAGTCAATACCTAAACCGTACCATTTTGAAAATTACCATATTTTCACTGAAAACTTATTTCAAGTTTGAAATTAACTAAAATAAAGAACTTTCTTAACTAGTTGAAAGTAAGACTCATATTTATGTTCAAATAATGAATTACCTCAACTCCCGGACCCATGAGTCCTACCCTGAAATCACATGAATTATAAAGATAATCCTTATAAAATCCTCTTCGATTTTTTATAAATGCGAAAACAGAATATTTTTTCTGCACTACAAAACCACCTTAAAAATGAAAAGTTACTCAAAACACATAAATATTTAGTTGATTGCTTATTTCAAGTCAAATGTAAAATTAAGTGCAATAAAATTTGTATTATTTTTTTGTACTGTGCCGATTTGGTGTAAGTTCATTTTTGAATTACTCGTAGCTAACCAAGAGCAGTGTGAAAACATGAGAGAAAAAGTGCAAGATGCAAATTAGGTAGACACACGGTGTTTTGTAGAACGGTGTCAAGCTTGTCGATGTAGCTTTACGGTTTTTTATCATCAGCTGCGTCCTAGTATGCACGGATATGACGACAGGCTGTGGCCGGAACAGCCCTTTTTTCTGCACTATTCTCGTCACGAGAACATATTGCTTTGCTTCAGAGTACACTGTGCATCGTTAACACAGAGCTTCAAGCATTAATTTTCACTTCTTCCTCTCTTAACTCTTATGACTGAGTCTGTTTTTTAATCGATGTGCAAATTCCACCAACATATTTTTGTGACGAAAAAATTAAGCACATACCTTTCTTCTCACCCTCTCTCATCTGAAATTCCTCTAGCGCAGAGAAAAGAGAGTAATGAAATTTTTAAGTGCCGAGAAAATGTGTAGCGTCGATCCACAAAATTGCTATGCAGAGTAGAATAAGGAATCTTCAAATTATACCCCCATTTATTATTACGGTCAATGTAGAACAATTAAGTTCATCTATGCAGAACTGCTTCACAGAAAGTCTGAAGATTGTTTTAATCTGCAACAGATTAAATATTCGTTTCATAATGTTCTCCTCACATCGAACTTTTTATTAATATAATGTATAATTTTTTATTGAATGTAATCTTGACAGATTTATGAATATATTGAGAAGTTACTTTTTGGTAACATCATGTCTAGGGATACCGAAAATATTTAGTCTATGCTCCTCGAATTTTGGTGCACCTGAACACAGTCTTTTTATAAATATTTGAGCAGTTAGGAAAGTTTGAATAAAGACTGAAATGTCTGGAAACCGACAACGTTTTTCACACATTGATTATACTCAAAGGGAGCGCGGTAAGCATTTGGCAGACAGTAGTAGTGATCATATTGTGGTCAGGCGCTTCAGGTGACCGTTAGTTGAACCTCGGTTCGAAAAACTGTTCTGATGACCAATAATAATATCATTTCAATTTCTAATTAACATGGTAACTTTAAAAATAAATGGAGTCCGAAAAGAAGGGATACAGTAGAACTATAAAGCCCAAATTTTTTGAGAAATAAAGTTTTGGCAAAAGGTAATTCTTTAAAAATGAAATACACGTTCATGAGACTCATCGCTACTCATTACTACATTTAAAAAAATGTAAATCTGAAATAGTGAAATGTGCCTGATTGTCTGCGAGATTTCACTGATTGAAATAGCTGGAAATCGGTCACTGACAATCAGTGAAAAGTTACTTTTTCATTCAGTGAAATAAAAACTTTTGAGAGTTGGCAGCACTACACCATGTCAATTTAGAAGTCATAATAAAAGAAAATTTTAGTATATTCAATCAAATAATCACAAGAAAAACATAAAACCCATAAATATTATCAACTATTAAGAAAGGTGAAAAGTTTCGATGCTTTTAAATACAAATAATCTCACATATAACTTTACTTTCAAGATTGGACTGTCATGTACACACCTGTTCAGTAAGTACTTTTTATACTAGTTAGAGTATATTTTCCCCGCACTTTAATTCAACAGACCTACATCTCGAAAATAAAAAATAAATATTTAATTAAGGAATTCCGTTTGCTACTTAAGTAAAAGAGTAACAACGCCTAAGTTTAAAACTTAGAGATTATGTTACATATGATGTACTTTGGTGTTACTGAACCAATTAGTGAATAAGTCCGAAATCACTGATTAATCAGTGAAAGACCTAACTACTATTGCAATCATTGAATTTTTCACTGATACATATTTAGAGAGTACTTCGTAACATTATCATGAGAATGTTGCTCTTCCCAAATGTTTCCAAATACATTAAAATAATAAAATACTTCTTTTTTCAATACTCAGGAATGGACTTTTGTTTTATTTTTAAATAGTGATTTCAATTTTACAGAATGGTTTTTCGCTCGCTTGAAAAACTCGGATTTTGACTACTTTGGCGCTG
>JAWWLR010000034.1:34254435-34265224 GCA_035041075.1 Acraspis erinacei
TGCGGGGAAGTTTAATAACGTTCTTTCATTTGAAGAAAACGGCTGCTGAAAGTTATAGATTATTGGTTGAAGCTTACAGGAAAAATGTTATAACCCAAAAAACTTGTGAATGATGGTTTCAACGGTTTAAAACTGGTGACTTCGATATAGAAGACAGGAAGCGTCCAGGTCAGCGCAAAAAGTTTGAAGATGACGACTTGCAAGCTTTATTGGATGAAGACTCAAGACAAACGTTGAAACAAATGGAAAATGGATTGAATGGTGCCCAATCCACCATTTCCGAACGTCTACACGTATTGGGAAAGGGCCAGAAGGTAGGGAAATTGGTTCCATACTAATTCAAAGACAGAGACATTGAAAGGCGAAAATCCATTTGTGAAATTCTGCTAGCCGGACAGAAAAGAAAAGGTTTCTTGCATAGAATTGTGACGGGTAATGAAAAGTGGATCTATTTTGAAAACCCAAAGCGAAGAAAATCATGGCTAGCCCAGGCCAGCCTTCAACGTCACAAACAGTGCGCAATATACATGGAAAGAAGGCTTTGCTGTGCATTTTCTGGGACAATAGGGGAGTTGTATATTACGAACTGCTGAAACCTGGTGAAACGATTACTGGCAAACAGTACCGACAACAATTAATTAAATTAAACAAAGCATTGAAGGAAAAACGAGCAGAGTACGCGCAAAGACACGAGAAAGTAATTTACAACATGACAATGCACGGCCTCATGTTGCGAAACCAGTCGAAAACTATTTGGAAAACATTAAATGGGACATCCTACCCCATTTGCCGTATTCACCGGACTTGGCCCCATCGGCCTACCACTTATACCGATCGATGCATCACGGAATTTCAGAGAAAAGTTTCCAGTCTTACAAACAAGTGAGAATTTGGCTCGATGAATGGTTGCCCTCAAAAACTGAACAGTTCTTTTGGGAAGGAATCTATGCATTGCCAGAAAGATGGGGAAAAGTTTTAGAAAACGATAGCCAATACTTTGATTATTATTAGATATACGAAAGAATTTGGCGGCGCATCTGTCCTTTGTAATTTAATATTACTGTAGATGAGTTAATGCCTACGAAAAACTGTCCCTGCCACGAAACGATATCTTTGTTAATTAGTTTGCGTAATATTTTTTTATTGGCGGCGCATTTGAACGCATTTGAAGTTATGGCGTTGATATAACTTTCTCAATGACTCGCGACCTACGACCTACTTTTCTTATCTTTAAAGTAGAAAACATTTTGACTTTTTATTTTTAATTATATTATAATATAGCCTTTAAAATTATAAAACAAAATTCACAAAATATATAGCTTACAATCTGACATAAGATAATTTACCGGAAGAAACCAAGCAGTCGATTATATCGCATTTCATATGTAACTTTTCTTTTTTCACATGTCATTTTTGTTCTGAAATTCACATTATATGTCAAAGCTCACTTTAGTAAGAGACAGATAAATAAAATATGAACCGCAATGTGAAATATGAAATCATCGAGCCATGTGAAAAAAGTCTTAAGTTTTTTTTAAACAAAAAAGAGAAAATTCTTCAGAAAATTTGACATTTTTCATCATGAAGTCCTTGAATTGCATTTATGTAGAATGATCTTTCGGGAATATATTTGGCTAAGATTTAAAAATGATACTTTGGAATTTTAAACATCGAAATAAGGAAATAAAACATTTTTTAAATAGTATGCTCTCTTAATTTGAACCTGTGAGAAATTGGTAACTGAATCAAATCAGTAAAAAAATACTTTATCGCAATGCCCTTTTTCTGATGTAATTATCTGGGAATAGATCACTGATTAAAATCAGTCAGGATTTTCATTTAAAATCAGTGAGATTTCACTCCTTCAAATTTAGAGAGTGGTTTTCTTGATTCCAAAAATAAACAATTTCCTTAATAATTTCTCGGTAATTATTATATTGAATATTATGTCTTTTGGATAAGGACCATGCAATATAACTACAGTTTCTTTTAGATAACGAAACCCATCCAAGAAAGTTTTTGTTGATATCTCTGAAATTTAACCCGATGATACAATGCATTCTTCTTTAGAGAAATTCGCTCAATAACTTCATTTTTACGATTTGTTACACTTCTATAAACCTTTCTAAATTGTCCTACGTTGTGGAAATTTAAATTTGTTTCTGTCAGGCAATTTCTTCCCAAGCAGGAATCCCTTTTAGAAATTCAGCTTTATGGAAAGGAGAAAATTTCCAAATGCAAACTTCAAACTTTGAGCGCTTGAAATGGGCAGTTTCCAAGTTTCTGCATTTCGGGCATGGCAAATTTTGAATTTTAGACTTCCAAAATCGAAAGTTACACTTACAAACTTCCAAAGTAAATGTTAACTTAGAATACTTGCAGCATGCAAACTACGTTTGAAACACTTATATTTCGCAATACACTAGTGGTTTAACAAAAAATTACAAATATTAGACAAATTCAAAGAGAAGCAAGGTTAACGAGGAAAAATTTAAGCAGAAAAAGCTAAACGGTGATGAGATTACTTTTTCACAAAATTGTATTTTCATTTAAAAAATCAGACTTTTTCGATTTTTTACACATATTTCAGTAAAAAAATAAGGGTTTGCAATTCTTGACCCTAAAATTGAGTATTTATTTATATTCAAATATCTTTTAATTTTTAATAATTTTAACTAAATGAATAAATTACACTAAATCTTTTTTTCATATCTCGATGGTTATCATAAAGCTTCAACAATTATTTAACAATTGGAGATATTACTATCGAAATAAAAAAACTTGTCCTAGCATGACAATTACTTTTTATGTTAAATGAATGTATTTTTTCATGAAAGATATAAAAATATGCAGGGGTCAATAGGTTAACTATGATAAGAAATTAATATGTTTTACTTTGATCAATGATACTTCGAATATCTGCGAAGATTCTTGTTTCAAATTATGCCAAAACACATTTGAACTTTCTAGTTTTAATCGTACCTTTCTTTAATTAAAAAAATTTCTCCTGAATAATGATTTCAGATTTTCCGTCATTGCGAGTAAGTGTGGGACGTGCAAGAAAGAAAACAAAAATCGAAATTATACAGGATTTTACTTTCGTAACAGTTAATGAAACATCAATTAAGTCTATACAAATGTTCATATTTAATGTTATTGACCAATTAATAATATGTACTTGCATTTTTTGGCAGATTCTTGTGTTTCGCAATAAAAAGAAAGACAAAAGACAGATTCTAATATCAGATTTTCCCAAGTCTCATGTTTAATTGTTCGGTCATGATTCATCCTTAAAAATAATAAAAATGTAGAATTTTCGAGAAAACGACGGATGATCAAGGAAAATATAATACCTTCCTTGATTAAAAAAAATTAATTAGGGTGCTTTATGTATTAAAAAAATTCAATTTAAAAGACCAGATAACGCACCAGAAGAAAAGAAAGCTAAATAATGTAAAATCCACTTTTTCGATATTTTGAGTTGACTTTAAAAATCATCATTTCTATATTTTTACATCTATTTCAGTAAAAAAATAGTATTCAAATATTTTAAAATTCCAAAGATCTTTATCTAAATAAATGAATGATACTGAGATATTCCATTTCTTTAAAAAATTGTCAGTCATTATAGAATTTTGACATGTATTAACCGATTTGAGATATTATTATGAAAATTAAAAAATATTATACTAACACTACAAATGTCCCATTTTCTGTGAAATAGTATTATGTGTTTATGAGATAAATAAAAGTATAAATTTTAGATGATTTATTTAACGATTTATTTATTATTTTCAATAATAATACGAGGAAAAGCTAAAGGGTACTAATATAAGTTCATCGCCGTTTCCATTAAATTTTTACATGCCCATATAGCATCATCTATTTTTTTCACAAAATGGTGATAGAACTGATCCATCCACCTACACAAAAAATAATCATTCACTCACTCAATTGTAAATTTTTTCTCTAGAAATGTATTTTGCCTTCCTTGTAAAATGAGATTTATTGGATTGAGCACATTTAGCATTTCCCGCTTTAATTTTGCTATTGAATGTTCGTAATTTTTATTTGAACTAATACGATGCAAATAAAACTTATATAAGCAACGTGCTGTGTGTTTCTGGCAGGAGTTATTTTGGATGAAGGCGAAAGACTAATATAACTATCTAGGAAAGAAAACAGGCAAATGTCAAAATAAAATGTGACTTTTAACCGAAGACAATAATAAGAGTGTAGCAGCATAGCTTTCAAGTTATAGAAAGCACTCATCAGGAGTCTGCCATTGGGATTATCCTGGTAGACGATCCCATTATCTATAATGGGATTGTCGACTAGAACCTAATGGTTTCCATTCTTTTCTTCTTGTAGCGCGAGGTGGAAGATAAAGTTTCAAGACTTGGTAAATTTGTTGGGCATGCACGAGATCCGGTAAAAGATCGTGTCAGTAGATATTTATCTCCATTCCTGTATATTCGACCGTAAACACGATCTGCAAATTTTGACGCAATAAATTTACGTCGAAGTTTTCTTAAAATCTAATGAGGAAAGTTTAATAGAAATTAATGTTGAACTCAATTTTTTAATTTTTCATTCAGTTTAAATTAGAACCGCCACAAGCATAAATTTATTTATTCTGAAAGAACATACTTTAGAACGATACATAAAAGAGGAACTTTTAAGCGAGATATGAGGAAGAAAAAAACCCAAATGGAAGAAGCAAAGTGAAGAAAAATTAAATTGAGCAGAAACCTGGAACTAAAGTTTGGATCCTATTTTTCTGTGGTGAAACCGCTTCAATTTGGACGTCAATTTCAGTCTTTTCTATATTGCAGCAATTTATCCTTAGCGAAATTGGTTCAAACACTTTTTGTTACAGACCTACAATAACTTAAATTGAGACATAAGTTGGAGGAAACGAACATTAAAATATGGCAGTTTAAAAAAAAAATATATATATATATATATATATATATTATTTTAATTTCTTGAAAGTGAAAAAAATACATTTCGTGAAATTATTATGAAGTAATATTGCCTAACCCATTTCGTCCCAAATGTCCAAAATTGTTCCTGAACTTTTAACGCTCTAGCTTTTTACTTAATCGGTCTAAAAAATTGCGAGGCATCATTTTCGATAGTTTAAAACCTCCTCTTTCAAATGCCGTGGTCTGAATTGGCCCATGATTTTTTGAAAAAAGTTATAATGACTTTAAAAGAAAACAAAATTTTCAATATTTTTTTATCAAAAATGTCGAATTTTGAACACCAAAAAGTAGAGCCCGATCATCGCAAATGCCATAAATCGTGGAATTTTTATATTCTATTTAAAATACCGTTGGGGTTTTTTTCCGAAATTTAAGATGGCGGATCCAAAATGGCGCATTAAAGGTGAAAAAAAATTGTAATGCAAATTTCTTTATAAATACTACATTTTTTGCAAGTAAGCTATACCTGATCATTATAATAGTATTGTTCTGTGTTAGTTGCAGTATTATAACAATATAAATAATTTGTATGCTACTATAAAAACCGTTAATTTACACTGGAGTCGCGGTACTGCGAACAGTTTGCGCAGGCCGGCCCTCAATAGTGAGAACACGTGAGGGGACCCCACTCCTCCAACTATTTACTATGCGCAAATCTGTGTGAACTTTCAAACTTCAAGTGAATTTTAACAAAAGCTCATATCGTTACAGTTTATAATGATTATAATAATCAGTTATAGCTTACTTGCAAAAAATGTATTATTTATAAAGAAGTTTGCATTAAAAATTGTTTTTCACTTTTAATGCGCCATTTTGGATCTGCCATCTTCAATGTCGAAAAAAAACCAACGACATTTGAAAGAGGAGGTATTAAACTATCGAAAATGATGTCTCACCATTTTTTTAAACCGATTAAGCAAAAAGTTAGAGCGTTAAAACTTCAGAAAATTTTTTGTACATTTGGGACGTAATGCGTTTAATGGTGGCTCAAATACGGAAATAGTAATGTTTTTGGATTACTTTCGTGTAACAGAACGAAAATGCGCATCGCATTTTTCGTTCTTTTCAGAATTTTTCGGTACATCAACCTGAGTACGTGAAAATAAGAACTTTTTGATCAGTTTCATACTATATTGGCTCTTCTATGTTGTAGTTCACTCTGATTAGAACAAAAACTATTGTACTGAAAATAACGAGCAAAATGGCATTTTTTATTATTTTGACCACGATGCTAAACTAGAAACCGAAACATGGCCCAAAAATTTAAAAAAACACATTTTTACGTCGATTAGGGGGGAGGTAATCATAAAATTTATTAGTATGGTTTCATTCAGTATCCACTCCTCTTCAATCCTAAAAAACTTGACACATTTCGATTAAATTCTAAAGTGTGAACTTAATTTCTCGAAAATCCTTATTTTCCCCACGTTATTTGATTGGGATTTAGAAGTATCCAGTTGATATCTTAATATTCGAATTTCGAAAAAATATGGATTTTCTTTTCCGGGAAATGGAAAATTTTGCGGGGATGACTTGCCCGGTTGCTCAAAAAGCGTTTCTGAACCAACCTTGTGCGTATTCTTTCAGAACATTCTTCTAGAACCCACGAATATTTGTTTTCACAAGATTTAAAAACATTAAAATGATTTGTGTCGAAAAATTTGTACACTGTAATACGAATAAAAATACTCAAATTGCTTTTTTAAAAAGGCTGCGGACTGAACTTTCGGTACAAATAGCTAAATTTTTTGGTACGAATAGGGGTAGATGCAAAAGGGACTTTTTCGGTAAATGTACACACTCCCTGAAATTTTTACGTTCTCATCATTTATTATTGAGAAACATTAGAATTGTCGGAAATTTGACACCCCCATCTTTCAACGGATCTCCACGTTTCGTGACCCCCTGAATCCGAAAATCAAGTTTCACTCTTGAAAAAATGAAAGATCAAATCCATCTTTGGCACACTTTTTTTAGGTTCCAAAAGAAAGAACGAGTTCGTTAACCAGCCATTGTCGATAAAAATTCAAAAAGTGAGCATATTTTGAATGTTTTTGAGACCATTTTTTCTGAATTTAAAAATTCTATATGCGGATATTTATAGTATTAGAAAAGGTGAACAATTTATCATAACGACTTTTTTCGATAAAAAAAATATTCTCAGAGTTATAGCATTTTCAAAATTTTTGTAATCAACCGAAAATCCAAATTTTAAGCCAAAAAACGCACGATGTGAAAAAAATTCAAGAGAAGGAAAACATTGCTTTTTGATAGCCCTTTAAGATTATCATAATAACTTTTTAGATTTTCTTGAAAAATCGAAAATTCAAATTTTGATTGCACAAAAAATAATGAAAAATAAAAAATTAAATTTTCGGGTAAAACTAAGTAGGATACGAAAAAAATGAATTAACAAAAATTGTGATTCCAAAAAAAGATCTACAAATTCGTTATTAATCACTTCTTGATAGGACGCGTACTTTTTGTTTTATTCGTGAAAAATAACTTTGAAAATAAAAAAAAATAAAAAAATTGTGTAAAAACGACAGAAGTTACGAAAAAAATGATTTAACAAAAATTGTTTGCACGAAAAAGAGCTACACATTTTTTATGAATCACTTTTTCGTAGGAGACATAGTTTTGGTTTTAATAATAAAAATAGCATTAAAAATAAAAATGAAAAATCTGCTGAAAAACGATAAAAGGTATTATATTCTCATAACTTATGATTGAGAAAGTATTAGAATGGCTAAATGACGCAAACGATGAAAAAAAGCCTCAAAGAGAAATTATAGCTTTTGGAAAATCCTTCAAAATGTCTTAACCATTTACCAATAGGATTCGTAATTTTGTTTTTATTTATCGTAAGTAACATGCATAAAATCGAAAGTGCCAGTATTACGCCAAAAGACACGATATAAGTAAAAATTCTGAAAGAAGACTTGTAGGAAATTTTTATTTATCCATAAAAAATAATATGAAAACAAAAATCCTATTCTTAGCATAGCAAGATGTTTGAGCAACTTAATCTTTACCTATACATGATTAAGTAGAAAATTCAGAATATGAAGACGTATATAAATACTGCGATAAGTATCCGAGCGCGTAGCGCAAGACTACGCAGACGCGCGCCGTAGGCGCGCTTAAATTCTCGAGCCGCGCGCCCAGCGCTCGATAAGAATGTGCCGGCGAAGTGGGCAGATTTTTATTGTATATGAACCCTCAAAAATATTTTGAAGATGAGACATTCGCATGTTATTAAAATGATAAAATTATGGTTTCCGGTCGAAGTATGCAAGATACAGACAAATGTTGAGAACCCAAATGGTTTATCCAAAATAACTATAAATTTATATTATATATTTTAGACATATTTATGAAAAAAAAATATAAACTTGATTTATTACTTTTTTCGAAAATTATTTGTAAATAATTAACATTATAACAAATCAAACTATGCAAGGCAGGGAAAAATTTTTTAAAATTATAATTATTTTTCTTCAAAAACCATCCATCCACACAGTGTGTAGCTTTTTTTTGAATAAGAAGAAAATGTCTCAGAAGTATTTACAGAAATATTTTTAAGCTCCTTTATTTAAATTGCTTTTTTACATAAATTTTTACAAGTTAATTATTTTCTTCCAGATTCATGTTTTTTTCTATAATTATTACCTTATTTCAGTTGATTGTTACGGTGGACCCCGTGAAGCCAGGCAACTAAAAAATTTCGTTGCTGGGCTTCACGGTGTTCGCGTACAATATGGGTTTAAGAAGTCTTTTGGCCGATCTGAATGCCCGGTCCTTGTTCTGCATTAATGAATCGTGATGAGTAACATTATTAACACTGATTATGTTGCTCAATATCTGTCACATTACTCTCTTCATTACCGAGTGAGTCACGCTTATCACGAAACGGAAAACTCGGCAAACAAAATCAGGGAAATAAACACCTATGCCATCCCTATCCTCACGTACTCATTTGGGTTGATCAAATGGTCTCAACCGACCTTGAAAGTTTAGAAAAAAGCGTCTCCGTAGAAATGATCAAGTACCGAATGCGCCACAGTAATTCGGCGACTGAAAGGGTAGTTCTACCACGAAATAGATGGGGTAGGGGCATTTTGTCGATGGAAAAAAACTCTCGTAAGTCGCAAGTTATACATTTAGGAGACTATTTTAACATAAAGTGTGATGTAGCTGGCATCATTCATCAACAACTTGCCCTGAACCTAGGACACTTAACAGAATGGATGCCTTTCTATACATACGTTCCAATACCCGTTTTAGGAAACGATCCATATACCACGTGGGCAATTTGTGAGCACTTTCACCTCTCCCTCTCCCCCTCATGGACAGCCGTGGTATTTTGGCGACCCCCCCCCCCTCCCCCTCTCCACGATACTCTCTCCACGTGCACATATTTGTTAAAAATCTAGATATTATTGATCCTTGAAGGCAAGGAGGCCAAAAGGAGCTGCGAATTGGCTGAAAATTCGGATTTACTTGAGAACGTAAGCTTAAACCCCTCCATGAACCTGACCACATGGTATATGGATGGCTCCTTGGGATGTTACTATCTAGAAGGATCATTAACTTCGAGCCAATCGACCTGACATCGTGATGCGAGAAAAAAAGGTGCAAGAGGCTACATCATCGACATTGCTTGTCCACTAAACCAGCTCTTTAAGGCAACCTAATACAACCAAGATCTTGGAGTATATCAAGCGAAGGCATAAAGTAAATACAATATGGAGGAATGTGAAACATGCATCTCTTCATCCTATTGTGATTCCGGCTACAGGCAATGTGCACGCAATATGCAATGCACATATTGTATATTTAGGAGTCAGTAGAGCACTGGCAGCAGCTCAGAAGGCGGTTTTCTTAAACACTTGTTGCATTGTAAGAAAAATTGTGGACCTTCAGGAAGAAATCGCCTAAAAAACTTTCGAGTGGTAGATGGTAGCTCTGAGAAAGCATCCAAATTCTACGATTGTCACCTCCAACGCTCGCGGATTAATTTTGCACCTACAACATTATCGCAAAAGATTTCAAAACTCACATTAAATTAACTGATAACACCCGAGAGCAAGTTTAAAAAAGAAATATAAACATCAAACAGTGACCCGTTTTCTTTACATGGATGACCTTAAGCTATACACTAGTTTGAACCAGAAACTACAGCAATTGATGCATTTCACAAAGCAGTTTTGCAATTATATCTACATGGACTTTGGACTAGATAAACTCAGAACAGTGCATTTAACCAAAGGAAAATTAGGGACCGCAGAGCTAGATAACGATTTCGAGAATGACATCGGGGCAATTGCAGAGGAAGAGCCATATAAATACCTGGGTATTCAATAAAAGAGATGGATTGATTCTGTAGAGTTATCTTAACTCGGCAAACAAGATCAGCTATATCAACAACCATGCCATATCTCTCCATCAGCACTGTTTCTCATAACATTTTATAAAGATTGGTAGCTCTAAAAAAGTATGCAGATGTGAAAATTTCATCTCTAACTGCCCTTTCTGCCGCGTAAGTTTATCCGCGGCTAGAGACCAGACCCTAAGGAACGATTTTATCTCGCGCAAACACGTTTCGGCTACAACTTCTCACATATTATAAAATATATAATCATAACAAATAAATAAAAATCCATTATTTCAATTGCACTTGCCTCTAAAAACATTCCTGAGGTTGGTAAAAATATTTTAATGTATATATATGGGACGTTTCACGTCAACCGGATCACCTGCGCTCCCAAAATTTGAAGCAACGGAAAAATACGTGCGAG
>JAWWLR010000034.1:34265324-34283497 GCA_035041075.1 Acraspis erinacei
CCCCTCCCCCGCCGAGTGAGTCACGCCTACCCCGAAAGGGAAACGGCTTAATGGTGTAATAATAATAATAATAATAAAGTTAATAGATTGTCCAATATTGTCCTTTTTGTATTTTCGTGGATTTTTTTATGCTTGAAAACCATAAAAACAATTTTTTAAACATTTCTTTCAATTCTTTTGAAAAAAACATTTTCCTTCAGATGTGCAAAAAGCCTCAATTGAATATGGAATTTGAAATATCCCCCTTAATGTACAAAATGAACAAAGAGTCCATTGCTTTCAAACTATTCTTAATTTTCTTAATTCACCTATTCTAAACAAACAAAAATTTCAAGATAACTTACATTTTATTCCAACAATACAATTTGTTAAATATAATCCGAATATAATTTTTCTAAAAGCAGATAAAGGTAACGTAACTGTTGCATTTATACGATCACAATATTATGACTACATAAAATACATAAAGAGGGAAATCATTCATGGCTAATAGATTCTTCTATAAACACTCCCACTGTCAAATTAGATAAATTTCTTTCAGACCATTTAAGATTAATAGCAGGTGAATGACAGTATCATTTTAAAGACAGCTGGGATTTTGTTAATTCCCTTAAAAGCTTTAAATTTCCAAAACATCACATTCTGGTTTCTTTGGATGCTAACTTATTACGTAATATTCCTCTTAATTTAGCTGTGCAAAGTATTAAGAATAATTGGATTTGATTGTCACTAATACTCTTATTCCTAGGGGGCAATTTTTTAATGCAGTAGAATTTTGCCTTATGTCTACCTTGTTTTTTAAATTTAATAATAAAAATTACAAACTAATAGAGGGAATAGCTGTGGATTCTTCATTATCGCCAGCAATAGCGAATATTTTAATGGAAGCACTTGAATTATATTGTTTATCTTCACTCAGTTGCAACATACCCTTCTACAGAAGGTATGTTGACGATATCTTTATGATCAATCCTAAACATAAACTGCAAGAAGGTTTAGAGATTTTCAATAGCTACGATTCAAATCTTAAATTGACGTTTATAAAACAACTGAACTCCACACTTAACTTTTTATATATCTCAATCACAAGAACTGATAATGACGTTCTTATAACAAATTGGTATCACAAAGAAACTTGGTCGGGTAGATACGTATATTATTTATCACAAAATCCTTGGCCTCAAAAGAAAGGGGATGATTTTTGGACTTATAGATAGGGCTATTAAATTATCTAGAAGCTCCTTTGGTTGTTGCTATACTGGTCTAAAATTTATTTAGTGGAACGTCAACGTTTTGCCCTTCGACGAAGGGCCTCCTCAGGAACATAACTATGTATATCCATATTACGTCTATGAATCAAGTCATTATATGATGCTGGAGTGAAAAAGATCTTGGAGCAAGTCATTATATTGGATTTATACATAATGATATTGATAATAGCAATGCAACAGTAATGCAATGTAGTACATGTTGAAAAAATGAAAAAAGAGATAATAACCTTGTTGTTGGGACATCACAAATCCTTCAGGGCGAAACGTTGAAGTTTCACTAAATAAATTTTAGACTAGTATACCAACAACCAATAACAGCTTCAAATTAATTTTATTACCTGATCGACATCAAATATCATCATCTAACTATTCAATTATGTTCTCTACAATTTAGAAAACAGAACATCCAATTATTAAGAACAATTTTTATTAATAGTGGCTACGCACTGAACTTGATAAATAGATTAATTAAAATTAGAACTGATTCCATTTATAATTCATTTAATTAAAAGAAAACCATTTTCTAAGGTCTTCGCAGTTATTCCTAGTATATCTCATATTACGAATAACATAGCTACTATTTTAAGACAAGAAAATATTAATGTCATTCTCAGACCAACAAAATCCTATTTCAATTTTTTTCCATTCACTAAGTACAAATTAGATATTTTCAAACAAGAAATATTGTTGACTGTTTTTACTGCTTATACTGTGACTGTCGATATATGGGACGCGCGGTAGACAATTAAATTATGAAATCACAGAACACCAATGTCATAATGCAAATGCAGATAATATCACGCTACTTAAAAGATACAGAATTGAAACAGGTCATGACTTTGATTTTCAACATCCGGAAATTCTAGCTTAAGAATAAAATTTAAAAAAATGCCTTACTATTGAATCTTTTTACAATAATAAAGAAACAAAATGTTTTAACCGCGGATATGAAAATTCGAAATTATCGGATTTCTATAGCATCTTATGAAAAATCTAATTTTATTCCACTAGTGCAATTGTAATACATTTGTAGTGATTTCAAACTCGGCGCCTGTTTTCGAATAGTCCATATTCATTGACTTTATGGATGTACTTACCTGACCCTTAATGAATGACTTTGTGAACACTTGTTGAAACTTGGCAGTTGAAAGACCCTATTTGTAAACACATTTTTGCTTCTCGCAAATAAAAGGGTCCACAATTTGAACTTAAATGCGAAACCTAAATCAATGTAAACTCTTTTAGTTCACTCTAAAATCATAGCAATGTGTTCTTATTTTAATTTTTGGTAAGTTTCGGATAACCTATAATTGCAATCTGCCTTTTCGTTTCGATATTATAACCTATCATTTTACCTGTTCTCTTTTCTCACATAACTTTGTTTCTTTTTTATCTTTTACAGTGATATTAATGACTATGTTAAACTAATTAATTTAAAAAGAATAAGACCAATAAGAAACATAAGATTTGTGAGCATTTTTACTTTAAAATGTATCCAGACTTGGACTAAATCTAGACAGACTGAGTCAACATTCTTTTCCATTGCTTAAAAACATGAACGTAAGGTATACTTTTGAAAATGCCTACTTCTTTATAAATCTCTGGATCATTAAGATCGGCTTCTTTTAGTAGCTTTCTACATGCATTTCCTACTAATGCATCTCCATGGTAGTTTTTTGATACAGCGCTTAACTTTTTTATCCACAATAAATCTTTCTCGCGACCGACAACAGAAACTAAACCTTTCCAGAAAAGGTGATTCACGTCAACTTGCTAAAATTGAAGTTAAATTATTATACATTTTTGTATATCATAATAAATATGATCTTCCTCTCAGGAAAGAGGAAAATCGATTTCAGTTGCATGCAATCGTTTTGGTTTGATCTATCCATGGAGCTTGTGCTAGAAACATAATTGCAAAATTCATCAGATACAGCATTTTTTCTTAAATCACTCGGCGTAACAAAGCAATAAGGGCCTTGTTTATTAAGGGGTTTGTCGATGATGCAGTTTGCGGCCCATTTACAATGAGCTTTTTAAATTAATAACTATTGCTCACAAGTCTTATCCTTCTAAACGGTTAAAAGCTTTAATTAAATATCCATCACTTCATCTGTAGTTTTATATTGTTGCTTATTTTAGTGAAATTATAAAATGAATTTAATTATTTGAAAAAAGAACAAAACAGAAAAAATACGAAAATAAGAAAAAAACAACGAAAAAAAGAGAGGCCGCAGATCTTGAATCCATTTTTGTGATACTTTTTTCACCTTGAGGAACACCGTGTTCAACAGTCCTTCTTTCATTTCCTCAAAATTCTCAAAACCATCTAAACAAATTTATTTCATTGTTGTCATACTCCAGATCACTTCTTCTGTTATTTTCATCACCCTATCAATAAGTATCTTTGAATCTATTTTTCTCATAGTATTTAGTAGGGGAGCTTCCATGAAGGATGCCCCAGTTTTAGAGGGAGGACTGTGTAGTCGAATTGTTATAGTCTGTGACAATGTCACAGACATCTCGGAACATAAATTTATAAATTTTCAAAGATTGTGAGTTTGTTTTAGAGTAAAATTCCGGAAAAAAATACATTTTCTACGAAGTAATAGCGTTGATCTAAAATTACGCCGATTGGCTTTAAGAATTTTTACGTTCTCATCGTAATGAGAAGGTATCGGCTTTATGTAAAATTTGACTTAACTTTCGAAAAAATGATCAGATTGGATTGAGCTTTGGCGCACTTTTTTAAGCCCCAAAAGAAAAGGATAATTTCGTTAGCCAGCTATTTTGGACAAAAATGTAAAAAGTGAGAGGATTTTCAATACTTTTCTAACCATTTTGTTTAAAAATTCTACATATAGTTGTTCGTAGTACTGCAGGATGTGAACAATTTATCCTTAAGACAAACACCGCACTATACGAAAAACGTCACAAGAAGGAAAACCTTGCTTTTTAGAGGCCGCACAAGATTATCATAATAAATTTTGGAAATTCCTTAAAACAACAAAAATTCACATTTTGATCCCACAAAACACAATTAAATAAAAATAAATTAAAAATTCCATTTTGCGTTGAACAATTTCGAGACAGAGCGAGAAGATGTACTTTTAATCGTAAAATAAGATAATAAAAATACATATTTTACAATATCAATACATATTATGGAATGACGGAATATAAATTTATTGAAATAATACATGTTTCATCTTAAATGAGGCTAAAATTAATTGCAAAATAAGAAACAAATATTAAAGCAACCATTAAACATAAAATTTGAACATTATTTTGCAATATCTGAATCAGCATCCCCAGACCGAGGTACAGAAATAAATGAAGTAGAACCATCAGTCGCCCGCCCTAGGCGCGCTCAAATTAGCGAACGCGCAATGCGTGCGATGAGAATGTGCCCGCGAATCGGGCAGATTTTTTGTTTTAAGTTTATCCTAGGTGACAAAAATTCGAGAATTAACGAAACATGGTTTAAAATTTTTTCAGAGTATTCTTTATTTTACTCCAAAGTTTATCATCAACATCTACATTAACAAAAACTATTCTCAAGCAAGCAAGTACTGGGACACAATTCATTTGCCGTACAATTATGCGAAAGAAATGTATCCTAGATGCGTGCATACTTTTAGGTTTGATAAAAGTGTATGTCTTCACTTTAGAAAATAAATCATCCCAATGTCACTTGAAAATCACCAATCCCTCTATAAGACCAAATGATGTCGGATCGCAAAATGAATTTTTACGGCTGGTCCCGGGAAGCGGTAGAAGAATTGATCATTAAAAGAATCATCATCTGATACTGGTTCATTCACCATCCCATTAATGCGTATTTTAATCCAATAATTTGTTCGCTCAGATACGAAGGGATACAATCTTCCAAAATGTACATATCCAATGATGCAACCATTCTCTACTACTACTTGGAATTCAATATCTGTTGGTAACCTAAATCCTTGACGAAAATGTGGATAAAACGGGCTCATTGCGAACTCCGCAACATTATAAGTTAAATCATATTCTGCAGCCGGTGCAGGGTGAACTGAGTCCTCTTTATGTGGATAAGCCAATACTGCAATTAAGAAAGATAATGTCAAAATTGAATTATTCTAGTAAATATTGAGTTAATTCAATAAATAGTAGTGTGAGAGAGTAGTTTGAGACAAGAAAAGATTTATGGAAGTATGGGAAAAGTCAGTTTTCATTTATGATCTTTAAAGAAAGCTTTGAAAAAGTATTGTAATATACGGGAAAAGGGGAAAAAGTGATTAATTTACTGAGGTCTCTCCTTATATAGATATTATTGTATTTACCAATAGGATTAGCAGACCCCACCAAGATGAAGAAAATAGTACCAATTACGGTTCCCATTTTTGTTAAATAATGTTGGCCACTTGTAAAGAATCTTTATAATTGTGTGACTAATAAATATTCTGAAAACTGTTTCAAGATATATAGAACTCCTGATCTTAGTTGTTATTAAACATTGCATTTCATGCATGGCCTTAATTTCATGGCTGACTGAAGTCACTAGAATACGTCAGATCTTATCTTATCTTAGATTTCGATAACATTCAGAAGCTTCATAATTATTACCACAATTTCAATTTGAACATTTTTTCTACATTCTGAAATCGATAAACGCCCAGATTAATTTCTTCCAATTCATTTTAATAGAATTTCACTTTTTACTGATGAATTTCTCATAATTTTGATTATAGAGAAAAGCGACTCACTAAAGATTAGTGAAAGGCTTTTCATGTTTAAATTTCAAGTAGTTTCTTTGTTCGTTAATTTTTTCAATTCACACAAAAGGACTGAATTTTTAGTAAAAAAAATCAAAGAAAATAAACAAACTTTTTATGAATAGTCAAATTTCCAAACAAAGAAACCAATTTTTTACATCAATGATGAACTTTTTAACAAAGAAGATGAATTTTCAACTAAAATTATGAATTTTCCAGCCGAAAGGATAAACGTTCTACAAGTCAAGATTTTTCATTCAAGATAAACAAAATTGCATTCAAATTGTGGAACCTTCAAACTATAAGACCTAGCATTTGCATTTTTAATTTTAAACGAATAAGATTAGTTATCTATTATAAAACATGATTTTTTAACAAAGCAAATTCCGCACAAGAAGAATTTTTAACAAAGTGAATTCCTACCGAAGCAGTTGAATTTTCAATTAAAAATGATTAATTTTCAATAAAATAGTTAAACTTTCAACTAAAATATACCTTTTACCCAATTTATGTGGTAATTTTAGTATGAATTTTTAATAAACTTATTGACTTATTATTATTTTAATAATAGAAAAATGGTTGTAATCACCTTCATATAATAGATTTACAATAGTGGTCTGTTAAATTTGTTTTCAAAAAGTCATAAAATTAATTTACAAGTTATTAATGTTGCACAAATTATCATCAGGTTCCTAATTTAAAACTTGTAAGAGAGACCCCAAGGCGGCCAATCCAAAGGCTTGTATATTTGCGAAGGGAATCAATGTCGTCCCGCTGATTGAGCTGTGATCCAGTGACCTGATGGTAATCACGACGGCCCTTAAAGGAAAAGGAAGACTAGTCATGGGATCGGCCTACTTTCCATATGACAGCGATACCAATCCACCAGTTGAGGTACGGACACTGGTTAAATACTGTAAGGTAAGGGGTCTTCCTCTTCTGTTGGGGTGTGATGCTAACTCCCACCACACATTGTGGGGTAGCACGGACGTCAACTCAAGAGGTAATGATGTAGTGGAATACTTAATCACTACTGAATTAGATATTCTTAATACATATATCTGTGTGCGTGTGTGTGTGTGTGTGTGTGTGTGTGTGTGTGTGTGTGTGTGTGTAAATTTAAGATTATAGTTTTACCTTGGAAGATTCTCTCCTCTTTATCTAATAATTTTGCCAGCAATTCCTCCACGTGCGGGTCTAATTCCATTAATGTCTCCTTTTTAGACTTTCGAAGCTCTTGTGTGACCTTCCTTACATTATTTTTTAATGTCACATAAGAGTTCTCTTTGTCCCTTTTATTTGTATGGTCCAGGTTTCTCTGTGTTCGCTTTTCCTGGACCAGCTTTCGTTGCTCCTGTTTCTTCTCGGTATTTACTTTTACTTATTTTTCAGCATTTAGGCATCTATCCTCAATCTGCTTCATCCTTCGTCTCTTTTCTGCAGACTTCTTTTTTAATATTTTACCTCTGAGTGTTTACTCTGAATTAACACCTGTATCGCTTCAACAGCTTCCAACTTAGACTGTTGTAGTTGTTGCTGCTGTTGTTCATGCTGATACTGTAGTTGCTGCTGTTGTTGTATTTGTGCTTTTGTTGTTGAAGTTGTCGCTGCTACTGCTGTTGTTGGTGATTATTTTGACTTCTTTCTGGTGTAATTTCATTGTCATTTTCGAGATTTATTTCCATAACTGAGGCCTTAAATTTTTTTATTCTTGGATCGCGCTCCACTTCATCTGTTTTACTCTCATTTTCAATGGTGTAGACAGTCTGCGTTAAGAAATGTGGAGGCTGCTGTTCCTTAATCTTATGCCCTTCACGTTTCTGATTATTTTTTTAGGGGCATCTCTTTTTCGCCTTTTTAGTGTGGGCTACATCACCAGTTGCCTATTTCCTTTTCTTCTCGATCCCCGTGTAGGTTTCGAGGATCGACGGAGTTTCATTGGAGATGCAAGATTCTGTAAAAAAATATTATTTTATTATTTGAAAATTATCTCCACTTTTCGTGACCCCCTGAATCCGAAAATCAAGTTTTTACGATGGCGTCTGTCTGTGTCCGTCCGGCCGTAAACACGATAACTCTCGAAAAAATGAACGGATCAAATCCATCTTTGGCAAACTTTTTTTATGTCCCAAAAGAAAGGACGAGTTCGTTTAACCAGCCATTTTCGATAAAAATTCAAAAAGTGAGCATATTTTGAAAATGTTTGAGAGCATTTTTTTCTGAATTTCAAAAATTCTATATACGGATATTTATAGCACTAGAAAAGACAAACAATTTATCCTAACGTCTTTCTTCGTTAAAAAAAATATTCTCAGAGTTATAGCATTTTCAAAATTTTTTTAATGAATCGAAAATCAAAATTTTTAGCCAAAAAACGCACGATATGAAAAAAGTCAAAAGAAGAAAAACATTGTCTTTTTCTAGCCCTTTAAGATTATCACAACAACTTTTTGGATTTTCTTGAAAAATCGAAAATTCAAATTTTCATTGCACAAAAAATAATGAAAAATCAAAAATTGAATTTTTTTTGGTAAAACTAGACAGGATACGAAAAAAGATGAATTAACCAAAATTGTGATACCAAAAAAGATCTACAAATTTGTTATTAATCACTTCTTGATAGGACGCGTACTTTTTGTTTTATCCGCGAAAAATAACATTGAAAATAAAAAAAATATAAAATTTCTGGAAAACGACAGAAGTTACGAAAAAAAATTTTTTAAAAATTGTTTTCCCGAAAAAGAGCTACAAATTTGTTATGAATAACTTTTTGGTAGAAGATGTAGTTTTGGTTTTAATCATAAAAATAGCATTAAAATTAAAAATTAAAAATTTGTGGAAAAATGACAAAAGGTACGAAAAAAATTGATAGAAAAAGTTATTCACCAAAAAGAGGATACAAATTTGTAATCATTTATTACATTCTCATCATTTGTGATTGAGAAAGTATCAGAATGGCCAAACAACGCAAACTACGAAAAAAAGTCGCGAAGAGAAATTATAGCTTTTGAAAAATCCTACAAAATGTCTTTTAACCATTTTCCAATAGGATTCGTAATTTTGTTTTTATTCGTCGTAAGTAATATGCAGAGAATTGATAATTCCAATATTACGCCAAAAGGCGCGAGATACGTAAAAATATAAAAGAAGACTTGTATGATATTTTGCTTTATCCATAAAAATAAATATAAAAACAAAAATACTTCAAAGCCTACAGAGTTTTGAGCAACTTAATCTTTACCTTAACTTGATTAAGTAGGGAAATTCAGAATACGAAGACGTATATACATACTGTGATCTAAAAGAGATATTTTGGATAAAGTGTCATTCAAGCATCCCAAATACAAAGAATAAATATCCGAGCGCGAAGCGCGAGATTCAATATCCGCGTGCTCTAAGCGCGCTCAAACTTGCGAGCGAAGCGAGCCGCGTGTAGCGGGCTATGAGAATGTGTCCGCGCAGCGAACAGATTTTTTAAGTATAATAAATTGTGATTTTGGAATGAGATGGAAAAATTACAATTTTGAGAATTTAAAAAACTTTCCATATGAATAAGAAAATTATGTTGTCTTTTTATTAACAGTTTCTTGATATTAGGTGGCCATACAAGGTTTAATTTAAAAAAAATTTGGAATTAAATCCATTTCAAAACAGGCAGGATCTATAGTAGAAGTCATAGAATGTACTGGGGACGGTTTGTGTTGTTTTTCAGATGAAATTAGGCAATCGTCTTTTTCTGATTTGCAAAAAAATTTCCACGATGTTAGGCTTATTTAAATAGTATACTTTTTTTTCGAAAAAAATTCTCTTTAAACCTCTATATATTTCAACTTAGCTGAGATATTGATCATTTCCTTTCGGGCTCTAATAGTTCATCGGCTGCTTTCAAAATCCAGTGGCCCTAATAATGGTTTAGCCTGCATAAAGGTGATAGGATATCTTCTTTATAATCAAAAGCACTAAAAAATATGGGAAAAAGGAGATGGTATTTTCTAGAAAATATTTCTTATTCTTTTTCTTAGATTTTAAAAACATGAAAAAACTATTTCGGGAAAACCCCATATTCTTATTCTTTCAAATACATTTAATTTCTGCTAATTAAAGAACGGCATCATATCAGCTCTATTGCTGGCTTACACATTTTTGAGCCCGGTAGTATTTTTTCCCCTAAGAATATGATTTAAAAATTTTTCTTGTAAATGAGGCAAGATATCGTAGAAGATCAAAAGATATTTTTCATAGAACTCTTTACGCATGCAAATGTATATGCTAACATTTTTTACACATGTCAGTCGTTCTTTGCGAGTAGAATAAGGAAATTCAATTGCAGGAAAAAAATCTTCGGGCCAAAAAAATTATTGAGCCAACATCAAATTTACAAGATGTCATTTCGTTTGTTTTGAATCTTTTTTAGATTTTTGGCCGATTTCAAAAGAAGATCGTCAAAGCTATCAGAATCAGATAGGAAAAAATACGAATTGCTTGATTTCCTCAACAACAAAAAAATATATTTCGGCCCTGAGAAATTCTGCGACTTCAAGTGTAAAACTCGACTAATTTGGAATGGAATCGGTCTATAATTTGGTTTTTATTTATAATTTTTGGAGAATGAGCAATATTGACAGTTTAAATATTCACATAATTTTTATTTTAAAAAAATATTTTTTTAGTTTCATGTGTGACATTTCATTAGTTGCACTGGGTTAGCCATTTTTAAATTTAAAATTTATTGTTTTTCTGCCCACCCTATTGTATTCTTGACACCAAAAAATCTAGAACTTAATAAAACGGAATATGGCAACAAAACTTACTAAGTTTAACATATCCTATTTGTTAATTTCAGTGCAATAACATCAGTTAATACTTAAAGAGCATTTTTTCACTAACAATTTTGCATTTTCAACAGGTGTCTGTAGCAATGACGATGCAGAAGCCGAACATAAAATCGACCCTCTCTGTGAACGGTGAAGGTTCAACTCAGGTGCCTTCTAGATGTCGAGCACCCAGTGTGGGCATCGATGTGGACATGGTTTCCGAATTCGACCCTTCATCATCGGACAGTGGAGTGGTTTCGAGGTGCGCAGTTGTCAAACCCTTGAAACTTCGTCTTTGCCAGCCAATCTTTGGACGGAGAATGATGGGAAAACTAAAACGGGAGCACGGAGATGTGCATGTTCGTCATCATGTGAAAGATATCGCTTCCATTGAAGCGAAACCCGTGAAGCCAAGGGATCCGGAGAGGGAAAAGAGGAGACTGGCAAGAAAAAAGGAAAAGCGAGCTACCTTAATCCTCGGTCTAATCATGGGCAGCTTTATAGCTTGCTGGCTACCATTCTTCTTCCTCTACATCGTTAAGCCACTCTTTCCCAATTTAGCTATTCCCAATGAAGCATTCGCCGTTGCCTTCTGGCTTGGCTACATGAATTCGGCGCTCAACCCAGTCATATACACTGTCTTCAACAAGGACTTCCGCAGAGCCTTCCGCAGGATATTGTTTAAATGAGCCCATGCCGGTGTCTTATTGACACCTTAAGCCCCTTTAAATTACCATTTTTATGGTCCGTAAATCCTTCACCCCACAATTTCACTGGACGCTTGCATAATAAAGATAGCCTGTATTGTCGCCTCGCTACTCACCAAATGAGCCAGTGAGCCTCCTTTTAAATATTTCAATTTAATGGACCAAAGAAGAGTATCTTCACCTAGAATCTCGGATGAGGGAGGAAATTATGGTTTAAATGTCAAGGTGAAAAAAACTCTAGAAAGAGGTTGTTTCGTAAACCAGATCATATTTTTAATACTATTATTGCGGTCAAATCACCAAGGGAAATGGGGGACTTTTACCAAAAGTACTGATAAAATACACTAGTCGTAGAAAGCCCCCACCCCACCGCTTAAAGAATACGATATTATTTTTAATAAATGCACGATTTCAGACCTTTTTTTAACACAGGCATTATTTCTGCTCATACGTAGGAATTTTGGCAACTTTATTTTTATTTTATAATGAATATAGGAAAATTGGTAAAACTAGGAAAACTTTTGGTAAACTTATAAGTTGCCAAAAAATTTGAAAGTACCCCGCACTAAATGTGCAGAAAAAGGCTTCTGGTCCAAATGTCTCGTTAAAATTTCTTTGTAATTACGAATCTACAGATCAATAATTCGAAAGAAAATTGTCAGAAGCATGGACAGTTTTTCCTTCAAGAATGATCGAACTAGCAATTTATACATTTCTTTTAATAAAAATTGGTCTATTATTGATATTTTATCATTTATCACACTTTTTGTTAAATTTGGGTTGATGCTTTATATTTCGTAGATGAGACCTGCTAAAACAAAAGTGTTGCGTGTATGAACTGGACAGATTTACATTTGTTTTTGCACGATATTTGATGCCTTTTTAACATCCCTTGAAGATTCAAGAAAGGAAAACGACATTTCCAAAAACGAAAACAACAGCAGATTTTTTGATAAAGTACTGGAATAAAAAGTCACTTTATAATAAGTGCAGGAAGCGCCTCCTATCAGGAAAAATGTTGGAATTTTATTGTAATAGTTTTTTTGAACATACTGGATTTATTTTAAAGTAATTTTTTAACCCTCTTGAACATTCACGCAAGGAAATTGACATTACCTCAAAATAAAAATCACGGGAGATTTTTTATTATACTACTGGGTTCGGAAATCAATTAACAATAAACTTTTAAAACATACACTAGAAGGAAAAATCGTTGAATTTATTTTAAGGGTGGTTATAACATCTCTGAAATATTCTTGCGAAAAAATCGATATTTTCTAATAGCTCGAAACACGGGAGATTCTTTTATGGCAGTGAATGTTCTGCCGGTACCGGTAAAAAACTTATCTGCCTGAACATTATTACATAACGTTATTGTATATTACTTTATTACATTTTCATTATATTCTTTATTACAGTTTAATGACATTTTTATTATATTGTTAAATTTTATTGTTATTGTACATAATATTATTTCTGCGAGCAGTCAAAGGGCTGCCTTCAATATTATTTCTAAGAACAGCCGGAAAGGTGTGCCTTCCCTCGAGGCGTTGGAAAGGGGTTTGACCAAAATTGTTTCTGTGACTGGTGTAAGGGGTTTGGCCGAAAATTATTTCTGTGACTGGTCAAAGGGGTTCATTCCTGCCTTTACCAGACGTTGGAAACGGGTAGAGGTTTCACCAACATTATTTTTGTGACCGTTCAAAGGGGTTCATTTCGACCCCCACGATACCGTGGAAAGGGGAAAGGGTTTCACCAAACATTATTTCTGTGATCGTTCGACGGGGTTAATCCCCCCCCCCCAAGATACGTTGGAACGTTGGAGGGGTTTCACTAATATTTTTAATCTGACCTGTCACAGGGATCCTTCTCCGCCCCCACGAGACTTTGGAAAGGTGTACGGAGTTGACTCCTTATAACAAAATACTTCTTAAATTACATAATCTTATTCTAAGATGTCTGATAGTCCCTTCCTTATGCTAAAAATACGTTTTTTTACCGGTACCGACAGAGATATTTATTGCTGGTACCGGCAGAAAACTTTTTTGCCGATATCAGCAGGGAACTTTTTTGCCGGTGCCGGCAGTCTATCCACTCCGTTCTTTTATTACATTTTTTAGCTTGAAAAACAATTTAGAGTAAACGTCGCAAACACACCCGAGCAGAGAAAGACGTTGGATTAATTTTAAGAATTGTGTTATTATTTAAATATTCAAGCAAGAAAATATAAATTTCTTATCAACCAAAATCACGGGAGATTTTTTAATCGTAGTGTTGGGATCAGAAATCACTATTACATAAGATTAAGAAACATTTTCCTAGCAGACGAATTCGTTGAATTTATTTTACGGATTTGTAAATTCCTTAAAGATTTAGGAAATAAAACCGACATATCCTAAAAACCAAAATTAACGGAGATTTTTTTATTTATAAAACAATCATATCCTGAACAGAAACATCGTCGAATTTATTTATGGGTTGTTTTAACACCCCTCAATAATTGAAAGCGGTTTCTGACTCCAATAGTATAATGAAAAAATTGCTCGTTATTTCGGTTGTTAGTATATATCGATGTCCTTGTTTAAATGTTTAATGAATGTTAAAGCAAAAGTTAGAATGAAACTAACGACTTTTCTTGCTAGGGTTTATTTTCCACAATTATTCTAAAGCGATTTCCGGCCTCAATATTTTAATAACAAATTTACCCTGATTATAGCTATTAGGAAATGTGGATTTTCTGGTATGATTCTTTAAAGGATACTAAAACCATCCTTAAACGTCCTGTACACACAAAGTTGTGAACCTGTCAAGTTCATGGATTCAAAACTTTTTTTTAGAAAGTCTGATCTACAAAATATATTGTATCTAACCAAATCTATTAAATGTTTTTCAAAAGGATAAAATTTCAATAATAGAGGAATTTTTTATTGAATTGCATGTAAAAATTACAAGTTCGACAATTGTTTGAGTAAAAATTGTCCATTTTCTGATCATTTTCTTCGAACTATTGATCTGCAGGCTCGATATTATAAAAAAATTATGATTAAACATTTTGGGAAAGGCCATTTTCTATACATTTAGTGCGAGGTTCTTTTTAAAATATTTAAAATATTTTTAAAAATTTTTAATATTTTTTAAAAATTTGGTATATTTGAGATATATACGGAAATTCAGAGAACTTACAGGAATTTTATGATAATTTATGATAAATGATAGTAATTTGTCCGTCGTTTATCAACTTACGTCACACTTTTTTCCCCTCTGACATCAACATGCCTGCGAAGCATTACTTCAGCCCCGCTTTATACGCATCAAGAAGGGCTGAAGTCATGCATGTGTTATAAAAATAAGTTTTTAAATTCAGTCAAGATTCCAAGAGATTTAAAATCACTAAGATTATCTAATAATAATATTTAATGATCATAATTTACTAAAATATAAACAGGGTTAACCCTTTTAATTATTATTATTATTTCTTTAGTCATGTCCTTTAAAATGTTAATTTTAAACGAGAAGACTATCCAACAGAATATTAGCACTTACACTATTGCAGTCCCATCAGATAGGTCTTTCTATTTGCCGTTGCATAGTAAATTGACTGAATAATCCATTAATATAAAACAAACATGAAATATTAAATATAACAGTAATTAATTCAAACTTGACGCTACTTTAACAGCGCCAGATTATGCCTGTTTATGTTTGTAATTAATTTAATTAATTAATTTATTAATAACGCGTAATAATAAAATATGTGACTGATGCAACATTTTACCAAAATTATCTAAAAAATCAAACACAACTGCAAAATTTTCCAAAAAATTGCAATAGTAAATGTAGCAAAGGTCCAATATTTGTAACTCTAGTTTTATAAATAATTAATTAAAGAATGAAATAAAGAAATTTTAGTCTAAGAGTTGATTGAAATTGTGAATGCCGAGATTCAGTATCCTCGCCGAAAAAAGGAGTGTTCTAACGAGGCGACGTACGCTGAATAGCAAGAAATAAAAAAGTATATGGGAAAAAGTTGTCGAACGGTCCTTTTCGAGTTTACGAATCCCATAAAGTTCTGCGCATCAATGGGCACAAAAAAGACAGAAACTACGGTCCAAGCGGCTCGAAAAGAAGAAAAGTTATCGAACGCATTAGGGTTTTCGTACCTTTCTTTTCAATTTCGTGCAAGCAGTCGAGTGCAAATTTCCGCCAACAGGCCACGCAAATCGATATACCGGCAAAAGGAGGTTCGCAAAAATAACAATGAAAGCGTGAAGCGAGAATCCGGATGAAATGTCGGGAGTTGGGAGATTTTTTTATCGAAAGACAAGGGTACACCTACGTTGAGGAGTCAAAATCCTCGCAATAAAAAACATCGAAATCGCTATAATGTCCGTGTAAATAAATCATTATGAACTACAGAAAACGTCTCTCAGTGTAAGATACCAAAATCTTGTTTTGACGATTTTTAAGATTATATCGGAATGTGTATAGTGCCATTCGAAAGACGACCGGCTTCTTTGGAAATCTTAGAAGATAATTTTTATAGATGACACCAATAATTCAAGACCAATATCAAATTGCATTTTGACAAAGTAAATTAAGTCTAATATATATAAATCGAAAAACATTAATTAGTGTTCTCGAAATTCTAGTGAAATCCCCTCCTGCAAATTCAATATTTGTCTACCGCATTTAATGCAAAATCTACTAAAAGCTAAAACTGTGACCAATCCAATGATAAAACACTGTTTAATATAAAGTTAGAAACTTTCTAATCTACGTATTACTTTTTATTGTGAGATTCTCACAAATCGTGTACAATCGAATTTTAAGGACTTCTTCTACAAATTTCCGAAGGATCCTGAACGTCTTTATGTGTACATAATATGTAAAGAAACTTCATCGTTAAAAATGCGACATACCTGCGAATCATGATGTAGCCCCTTTAAAAGATGCTCCACTTGAAATTTATCTTACACTCATTCAGTATCCATCTGAAATTATACATATAACAATTACACAAATTCCTAAGATTCTGCCCCTTTCCTTTCGCCTCTTGCTCTCCATATATCTGTCAAAAGAGAAATGACAATTTTCTCTAGAAAATGGATCCATTTTCTTACATTTTACTTAAATTCCTACGATTTAATTGAATAGTTTTTTAAACTGTCGACAATCTGCTCCAATTTACTCATAAAAATAATATTTGCAACAATGACTAAAATCGTGAACTCGAGGGTGATAAAATGCACACGCAAACAGATCAAATGTAAAAATCAGTGACAAATAAGGTGTGCAAAAATGTTTCCTAATAAATGCGTAATTTGTAATTTGTAAATAAGAGATAACATAAGATCAAATTTAATAATCGTTGTTAACGATTAATATTACTCTTTATTCCATTTTTCATGAAATTTAATGTGTACGCACATGGTTTACGTCATGGGACACATGGAACTCGAATGGTGCAAGTGTTTAGAAATATAACGTTCTTTAAAGGTCGCTGGATGTCATTGAATTTAAAAATCGAGGATTACACTTCTCTTCAACACTTCAAAAAAGATAAGATCCCTGAATTTTTTTCTCCGCATCCTTAAATAGTATAATTTATTCCATTTGATATGTTTTCGATAGTCTCATTTTATGAATGTCATCAATTTTGCTACAAAGCAATCGGGACCAACGCAATTAAAAAAATTTCCAGCTGTAATACTATACAATGTATAACAATATGAGCGATAAATTCACAATTTTTCAGTCAAAGAATGAAAACAGTGTTCATTATCGCAAGAATCATTTGTAAAATTACTCAAATTGTTCAATCCTCTTTGAGTTGCAGACAATAAAATGTTGCGTGTGTTAATCAGTACAAAATTTATCAATTGCCAACGGTAGGAATGACAGCAGCATTATAACTACAATTTACATTTCTTAAAAGCCAACAAAATTATAATATTTGTGATTTTGTCAGAATTATTAATTATTAGTGAGAATTCCAAAATATTAGGAAAATTCATTCAAAGGACCTAGCAGAGTAAGCACGTAAATATTGGCTTTGCATGTATGAATCCTATATTGGCACCATGCAAGGGCATCTATGTGAATAAAGAATCCTGCAAACGTCTACTTAGAAACTTGATTTTTCCAGAAGGTATGGAGGGTGGAAGAAAATTTCAAAAGGCATTTTTCTCGTAAACGGATAAATTGATTTTGATGAACAAAATAAATGTTATAAAGGTCAATGAGACGAACAAAACAAAATTTGAAATTTTCTTTTGAAGTTATATTTTATATTCACACCTCCAATTTTCTTTTTTGAAAATACATCCGTATGTTATCCACGTCAACCTATTTTTTCCCAAACTAATCGGAATACTGCATCATGATTTAATTTTTTTTATAAATTTCAAGAAAAAATTTCTCTTACTTCTTGGGTTACACTCTTTTTCTTCAAAAATGTCTCATTGCTTGTCACAACATATGTTTTTTTCATTAAAATCTGTTCAGCCATTTACAAGAAAACCCACTTTTTTATTTTCCAAGCACATACAGGCACTAACTTATGGCATTTATTTGGTTTCGATAATAAAAAATAATCATTTGAAATTTGCGCTCGTATCTGAATATACT
>JAWWLR010000034.1:34293304-34304823 GCA_035041075.1 Acraspis erinacei
GGTTAAAGCGAGTTAATCGGCTGTTAAAAAGTGGTGGAACGCGTAACTAGCTTTAATTGGCTTTAATGGAGGATTAATTTTTAACCGATGATGGTGGAACCGGCCCTAAGCCTTACAGAACTGAATAATATAAACATAAAAAATATGGAGTCATATTCGGGAAATTGTGTATACAGAATCAGATTATTGTTAATCCGTATATGGAATCAAGTCGAAGATATTATGGAATTTTACGTAATAATTTATGAGAAATAAAGGTAATTAAAATTAGTCACTTTCTTCGATTAAGTTTGGTTATTTTAATATAGTAACATTTACATAAATACTAATAAAAATTAATAAAAACACGTATTGCGTAAATATACAAAATTCTTGGAAGATGCATGTACTACACTAAATTAATTTTTCTCAATACTCATTAGCTTATTAACCCCCTAGTATTTTTTTATACATTTTAATCGACTGTAAGTAAATGATAATTTTTACACTCTCCTAAAAATTTTCCAAAGACAACATTACTCCATAAACGGAGCAACTCAAACCTTATTGTTTATACGGACTTATCAGAACGTGATTCCATATTGTATCTGTCATTCAGAATAAGCCATAGAATGTCCTACTCAAAACTTAAAATATGAAGTAATTGAAATTTTGAAGAGCTTACAATTGTATAATTTCAAATTATCTCATTCAGTTTTGCGTAAATCTATTATTTGATATCAGCGATATTCATGATCTTTAAAATCAGTGGGATTTCAATTTTTAACAGTGAAAATCCTTACTTATTTCATTCAGTGACCCGTTCATCACTATTTCAATTAGAGAGATTGCATTCCGAACCAGTGAAAATTTTTACAGGTTTCATTCAATGAAACATTTCTCACTACTTTAAATTTAGAGATAACAGTGACCAGGTACATTTTTCTACTATTTTACATATTCTATATCTCTGTTTTCCCTGCACAAATGATGGTTTTTGCAATAAATGCAAAAATATTTTCCAGAATAGTTTTGAAATTGAGTCTCGGGCTAAAAAAGAGTTCAATGGCGACTAAAGATCAAAAGAACTCTCTTGTGTCCAAGAATCTCTTTCCTTTTATTGAGAGCGATGCTAGAAAACAAATCATATGTCACTTCAGAAAAAGAGAAACAGTCTAGTGAAATATTTTCCCTCGACTCAACTGCAATTTTGTGCAAGGGCAGCGGAAGACAGATTCTATCGATAATATTGGAGCAATGAAATCACTGTGATATCACTAAAACGCTTTCAAGGTGTGTGTTGGGATTGAAAATAATCGCGCGGCAGTCTGGCTGCGACGGTGAAATAAAATAGCATAACATATGAGATAGATAGAGTGAGTGAGAGAACGATTTATGATATTGAATATCGTAAATTATTATAAACCGTATTGAATTACTATACATTATATACATATACTTATTGCGAACTTGTAACATTAATCAGAAAAAAATCTATATATATATATATTGTCAACTATTATTATACATGTTATATTATTATTACGACTATTATCATTATTACCATCATTGTTAGCATCACTATTATGAGTACGAAGTCCTATTGTCTAATACCGTTGATTGTCTGTTATAGAGTGTGAGAGAAAGAGAGAGAGAGAGAGAGAAATCAAGAGAACGAATGTATGAGTGAGTTAAAGATAACCATACACACAGATACTATAATATACGACTGCGAAGATCGTTTTGTGTAAATATAGGGAGAATATTCAAGAGTCCCTCAAGCAGCGCGTGTCCTTTAAGCAGCGCGAGTCCTTTAAGCAGGGCAACGTTACGAGCCAGAACCGCAGAAATTCCGGTTTTGGCCCGCATACATCTTCGACGTAGAGCGTAGCCGTAGTTTCCGATTAAGAAATTATACATACTATTAAAATTCTATTAACAAGAGTTCTATAGAGACAATATAGCGAGATGCAAACACATACTATTACTGTCACACAGCAAGTACCTTACGTGACCGTCCCTCTGACTAAATTCCTCGTTCTATAAAAACTTTTCATTTTATCGAAATTCCTCAATCAAACTGTGAAAAATTTTGAAATCCATAGCAAAATTTATCGATTTAAATATAAATATAGAGGAGGTCGGATGATTAAGGTGAAAACTTTTTGGAAAGAAATAACAAATAATGTGTCAAGATTCTTTTTTGGTAATAGTCAAGAAAATATTAATTTTCTCTTTACTTTTACTTTTGTTATATAATACGTTATCTGGTTTAATTAAAGTTTAAAAATTGGGCAATTTAAAAATTAGAATACTGACGTTAACATAAGATTACACGAAATTAATACTAATTCGCCGAAGTACGATGGAACCAAGCCCCAAACTCAAAATTAAATTATACTAGAACCTGGATTTGTGCATGGTTCGGGGCATGGTATGAATCATTTCTTATGGGTTTGGACGCATGACGGCCGTCGCCATGGAGGGAGCCCATCAATCCTAGCAACATACGTACAAATCCAGTTTAAGAAAATCCAGGCTCCAGTATACCTCATTTTACTCCATATATTCTAGAATGGCGTACTGGCATATTTGTTAAATACTTAAGGCTTACTTTTGTTTAGAATAAAGTCTGTATTCAGAGTAAAAAATTGGCTAATTTCAATACATTTGTTTCAAACGATTTTCGACACGAAAATCGCTTTACACAAACATTATTGAAATTAGCCTATTTTTCACTCTGAATACAGACTTTACTCAAAACAGGATATGCCCTGAGTATCTAAAAAAGCTTTAATTCTTATATTTATGGAGTAAAATGACGCAATTCCATTTTAAGTTTGGGGCCTACTTCTAACGCGCTTAAAGATCGATTATGTTTATTAATGTGAATTAGTGATACTGTTTCTTACAGAGTGGCCATGAAATTTGAAAAAATCCAGTTTTTAAATATTCAAACCTAAACTACGAATTAAAGTATATAAAATTTTTAATAAAAACTTGTAAAATGACATGATAAACCAACTGAATTAATATATGAATTCGAAGCATAAAAATATGTGAATAAGTTTGATTTTATAATCTTGGTGATTAGATGATGTTTATTCAAAATTACAATTTTACAATGTCAAAGCATTCGAGTAAAAAAAGTCCCATTGAGATCCTAAGAAAAATTTTTTTCTTAAATTTTTTACAAGTTTTCACGGGACTTATGTCTCAAAAAAGTACTGCTGAAAAAATGATTTAGGACATGTAAAAATTTAAAAAGTATAAGTTATTATATATAAATGGAATAAATCCGAATTTTAACTGTTTAATATTGTACAATATCAAATGACTCGCCTTCAGTATTCCGCTATTTGAAATTGAAAAAATACGAAATTCAACAATGGAAACTATGAGGTGGTAACAATTAGACTATTTCAAACATTGCTAAAAATTAAGGAAATCAGTTTAATACTATATAATGATGAAATCTTTAAGTTACAAATAGTTAATAATATTCTTTAATTTAAAAAGCAGCAAGTTGAAAGACTTTAATTTTTCACGATATATTGTGATTGTGTGGTTTTGACACTGATTATTATTGCTATTATTATGAAATTTTCTGTAAGACTAAGCGTTCAAGTATAAGGAAAGGGCTAATATTGCGGAAAATTCCGTAATACTAGATTCTGCGTTTTAATTTTCGAATAATTCTCATAGATCATTTAATTTTAAACTCTGTTCATTACAATTCGTCTAATTTCTTGAATTTAAATCTAAAATTCAACTCATAAGTTCTCAGCTTGACACTATTTGATTTAAAAGGAGTTCAAATGAAAATTGTGAAATTTTAAACGATTGAAATTGCTAACCGAAAATTGTACATGTTTTAGTGAAAATCCTTCAAAGTTTTCAATAAATTGAAAGTTCTTCTACATCAAATTATTCAATATTCAATCCTTTAATCTTAAATATATATTATTATTACTATTAGGATTTCTGAAAGGGTTCAATTCCAAAATCTATCAAATTCCAATTTTTCAATATTTAAAGTTCCAAAACCTAAAATTGCTCTGCTCGAATGGTTTTTCATTTGAAACTTTTCAGTATTTGATATATCGATTTAAAATTAACAAAGCAGTTATTGTTAGTAAAATTTAAACCATTAGAACTAAACGATTTTGTACATTTCAGCTTAGATATTGTACTTTGAAAGCTTTTAATTCAACCAATGGAACTCGCTGACAGGTGAAATGAAGAAATCATGAGTTAATAAACATAGGAGTTGAAATTGTGAATTTTAAACCTTGAAAATTTAATAATTCTTTGAGACTTTCAAGTTTGGGTACATCCTCAATAACTAATCCAGGATTAACTGGAAATGAGGTAGTTTTACTAAAAATTTTATAATTGTAGACACTATACAAGGCAATTTTAATTTTAGCTGAATTTTTTAATTAAAACATTGAAAATTTATGTTTAAAAGCAAATTTACTGCCATTTACTGGATTTTCAAGGTTTTCGGATTCAGTGGCCACACTGTTAACGAATGAAATTAAGAAATTAAATGTCATAATTTTATTAGTAACTTCTTGCTAATTCAGATTTAGAGACTATCAAGTAAACGGCATCGAGCATTGATCAGTGAACCGGAAGTAATGATACAAATGTTTCAAATGCTTTCAGAATTCCGAGCCGAGTTGTGCATTCATTAGGGCATACCTGATCAAAAACAATGCAATTAAATTTCAGTTAGCTCTTGTAACTTTCCCAATCACAACACCTACCATTTCTTTCTTGATTATCTCTTCACTAGAAATACATCTTTGACAGTTTTCGACGGAACTAAATATTCTTTGCTGCGTCGATGCCGAAAAAAGTCTGCAATAGAGAAGCTATGAATGATCGAACTACATCGATCCAACAGTGGTCAAAGGTAAAAAATCTAGGATATCAGTTGAGTGATCCAGGCCGTCTATCACTCGTCAATTACCACACCAACTCTTTGATCAAAATGCTTGAACAATCAAAAAAGATCACGATAATCTGAAACCGTATAAAAATACTTCAGTTGTCATCATCTCGTTAATCCTATTGTCTCAAACAAAATTTCAGAAGATAGTCACGTTGAGAAAAATATTTCTTCTTTATTGCGTCATATACTCCACAAAATGAATGATTCCATAAATTAATGTCATCTTGATCTTATAGGCAGAACTTCACGGTTTCCATTTTATTTAAAAGAAAAATATTTTCTACGATTGAGGAATTTTGTTATAATGCATATGACAAGCTGGATAAAACACCAAAGAAAAGATTCAAAAAGCTAATAATCAAAACGCAAATTGCCATGGAGCTGCAAATCCCTTGCAATTTATTCAATCTATAGCTTAACATAACAGTTGGAACAAATTGCATTCTTTTTACGTAAAGTGTTTATCTACAAAAGTCTTCCATTTCTTCCTGGACATTTATCGACTTCATCTGGCTGATCGGTTAGGAACGAGTCCACGGCCGTCAATAGCCTAAGAGAAAGACGCAGGGCTTCAAGCTTCTTGATCGCATCTTCGAAGTCATTTTAAGATCACGGCAGTAAACCATAAATTCCACTTTGAAATAAAACTAAGAGCACTGTTTCTGCACTTAGCGAATACGCGACATAAAACGAAAACTCATCAAAGATACACGTTAAACGACTCGTTAAAGAGAGCCTTTAATTGTCATACCTACTTCGTGCAAAAATAACCCTAGCGACGTGGTGTACAAAGCGAAAATCAATTATCATCCAAATGCTATGATAGCTTTAATCTGCTTCAATTTCGATATCAGGTAATGAAGTGTCGTACAGACTTTTAGAGATCCTGATTACTTATTAAAATAGATAAAGCTACATAGTTGCTTACAATAAGTTGCAATCAAGAAGCAAAAGAAAAAATGAAGATCTAATAAAAATCAATGAAGCAGACAAGAAAAATCCTGTCTAGATCCGCAGTATTGAAACAATTTTGTATATGAAAGAAGTGTTAAATCTTTAGGCAAGCAGATGTCATAGACATTACTAGCAATCGACCAAAAAGGACGTGGAAGTCTCAGATATACATAATGCAGTTGAAATGGTCTTCAATTTGTCTGGCCGGTACTTTGTTATACGGGTGCCATTGGTCGCAAAAGTTCGCATAGATAAAAGCAAAAACTTTAATAGCGCGAACTTTCACAGCCAATTGTTCCTAAGATCAGCGTTTCTTCATATTTCGCGCGAGGAAATGCCACGGTGCAACTCGAGAACTCGCAATGCCTGATTTACGGATCCAAGTAATTTTTGTAAGGAATGATAATATTTATAATAATTTTTCATGACTCAATCTCCAACAGAAGATGAGAAATTATAGATTTTATAATTTTATTTGATAACCGTGGTAGTTCCTTGGGATTATCTGTACTCACGCTGCATTTACGAGTACTGTTTACTTGAATTTCCTACATATTGCTAGGCGAAATAGCACAATGATATCTGTTAACTACGATCGATTCACACAAATCAATTGTCACTGTAATTACACCTGTATGCGCAAAAGAAGAGATGTTTTGAAGGTCAAGGTTATGAGTACTATGATCTACGCAGAACTATCAATACATTACATTGTTTTATAAAAGAATGTGAAAATGACTTATTAATTATGCCTTCACCATCCTTCTCCAAACTTAACTATTGTTTTCTTTAAATTTCAAAAAATAATGTTTTTTCAGGAGTTCTGCGAATTGTAACATTTTATCATACGAAATTTTTGGAAATTCCCAAATTATTTATTCAAAATACACCCCAGGAGGCTAAAAAAAAATAAATTATAATTTGATTAATTATCGGAAAGCAGATACGTATTCAAGATTTTAATTTTATATTTTTTAGTGATTATAAAATCTGTAAAATACCTCCAAATAAAACTTTAGGGACATATTTCCCTCAAACAAAGACTCTTATTGCAAAGAAAACATTATATCGTACTTCTTTTTTCTAATGAGAATCCATATCGCTGTCTTTCTCAAAACACTTTCCAGTTACTATAAGCAAACTTGAACTAAAATTCAGTACCAAATTTCATTGCGCAATTTTTAAATTACATACAAGTATTCCAAATTAAAAATTTATGAGCGAATCTGAATTATACGTATGGTTCTTTAAATATTGTGTATAAGTATCTGGAGTAAAAAAAGGAATGTTATGTTATATATTAAATCTAACTCATTAAAGCATCAAAACTCTGATATTTAAATTCTATCTCATTATCGAGTTGTCATTCTAATGTCTTCAAGCGTTCAGCAGAGACAATATTATTGGTCCAAGAAAAGATTTTAAGAATACATAAATCAATTTAGTTACCAAATCTTATTTTTTCCAGACTTGTTTTTATATTGCTTCCTAATAAATCTGTAAAAATTGTACAATTTCAAAGAATGAGGGCTAATGAAAGTTATTAGATCAATATTGCTATGCAATTTACAAAGATTGATTTTCATATGAAAATAAAAAGACCTAAAAAGAAAAAGTTGTGACAGTCAATAAACATGAGTAAGATTAATTAATTTCTTTTTCGAGACAATGACAATGCAGAATTAATTATGTGGCAGTAATTTAAGGCAGTATATAACTTGAATAACGTCCAACTCTGACATTTTCTGTTCAAAAAGTTCGAATTAACTTGAGCCTAAAGCGATACGAAGTCCCGATACTTCTTTTTACATTTTTCTTGGCACGAGACAGATAATGCAACCCTCCAGCCTTCAAGTTACTTTATTCTTGGCTATGAAACAGAAGCAAAATGTACCGACAAAGTTGAATCCCAGACAGTGGTTCGAGTGCACCGCGTTGCCAGCAGTTCCTATTATACATAATTTTCAAACTTGTAGAAGGCAATTTCATAACGAGTTTGAAATGCACCATTTAGCAAAAACAATTCTAAAAGAATGAATGAGTTCTCGTCACTTTAATATCATCTTTTTTCAGTTTTATTTGGGAATGATTTTGCTGGTTATTTATTCCGTCAATACAGAGCTTACAGAATGGCTATCACTGAAAGGTAAGTAAATTTCACGGATTTCACAACAAAACTTTAAAAAGTCAGTGAATTTCTATAATTGGTCATTTAAATTAGGCCGTGTCTAGGTTCAAAAAAAAATGGTGAGCGCAGCACAAATATTTCCGCTAATGAAAGAAAGGCATCCTTTCAGCTTTATGGAAGCTAAACCATTTTGGAGGCCAAGAGAATTTCTTTTCCTGAAAATGTAATTTTTCCATTTCCATTTTTGGGTCAAAGTGGATTTTTTGGTTACAATTTGATATTGGCGGGTTGGAAATGCAACTGTTTTATAGAAAATGCGTCTTTTGTTTTAAAATTTAAACAATTTGTATAAACTATTTTCTTTCTTGTCTAAAAAATCATTCTTTGTTGAAAATCCTATTTTCTTAACTATCAATTTTGTTGATTAAAAATTAAAACATTTGGTTCAAAATTGAAATACTTTATTTAAAAATGTAACTATGTTGTTGAATTTTCTTTTAATTCAAGTGTTGTTAAAAAGGCATCTTTTTTAATCGAAAATTCAACCGTTTTGTTGAAAAATCTTCTGTTTGGATAGAAGATTCGTTCTTTTTGAATGAAAATAGACCTTTGTTCGTCAAAAATTCAACTTTTAATGGTCAGGAAAAATATAAAATCGGCTATAAAAAAGTCAGGGAATTTTAAAATGCTTTCTTTTGGCCACCCTTTTTGAAATAAGTTGCCACTTAAACTTGCTTCTTCATACTGCGGGTAGAGTTAATTAATTACTCAGAGGCACTGTTTGTGGCTTGAATAGGACCATTATCAAAATACACTTACACAAAGCAGGTGAAAAGAGCCGAGTTTGTGTCCCACGCTTTAAATTGGCTATAAAATCCGATTGTAAAGTGCTAATAAAAAAGACAATAAAATGAGGAAACATAAAAGCTGACCACCTTGTGGGTGAGCTATTAGAACTGTATATTGCGTAACGCAAGGCACATTTATAAAATGAAACTATCAAAGGATATACGATAGGATAAAAAGTCTAAATGAAGCAAAACAAAACTATGGCAGTATATGAAAAGCAAATTACTATTATATTTGCAAAAAGTTATTAAAAATTCTTCAAGTTTGGTGTGGACTATGGAAATAGTTGTCACTTTACATTAAAGATAATTTGCAGATGTCAAATAAATAGTTATTTGACATTTTTACTAATCTTTTGAAAAATGCCGGTTCCAATTGACCCAATTATTTAAATTGCTGTGGCAAACGTTTCGACCACGGATGAGGGTTCTCCTCAGTGCCAGATATTCAATTAAAAATTAAAAATTATAAATTAAAAATTAAAAATTAAAATTTTAAAATTTTAAATTAGAAATTAAAAATTAAAAATTAAAAATTAAAAATTAAAAATTAAGAATTAAAAATTAAAAATTAAAAATTAAAAATTAAAAATTAAAAATTAAAAATTAAAAATTAAAAATTAAAAATTAAAATTTAGAAATTAAAAATTAAAAATTGGTTTTTTATTATTTAAAAAATAAAAAACCCACTAAAAATAAATTAAAAAAGATCATGCATAAACTTATTTTTTATGTTATGCAGCTCCTCTGTCTCTCTCTCTCTCTCTCTCCCTCCCTCGATCTCTGTTTCGCTCTCCCGCCGCCAAGAAAGTGTGTGGGGGGAGCTTCCATTCCATTCCATAAGAATTTGAATAAATTTAACAAAATTAAAAAATTTTTTAAATGTTAATCGAATGGAGTAAAATGAGAAGGGATAGAATTCAGGGAATGTCCAAATATAGTCAAAAGAATTGCAAAGAATTCTTAAGAATTCAGGATAAATAAATAGGAATTTATGATAAATTCAAATGAATTGAATAACCCCAAAATATCCCATTGATTTCAATAAAATAGCAATGTATTGAAGCAAATTGAAGGGAATTCGAGAAAAATTCATAAAACTCATACGAATTCAATACGAATTAAAAATAAATTAAGTTAATGGGCCGAAAATATAAAATCCTAAAAATTCATTGAATTCAGATAAATGGGAGTTAATAAACCTAGTGAATAAGATTTTGATGAATCCATAAGAATTCAACGGGAATTCCTAACTCGAAGTTTAAGTCAGAATTATGAAGATAAATGTTGAGGAGCTTGCTATTTGAGTCTTTGACCAAGTCCATTATCATCCTCCACCTAACTATTGCAAGTGCCTGAGACTCAGACTCCGAGATTTATTTGTCCTTAATAATCATAGGATTAAGTATAGACTATAAACTTTTAAATCCTATAACAAAGACTTACTTTAGGCAGGATGTTCGGCTTTTCCATAAATATAACTTTATACTTGTCCTGAAGTGGCTTTCATTCTTTCCTAAAATTGAATTCCTAATATACTGTGTGGACTTTCAGGACACAAATTACATATGCCAGGAATAAAAGAAAGGTACATTTCGAATATCTGATTCCGAGATTACCAATTTCAAAATTATTTATGTGTGTGTATATATTTATGGTGCTTTGTTGTACTAAAGTTGGGTTTTCTACTATCTTAAAATTAAATTTTCAATATTTTTCAAATGGCTCTTTTAATACTAACTAGAAACATTTTCAGAGTTTCAAATGAGTGGCGTGGCCCGTCAGGCCTCGACTACACCACTGTTTATTAGCAATTACCTAACCCAAATTAAGAAATCAAATAGAAAGTTTTAACTGTCAGAATTGGTATTAATTTATAACCTCAAAACAAATAACAACATTTCTATTTTTAAGCGATAAGAATTTTTCGTTTTCAAATCATATTTTACAAATGATGATTTCTGGGAAAAAACTCAGCCATTCATTACTAATTTTTTAGTTGATATAAAAATCATATGAACAAATGTAAACTGTAGATATTTACATGTACACAAACTCGTTTTTTCTTCTCTTGTTTACATTATACTGCTAATAATGTGTTCTAATCAACAAAATGCTTCCTTTTCACGTATAAAAGTATGTATACACATAATTTATTAACAAAATACACAAACAGCGATGAACAACCAAATTTAATCAGAGACAGTAATTGGCAATATAAATTCAACAACACCAGGAGGAAAACGATTTTCATATTGCGTGAAAAACACCTAAACTTGCGTTTCTTAATAAAATAAACAAAGAAGCGGAAATAACAACATTTTAACAAGGCCAATATTTGACAATGTAGTTTAAAAAATAGGCTGCGTCTAGACGTCCCGAATTTCGGGATAAATAGCATTTTTTCATCTAGGGCTAGTCATCCCGAATTTCGGGACGACTAGCCGGAAATCAAGATAAATGCTAGTCATACCGAAATTCGAGACGACTAACCTAGTTTTACCATTTGGCTATTCACACGGGTGTCTTCCCCCACCCACACATTGCGTTAGAAAAGGGGCAGGGGTGTGACCCTACATATTTTCTGTGACCAGTCTCAGAGGTGCCCCCCCCCCGAGGATTTGGAAAAAGAGGAGGTGTGTAATCTTAC
>JAWWLR010000034.1:34509860-34522315 GCA_035041075.1 Acraspis erinacei
CATTTAATGCTAATTTAATGCCTTATTGCGAAATTTAATGCTCTAATATTAAAAAAAAAAACCAGGGGCTACGCTAGCTTAACGTTAAGCTGACGGAACCCCATGTAAAATAAACGTTTAATCGAGTTCTGTCATATCAAATAATTAAAGGCTCATTTAATGCTCTCCAAAGCCACAAAGAATAATTTTTCAAAAGCTACCCCAAATACTAAAACCACCCTTGATATAAATTATGCACAAATTGCAGCATTAAATTGGGCAATAGTGTATTAAATTAGCATTAAATGACCCCTTAATTATGGTATTGTCAGACATAAAATTTGTGCATAATTTAAATTAAGGGTGTGTTTTCACTATTAGGGGTGGCCTTTGGAAAATAAATATTTTTGGCTTTGAAGAGCATTAAATGAGCCTTTAATTATGTGATATGAAAGAACTAGATTAAACGTTTATTTCACATGGGGTTCCGTCAGCTTAATCTTAACCTAGCATAACCCCCGGTTTTTTGAAAAAACAGTGGTGCATTAAATTTCGCAATAGGGCATTAAATTAGCATTAAATGAACCCTTAATTATAATAATAACACCGAATTTAATAAAACAGTAAAAGTAATTTACTGCCAGTGTTAAATAATCATTGAGTATTTTGAGTGATCTTTGCGACATTTATCATTTTCTAAGCGAAAGAAAACTCAAAAAACTGCTTTTATATCAAATATCCGCAATGTTGAAATCTTGAACAAAAATGGGGAAGTGCGTTTGTGTTGATGATAAATCGGGATAAAAAAATAAAAAATCGGGAGCAGGAAACAGCTAAAAAAATTCAATTTTTCAAAGCCCCGAATGATCCAAATATTGTCAAAGAATGGCAAATGTTATTTTAAGGGACGATATCAAACTTAAATGTTGTGGCAACGGTGTTACGTATAAAGTTCATATTATATCTTTGTTTTTATAGTTTTTCTCTTTTTTTAAATATTATTTTATTGTTAATATTAGCTGTCAATAATGGGTATTATTTAATATACTCCAAAACAACATATATGTACTTAAGATTATATAATAAATGATATATTCATATATTTTCAAATTTTCAAGTTTAAGAAAATGAAGTAAAATTATACATTCTAGACAAGTTTTATTTATTTGAATGAATTCATTTAAAAAAGTTGCTTTTCAGCATAACTTTTTTCATGAAATTTAACTTAAAAGTTAAGAACAAATGCGAATTTTCATTATAATGGTTTTTATATTAAACATGAAATAAATTATTCTAGAAAAGAAATCGCAACATCGGGCATTTAGATTTTGAATTATTGACCATTTTTATTTTAATCGAATCTACAGAAAAAAATAATCGATAAATATTCATTTTTATATTTAAATGATTAAATTATGTTTTTAAAGAAAAATTTACTGAAGATATAAATTATTTTACAGTTTTACAGTCTAATTTTCCTACCACATGGCAAATAAGATTTTTTTTTAATTTCTTCAGATTAAATTTTTTTTTGATTTTTAGAAGTTTCAGTAGTTTTGAATAGAATAAAAAATAATTGGATTTTTGAGAAGATTCAGAATAGTGTAAAATGAAATGTACATTTTTGAAGATTTAGAACCAAAAATTACAAGCCTTTTAAGAATTTTTAAAGTTTTTAAGAGAAAAATGAAATTATTTGAAGATTCATGGCTACATTACAAAGAATTTCTTTCTTTTTTTTCAAAAGAAAATTCAATCAGAATTACAAAATTTAAAAACTTTTATTATTCTCAATAAATTTTTAAAAGTATTAAACAATTCAAAGCACGGTGGCCGTTTTAATCACAGCAAAAAATTTCCAGTCATTTACCGGTCATTTGCCGGGTTTTTTCCCGGTTCGCAAATATTTTTAGTAATAATAACCAAGCTTGCAAATTAAAGCACTCAAAGTGGAACTCTTTGCTTTAAAACTTTTAAAACCAAATTTTAAAAGTTTTCTTAATTCTCATTACTTTAAATTGAAGTGTCAATCCATGCATTTAAAAATTTTCAAAATCATACCATTTGAAGCATTTTTAAGCTACAAATTTTGAAAATTGAACGCTACATTTTTTTAAGAGACTGAACACTTCTTAAATTAAAATTATTTTTATTTTGAATCGTTTAAAACCTCTTAAAATTCTTCAAAACTGTATTTAAAAATCTTGAAACAGTTACCTACGTCGTTTTACATTTTTTCCAATAAAAATTTGTTTTCATTTTTTCAGAACTTCTAAACGTCTTTTAAAATTATTCCAATTTTTCCTAAAATATTTTCTAAACATTTTTTTTAATATCCTGCAAAATTAGAAAAATTTCAATCAAATCTTCAACCAAATATTTCAATTTTTTATCTAAAATATCATAAATTCAACTATTAGGGTTAAAATTTCAGCAAAAATGAAATTATTTCTTTACAAATTCTTCTATTTAGTTAATTTTTTTTCTTTGTAGTAAATTAATCTTTTTATTTGAAAATTCAACTCTGTTGAAAGAAGCATTTTTTTAACCTTTAAATTACAATGGATGAATGAATTTTTAACAGAGTTCTGTACTCGATTTTTGGTTTGCTTTTAATCAGCGTGAATTTTAATTTCTAAAGAAGATTATTTTATTTAATAAAAATAGTTAAAATATTAAAATGATCCCAAAAAAACTTGAATTTTCGAAACAAAAGCACGGTTTTTGTTCAAGACAGTTCAGTTTTTAACCTATAAAGTTAAAATAATCGAAAAGTTCATTTTCAACCAAAAATAATTACTTTTCTACGAAAAGACGGATTTTTGTCTAGTATAATAAAACGAATTTTAAACCAAATAATTGAATTTCCAACTAAAGAAAATATTTCTTTTAACCAAAAATGGAATCATTTAATTTTTATTTGATAAGATTAATTTTTAACCAAAAAGAAAAAAATGAAGTTAAACATAACCCAACAAGAACGCCTTACAACCAAATAGTTAATCCCTTAACAAAAGAGATACATTTCAAGCAAACAAGAATAATTTTTTTACAGGAAAATTTTTTTTTAACTAAATTAATTAATTTTTGACTAAATCGTTCAATTTTTAACTCATAAAGGTTGCATTTTTAACAAAAAATGGAATGGTTTAGTTACAAAAAAGAATTGAGAAAAAATTGAAATTTCAGTAACATATTTTAATTGTCAAAATGAAAAGATGATTTTTCACTAGCAAGATTAATTCTTTTTTTTAAATTGATTTGATCCAAATTCATAAATTAAGGTTGAATTTTCAACCGGAAATATAATTTTTCATCAAAAAAGCCCATTTATATGAATTGCTTTAATTTTTAACACAATGTTGAATTTTCAAGTAATCAATGAATTTTTAACAAAACTTAATTTTGAACAAATTTTTTCAAGTTTCAAGCAAAAAAGCAAAATTTCTCAAGGAAACATGCAATTTTAGTAGAATTTTAGTATTTAATTTCGAGCTTATTTATAATTATTTAATTAATTTATGCAAAATTATATCAAATATTAAAATGAAACCGAAGTAGAGGTAGATTATTGGTAATAATTTTATTTCATTAATAAAATTACCAGTAAATTATTTTTAAAAGAGAAACAATTTAATTGTAATAAGTGTCTAACTTAATTTGATTAAATTATTATTATCATTTGTATTTCTTTAATTTAAATAGTTTAAATGAATCATAATACTAAAGGTATTTAAATGATTTTTATATTTTTTTAATTTTAAAGCAAAAAGAATAATTTTCATTAAAAAAAGACCAATTTTCGTCTAATTTACAACAAACAAAGATAAATTTTCGTCCAAGGAAATTAATTTTTTACCAGAAAGACTATTTTTTACAATATACATCAACTTCAAATAAAATTCGTGAATTTTTTCACTTAAAAATATTATTTTTCAACGAAAAATCAAGTTTGTATCAAATAGTTTAATTTTAAACAGAAACGTTGAATTTTCAAAGAAACGTATAAATTTTAAACAACATTTTTCAACAAAATTGTTCAATTTTCCAGTGAAAAAGAATTTAAAAAAAAAATTCTCAACGAAGCATCTAATAAATAAACTTCGAATCAAAAAGATGAATTTTCGATATGAATGTTGAATCATCAACAACAATTAAATATTTTTAACAAAAGAGTTCCTCATTCAACTCAAAAGATAATTTTTTAAGAAAGAAGATTAATTTTATGAAAATCAAATAGTTTAATTTTTAATTAAAAAGATGAATCTTTAAACAGAAGAATTATTTTTTAACAAAATGAGCTAGTTTCAATTTTTAGATTTCCCCAAACAAAATTTTGAATAAACAACACTACTTAAAAAATGTAAAATTTTTATTTTTGTTTAAAAACATTGTGATTAAAATAAACTATGAAGTAATCTAATTATCAAAAATGTTACCTAATCTAGAAAAAAATTATCTTAAACTTTAAGAAATTTTATCCTTATATTCTTTACGTAAATCCAAACTAAAATTCAATTTAAAATAAGTAAAATACAATTTTTTCAATTTAAAAAAAAGAGTTTTTATTCAAATTAATTGAGAACTAGAATTAAAGAAATCGCTAATTTACAGTTGATTCAAGAAAAGAAACGATTCTATTGATAGCTTGAAAAATAATAACTCAAAAATATTTAGTTATTCATGATTTTTTAGCGTTTTTTAATTGTGAGAATTTCAATTCAAAATTATTGTACATCAAATACTTGAATTTCAAATATATGTAGCATTAAATTAGTAATATTAATTTTATAATTCCTTCAAATTCCTTTCATTTTTTAAATTCTCTTTATTCTTGTTCAGTCTTTTGAATTCATACTGGAATGCTTTTTAATTCCTGCATATCCTTTTGTATTCTTTAAGCTTTATTGAAATCATCAAAAATCAAACAATTCGAAGAATTCTTTTTATTCCAAGGACTTTAGAATTATAGAATTTAGAATATTAAGGAATTCAAGGAAGTATAAGACCATTAGGCATTAAAGGGGATTCAAAATATTAAAGAGGTTTAAGAAATTGAGATAATTTCAGGAATTTCAAAAACCTTATTTTGAACGTGAACAATTTCTAGATAAAAAAATGAAGTTTTGTAAATAACTCTGTTTTTTTCATTTAGAGGCAGTAGTTTGTAAGTGCGTCATCTTTTTCGAGGCAATATGGCTTACTTAAAAGTTTCAAAATATTACCTTATTATTGTTTCAATAAAGCTAAAAATCTCAGTACGAAAACAAATTTCGAGTTTTTCCGGGTTCCTGAAAATGATTCGTTTTCATTGAAATTTAAACATTTTTTATTTGTGTTAATATCAATTGAACAATTCAAAGATTTCTATTTAAGAAATAGAAATCGACAATGAGAAATTATTTTCTTTAATTATTTTATTTTACCATTTCCCTCTAAATACAGCAATGCTTGATTCAGAATTTCAAATTCTTCTAAAGCTTTCTTCTATTTTAATTCCTTAATATTTTAATTTGTTCCTTTGCATGTTAGATACAATTCTGTTTCCTGTAGTTTATTCCTTTTCTCTTTGAGTTTCATATGAGATTCCATTCCTTCTAAGTGGTCCAATAATTTTCTCTATTTTTGCATTTTTATCTCTTCTAAATCGTTATCCTTATTTTTCTTTTCTTCATCTTTGCACATTTTTCTAAACACTAATATTTTCTGTGTAAAAGAATCCCACGAATCTTTATTTTCTTTCCATTTACTTAATAACCTTCTTAACCTTTTTTGTTTTTCTTGAAAAATCCGCCTTCCGTCAATTGTAATTCGCTGATTCAAATCTGTTTCCATTTTTCTTTGACTTTTTGTTCTAAGTAAACGTCAACAATTTTTTTTTTATTATACCCGCTCTTACTCTTGTCATTCCATTCAACATTTTTCTTTTCTGGTACCTATTGGCTATACTTCTCCGTTCTGACAAATTCCGTCCGCAAGATACATCCTATTGGCTGGTAATCTGACTCTATTTTTTCCATTATTTTTTAACGTTTTATCTTATTTCAGCCTTCGTAGTTATTAACGGTTATAATTTAATATACAACATCCTTTATCATGAGTCCAATAAATTTATTAACAGATCTCCTTCTGTCTTGGATAGCAAATCTTTAGATTAAAATTAAAGAAATTTAAATGAGATTAAAATCAAATTTAAAATCCTATTTAACGTCTAATAATTAAAATGAATGTTCAGAATTCTGGATAATAGGACCAAAAAACCAACGACCAAATTTGAAGAAACACCAGAAAATGTTCCTATTGAAATTTGAAAAAAGAATAAGAAAATACTTTTTTCTCTAAAAACTAAACACCAACGTTGCGGCACTCAACCAACACCCTTACCCAAGCACATAAAAAATAAAAATAAAATAATACCCAAGCAGACAGGAACTGCACCAACACTACGATTATCTTCAGGTAAATATTGCTTTGTCTTTTTTTTTTTTTTGTTGAATTCTAATTTTAATATTTTTCTCAATTAGCTGTTGTGGGTAATGATTTAGAAAAAGGATATTCTTAACAATATTCAAATTTCCTTTCTGAAATGGAATATGTTACAAACCTAGAGCTCTGCCAAATAAGTTTTTGATTCTTACAACTTTCTTTTGACAAGGATGAGCAGAAAATAAATTTAAAAGTCTACCACAATATGTGTTCTTCCTGTACCAATTGGTAATAATATTGCCATCCTGGGCTTTAATTACTTCTATGTTCAAAAAACTGATTTTATTATTCATTTCTATTTCATGGGTAAATTTAAGTTTTGACTGAAAAATGGTAAAAGCATTGATAACAAACTACAACTTTGAGAGAGGAACACATAAAAACGTATCATCAACATACCGATACTAAAAAGGGAAAGCAAAATATAACTTCTTAAAAGCAAAAAACTCAAAATTCTCCATTATAATTTCTGCTAAAATCGGAGAAATGACTGAACCAATGGGAGTAACAAACTCTTGTCTATACAATGATCCATTAAATTTCAAATAAGTTGATTTCATAATAAAAACTATCCCTTTGATAAATTCCTTTTGATATAATCGAGTATGTTTTTAATATTATCCCATCTATTTAAAATTGCCTGTTAAACTAAATCAAGAGGTATACTCGGAAATGTTGCAATAACATCCAAAAAAATTATTACAGTCAGCCGGAACCTTTCTTTGCATATTAATTCTTTGAAATTTCCAGCTATTTTTTATATTATATTTAGAAGTTGTGATAGAATATTTAACAATCAAATTAAGATTTTGTTCCAAAAATGTAGTTGTAGTATTAAAAGTTGAAATAACCATTCTTAAAGGATAGCCATCTTTGTAAATCTTTATCATTATGGCAAAGTAAATTGTCCATATCCCTAAAATAATCTGATTTCTTCATACAAACAGTAATATTTCCCTTATCAGCATTCATGCAAATTATATCAGGGTTGCTTTTAAGAAAACTTTTCGTTATCAGGAAACCTTTAGAAATCTTACAATCAATATTACTAATGTCCAAACAATTTTTATCAACAAAGCTCTTTGACAATTGTAACACCGTGTTTCGGAAATCCTGATGATCTAATGTCGGAATTTTTTGTATACTTGATTCAACATCTGTGACTATTACCATCATTTGCTTCGACTTACTTTTTATCACATGGTTACTGAAGCCTCTATCTAATCTGGAAATATCTGTGAGTACTTCAGGAATTTTAATATCTGTCAAATTTAAAAACCAAGGATCATTATCTCCTTCTTCAAAGATTGTATGCAAATTAAAATTTTTCTCTTGAATATTAGTTTGTAGATTGATTAAAATAGAAAGTTTGTTCCCATGCTTTTTTATCATTATTTAAAAAATGTTGGTTAAGAAAAATTTGATGTTTCAAAATATTAATAATTTTATCTTGTTGTAAACATGCCTTCTAATTCACTTCTGATTGTGGAAATTTTTGACTTCAAAAAATGAACATGATTTGAAACATCTTTAATCAGTAAATTTAATGGTGAACGTTTAAAATTGTTTAAAACATGTTCAAATGTTCTTTTGAAAAAATGACTGTGAAAGGTAAAATCTCGAAATTTGGTATCAAAAAAAATATTTTTTTATGTAAAACATCATTTCTTCTACAATCAATTAAAATTTTTTTAAGGATACAGCCTCTTAATTTTTGATTGATATCACACCATAATTTAATCTTTCTGAAGGCTTCAGTAATATCGATGGGTTCTACGCAGAATAGGCTATCTAGAAGTTATCGTTAAGAATTAGGCCAACTTCATTTTGTATGAAATTTGGTAAACAAGTAGAAGTGTTAAAAGAAATAAAATCTTTTAAAATTTCTTGTTTTTAAAGTTATAGGAGCCTAAATTACATTACAAACTGTAATAAAAAATACTGGAGTTTTAAATGCGTAGAAAATGTTTCGAGAAATAATGGGTTATTTATTTCTCCTGAAAACTTAGCCAATTGAATTTAGCCTATTTATTAACGTAAACAAAAAGATAGCCTATTCTTCGTAGAACCCATCGATATGCAACTTTGATCTGATTAAAAAACATAATTTTAAAAGAACAAAACAATAGAAGGTGGCAGATGTAGAAGTGACCTCCAATCCTGTCGGCTAAATTAAGAAAAGAAATTTAAATGAGATTAAAATCAAATTTAAAATCCTATTTAAGTGCCGAATCGTTAAGGTTTATTTTTCACTAATTTTTGTTGTTGTGATTTGATAATAATAAAAATAAAAAAGACGAAAGAAAGAAAAAAAGAGAAGGAACTGGTTTTGGTTGGTTGCGTTCTCACTTTTCTTTCCTCTTTTTTATTTTTGTTCATCAAGGAAAATCATTTTCTTTTTATTTTTAGTAGAAAAAATTGTTTTTCTTTATTTGTTAGTTTCAACTTTCAATAGGAAAATTTTATGGTGGTTTTCCAAATTTGGTGGATCGATTCTTGGTTTTGTTTTCAGGAATTGTGCACATTCATTTCATTATTTGAAGTTAAATAGGATTTTACATTTTATTTTAATCTCATTTAAATTTCTTTAATTTTAATTTAGCTGGCTTGGATTGGAGGTCACTTCTACCACTGCTCCTTTCTATTGTTTTGTTTTTTAACATTATATTTTTTAATCCTATCAAAGTAGCATATGTGACCATCTGCTAGAAAAGGGACCTAATACGGAAAAAACTATATTTATTTTTTTGCGCCAATCTATAGCTTCTGAGTTACTCTTTCATTTCCAATAATCAGAATTTATTTAAGTTCATTACTTTTCTTGTTATTAAACGAGAGGCTTTCGAAAACCATCCCCACCACTCACTACTACTTGGTGTAGTCGAAGCGGACCGATAGGAGCGGAGCTCACGGATATGGCGCCTAAAGGTGGAGTGGTTAGTGGAAGGGTCCTTTTCGTAGACGCATCCCCACTACTCAAATGCTCGCTTGCAAACTATGTTTCGATCGCCCGTACTGTAAAATTCAGCTTTAACGTATTAGGTCCCTTTTCTCGCGGCCGGTCACATATGGTCCTGAAGCCTTCAGAAAGGTTAAATTCTTTTGTCATATGAATAAAAAATTAAGAGGCTGTATCCTTGAAAAAAATGTCTAATTAATTGTAGACGAAACGATGTTTTACCTAAACAAAATATTATGTTTGGATAACAAAATTTCAATATTTTACCTTTCACAGTAATTTTTGCAATATAAAATTTGAACATGCTCTAAACAATTTTAAACTCTCACTACTAAATTTACTTATTAATGATGTTTCAAATCATGTTAATTTTTGGAAGTCAAACATTTTCAGAATCAGAAGTGAATTAGAGGCCTGTTTACAAGATAAAGTCATTGATATTTTGAAACATCGGACTTTTCCTAACCAAAAATTTTTAAATATGTAATTATAAAAAACATGACAACAAACTTTCTGTTTTGATCGATCAACAAACTAATATTTAAGAGAAAAATTTAAATTTGCATAGAATCTTTGAAGAAGCAGATAAAGATCCTCGGTTTGTAAATTTGACAGATATTCAAATTCCTGAAGTAGTCACAGATATTCTCAGATTAGGCAGAGGTTTCAGTAACCGTGTGACAAAAAGTAAGTCGAAGCAAATGATGGAAATAGTCAGAGATATTGAATCAAGTATACAAAAAATTCCGACATTAGATCAGCAGGATTTCCAAAACACGGTGTTAGAATTATCAAAGAGCATTGTTGATAAAAATTGTTTGGGCATTAGTAATATTGATCGTAAGATTTCTAAAGGTTTCCTGATAATGAAAAGTGTTCTTAAAAGCAACCCTGATATAATTTGCATGAATGCTGATAAAGGTAATATTACTGTTTGTATGGAAAAAAACAGATTATGTGAGGGATATGGAGAATTTGCTTTGCAATCATGATAATTTTTATGTATTGAATGAAAATCCATTAAAATTATTAAAAAGAGACACTTTCAAGATGCTTGATAATTGGTGAAAGAAAGGACTTTTAGGAAAATATATAAGATGGACTGATATTAATACTGAAGACACAGTTCTTGCCAAATGTTATGGTTTAAAAAGATTCACAAAGATGGCCATCCTTTGAGAATGTTTATTTGAACTATTACTACTCCGAATAAATTTTTGGAACAAAATTTTAATTTGATTCTCAAAGATTCTATCAAAACTTCTGAATCTAATGTAAAAAATAGCTGGTAATATAAAAAAATTATTATTCAAGAAACGATTCCGGATGACTATGTAATGATTTCTGTGTAATGATGTTATTGTATGATTATTGTATGATGTTATTGCATGATGTTATTGTATGATTCTATGTAATGATGTAATGAATATGTAATGATGTAATGATTTTATTATGAACTCAACTTTTTTTATTTAATGGATCTTCTTATGGGCAAAAGTTTGGTACTCATATTGCTTCAGTCATTTCTCCGATTTTAGCAGAAATTCTTATGGAAGATTTGGAGATTTTTGTCGATGAATTTTTTTTTTGTTTTCAGGAATTCTGCACATTTGTTATATCCTTTCCGGAATTTGAAACAGATATAGCACTGATTTTCCTGAAAAATTACATTCAAAGAGTGTTTTCATACGATGATGGGACTTTCATAGCCGGGATATGGAAGACGTCATTTACGCGCGCCTACGAACATCATTAAGAAATGATACATACTTGAATTGCCACAGCTCCAAGTTTTGTCGCAGTAAATGAAGATAATGACCCTAGAAAACTACCAATTGGAGTTCTTGCTGCACCAACAATTACAATGTCAGTGAGTTTTTTTGTCCCATATGACCTTTTACGTAGATCAGCAACCTAAAAAAAGTAATAAAATCGATCATAATGTTTAAGCAAAATCAGTTTTTTAAAATATTATCTTGTACATAATTAGAGGAATTATTGTTATTATCATCAATATAGGTTTTTGCATGAACAAGAAGTGTTTTATGTGTAGAACATTAATTGTATTTCTTCTCTTGTGAGTCATATTCCACCTTTCCTGCTTGGTATTTAGATCATAGTTCGTAAAATGCATGAATCTCTGGTATTTTTCTAAAAGAAAATAGCTCTATATGCTTAAAAAAAAGGTTTAACTACTTTCGGCGCAGGATCCGACGTAAGATCCTACTATGCTTTCTCTTTAAAGAGGCCGCTCCGAAACAGGTATATATTTTTGAAAACTAACCGTTAATAAACTTTGCATTGCAAAGTATGTAAGTAGTAGATATCTTTACGACACGTGCATAGGACGTCTTTTGGACGTCGAAAAAATTCGTAAAGACTTTTTTCATTTTTTCCCCACATGGTGCCGTTTGGGAACGTTCCAGGAACTTTGAACTGGGACCTGGCGGGAACCTTCCGTTATTGTCATTTTTAACAGCAATTATCTCTTAAACCGTAAGAGGTAGGTAAAAATGGATGTAATTTTTTATCTGATATTTGATATTCATATCAAACACCGACAGCGCTTTTGACCTATGACTTACGGTTTACGCGATATTTATTAATAATAATAAAGAGAACGGCAATTTATGTTTGGAACGTTCATGGAACGTTCCCACGCGCCGGGCATTTTGCACGTACTGGGAACGTTCTGTGCTATTACTTAAAATTATCAGCACACACCTTTGTTCAAAAATATTTACGCAATGATCAGTAAATATTTTATTGACTCAAAGAATTATTGAAATATAGATAGTAATGACCCAAAAAGCAAAATGCATGCACTTTGCAAAGTGTGTTTGCTCATCTTACCCCTACAAAGAAAGACTTTACTTTTCAATAAATGATAAAAATGTATGAAACTTTAATACTCTGTTTCAAAACACTGAAAAATGTGAAATTTTTTAAGTTAATGATATTAAAGTACGGAAGTTTAAAACTTTTATACTAAAAATTAGTATTTGGAATACGAAATATTATGAATCTGTAT
>JAWWLR010000034.1:34563662-34576675 GCA_035041075.1 Acraspis erinacei
ATTTTTCAAATACACTTATATTGAAAAAATTAGTTTTTACGAAGATATTAGCAAAATAGGGCAAAAATGAACTGAATCTCATGCATTTGGTCCCTTGTTTCCCCCTCAGCAATCAACGAAGTGAAGTTAGCTGGCGATTGAAGTGAAAATACCTAATTAAATTGTTTCAATTGGAAAGTCTTAGTAGTAAAACAAATGTAGACGCCCGATTGAAACTTTATAAACCATTAACATTTTTTTAATTTATTTGAAAACAATATATTCATACTTAAAGACTACCATTAAATTTAAAATACTTTTTTAGTCTAAAATTAAAAAAAAAATTATGAAAAAGAACTGCTTAATATTTAGAAATGTTTGACTTTTTATTTAAAATCAGTAATTATCAATCAAATATTCAAAATTGTTGAATTTTGATATATAATAAATATTGAGCACATATTATTACGTCTGGAAAAAATTCGAGTAAGTTGAAAAGATGTTAAGAATGTCTGAAAGGATTCAAAATTAATTAAAAATTTGAAATGATTTCAAATACATAATTTAAACGAAGTTTCTACATACACCGGCAATATTCGATTCGGCTATTCGTACCGAAATTTCGGTGCAAATAGACCACGATCTAATTAAAAAAAAAAAAATTGTGTCGGTTTCGAGCCAAGAATTTTGAAGAGTCAAAAGAATAAAAGCATTTCTTAAGATTCCTAGGAGAATTAAAAATAACTTTTGATTTTGAAAAATTACTATTTAGAGATTATTTAAAAAGATTTGAAACCTTATTCTGGAAGATTTGAAGGCAATATTTTTATTTTTGCAAGATTTAAAAGAAAAAAAGAAATCTTTTAAGAAGAATTCGAAATTATTTTTGTATGGTTGATTCATTATTTTAATTCAAGAAACTTTGTTTTTGGAACATCGTGTTAATTGACTGAAAAACTATCTTTTTCAATTAAAAAGTGATGTATTTTGTTGAGCATTAATTGCTTTGGTTATAAACTTAACTATTACTTTTTTAACTGAAAATATAACTTCCATTTGTTGTTGGTAATTCGGCTTTTTTCGAAAATTCAAATATGTGTTTTTTTCCAAACTAATATTTTTAATTGAAGATTAATTATTACGGTTTAAAAAAATGTCTTTGGTTAAAAATGTAACTATTTTGTTGAAAATTTGTCTTTAGTTGTAGAAAATTAATCTTCTTGGATGCAAATGCATTTTTGTTCTAAAGATTCCTAATTTTAGTTAAAAATGTATGTATTTTGTTAAATAGTTATCTTTTTTGGTAGAAAATTAATCTTATTGCTTGAAAATTAATTTCCTTGTTTGAAAATTTAATCAGATTAATTTCCTGATCAAGCCATCTGGCCACCCTAGTGACCAAACCTTCATTATGTGTATTTAAAGACTTCAAATAAGACTGCGTCAATGGATATCTAAAGAATAATTCATCCCGCATTAAAAATATGTAAATTTTTATAAACATTTTTTTTCAAATTTAAACATGTTGCTGTATGCAAACAAATATGTTCACAGTCATGTTGACAAGTTGGTGCGATTTTATAGAAGTTTACCTTTAAAATAAAATTAAGGAAGTTGGAAAATGTGTATTGTATTAGATTTTATTTAAATTTTAGGAAAACATTGAAATTTGCACTGCTTTTGCAATATTAGATCATGTATTCCCAAAAAAATTACAAAATGTCTTCATCCTGGCTTATTTTGTAGAGAATTCTGATAGCTTTCAACCTGTTTAAGAGAGAAAATTTTACTTCTTATATAATTAACATTAAAAGAACTTGAGCAATCATCGATAAAAAGATGCTGGTGTCATACTCGTGGTTGGCTATGCAGTTTTGATTGATTTTTATCACTTCAGTCTGTGATTCAAAAGAACTTTTATATATGGTGGTTTGGGTACAAATAGACCAAGAATCCCTAAATTGGTCGGCGGAGAAAAAATGTGATCTACTGGAAAATATCGACTTTCATTGTATTGTTTAAATAATTATTTTTGAAAATTTAGCTTACTTAAAAAGGTAAATTTCGGCCAAAAAATATTTAATTCTCAACAAAAAAAAAGGAATTTTCAACAAGTTACATTTTTAAGCAAAGAAATTAATGTTTAAATAAAACAATGAATCTTCAACCACAATAATAAATTTTGTACTCAGTAATTGAATTTTCAGCCCAAATGATAAGTTTTCTGCCAGAGACAAATATTTAATAAAAAAAATGAATTTTTAATAAAAAATAGTTCTACTTTCAACTAAGTAGTTGAACTTTGAAGCAAACCAGGTTTTTCCTCTCAAGGTATAAAGAGAAGCTGAAATGTTTAATAGAATTAGAACAAATTAAGCATTTGTGGAAAATTTTACGGAAATTTCAAATTAAATTCAAATAATAGAATTGAATTCTACTTTGATGAATAGTTCATCTGGAAATAAATTTAAAGTGTATTTTGCACGTTTTTTTAAAGCTAAATAAGTATTAAAAGTACGGTGTCAGATAATTACACACGCAGCAATACATATTTTGATAATAAGAACAGTAATGTGCTAATGTTAAAGAATTTGAAGTAAATAAAAAAACTGTGTCATTGGCATTGAAAGTAACCTGAAGTAACCTGAAGTGAAATTTTATACTTAACAAATCAAATTCATTTTCAGAAACAAGCCTATATAAAGAGTTGCTGAGAAGTCTCAGCCTCGGAAAAGAGACTCGGCAATACTATGACTTGACACGTTTTGGAGAAAAATATGGTAATGTCTTTCTAAATTTGAAACTCAAATTTCATTGAACTTTGATTTAAATATGCTTAATCACTTTCAGAGAGATTGCCCTTCTCAATCAGAGTGCTACTGGAAAGTGCTGTTAGAAATTGCGATGATTTCCAGGTGAAGAAACAGGATGTGGAAAAGATTTTAAACTGGGAGAAGAATCAAAGTGTTGAGGAAGGAGTCGAAGTTGCTTTTAAACCATCCCGAGTGATTCTTCAGGTTAACGGAATCAAATATATTCTATGTTTTTTAACTATTTCAGTATTATCTGTTGAAAATAACTCATTTTTAAAATAATGTCTATTTTTACAGGATTTGACTGGAGTTCCCGCAGTTGTCGATTTCGCTGCTATGAGAGATGCTGTCAAAAATTTAGGCGGCGATCCTGATAAAATAAATCCCATTTGCCCTTCGGACTTGGTTATTGATCATTCGGTGCAAGTAGATTTTATTAGAAGGTTAGATTTCTTTTCAAGATCTTAAATTGTTGTGAAAAAAAATTTCCTAATTTCTTCAAATCTCCATCTTCCCTGAAATTAAATTACTCAAAAATTTCAGAAATAGTACAAATCTAAAACTTATTGTTTAAAAAGGTCGACAGTACTAAGCGATGATGAATTTGGTTAATTTTAAGTGCATTTTTTAAAATAGATACAGAAAAGTGCATTTTTAAGACAAATATGTTAAATACAAATCATTTTCGTACTTTTTCATGAAAAAAAAGCTTCTAAACTTACTAACCTACAAAAAATTATTAAACTGGAACATGTATCATTGTTATAAATAATTTAAGATTTTATGTTAAAAAAAAACATTTTACCCTTTTCTTGGAATAAACTTAATACTTCGATACCTATTATTTACCAAAGGATTTTTTCTAATGAAAAGGGGGTATTTTTTACTTTTTTCAATAATAAATCAAAAATGACAGTGAATTTATGTTTTGAATAGGTAATTTACAAATTTTAGAAGCAAAATCTGTTCAAATCCGATTTTAACGATTTTTTAAAAATAATTAGCTAAATTTGCATCTTCTTTAAATATGATATTCAGTTTATAATAAATAAATCGATAATCTTTTACTTACCAAAATTGTCAATTGTAGATTTTTATTTTTAAACATACATTTTTAATTTAATGAATCTTAAAATGCAGTAGTGGAGGACTTGTAAAGAATTAAAAATGAAAAGCGTTTGGAATTTCAAAATTTTAATATTTAAACAGGATTCGATAAAAACTAAAGAAGTTCAGGTTAAAATTCTATAATTTTTAAATTCTTAAATTTATTGATTGATTTTTCAATTTAGAACATTTAAAATGATAATTACTTTCCACTTAATAGATGGCAATGTCTTTTCAATTTTTTTCAATTAATTGAAAGAGCAAAAATTCCTACTTGAAAATCTAAGGATGTGATCTTCGCTGCTGTGCAATTTTATTTTTAATATTACTTCCTAGATTTATTACAAACTATAACACCTTTCAGTGGCGATGCATTGAGAAAAAACGAGGCGTTGGAATTCGACAGGAACCATGAGAGGTTTATTTTCCTGAAGTGGGGTGCAAGAGCACTTCACAATATGTTAATCGTCCCACCAGGAAGTGGAATCGTTCATCAAGTCAATTTGGAATACTTGGCCCGAGTTGTTTTCGACAGGGATGGTTTTCTCTATCCCGATAGCGTCGTCGGAACAGATTCACATACAACTATGATTAACGGACTCGGAGTTTTAGGCTGGGGTGTTGGAGGAATTGAAGCCGAAGCTGTCATGCTCGGTCAAGCGACTTCCATGTTGCTTCCAAAGGTTGTTGGCTACAAGTTGATAGGAGGTCTTAATCCTTACGTTACATCGACGGACCTCGTCCTCACCATAACAAAGGTTCGCAATTCAAATTTAAGCCATTTACAATTAAAAAGAAAATACCAACATACCATTTGTTTGCAGAATTTACGTCAACTCGGTGTCGTTGGAAAGTTCGTGGAGTTCTTCGGCCCTGGTGTAGCTCAACTAAGCATCGCAGATCGAGCAACGATTTCCAATATGTGCCCCGAATATGGAGCAACAGTTGGTTTCTTCCCGGTTGATCAGCAAACCTTGGATTACCTAGAACAAACTGGTAAACAAATGTTTACCCCTAAATAAAGCTAGTAATTACAACATGCCCGAAAAACACAGGATCAGTGATTTAATATGCATATTTTTAACAGGTCGCCAAGACGAGCACATTGAAAGAATCACAAAATATTTAACAGCCGTAGACATGCTTAGAAATTATGACAATCCAGCTCAGGATCCTGTATTTTCGGAAGTTGTCACCCTAGACTTGGGAACTGTCGTGTCTAGTGTCAGCGGGCCGAAAAGACCTCATGATCGTGTTTCTGTCACGGAGATGAAGGTGGATTTCAACAACTGTCTTACAAGCAAGGTTAGTTATTTTACACATTAACATTGACCCTAAAAGTGAAGCGTGCATGTGCTCTTGTAGAAATTTTTGGTACACTTATGGGACGAACAATACCCAGTGACGAAAATATTTCACCGTCATCAAGGCATCGTTCGCCCCATTTTGCACTTTGTCTTGTCAGCTAAAGAAATAAAGGTGTGCAGGAATTTGGTGGCGCCGAAGATTGTGGATAACAGGATTATTGGTAACTACTGCTGTGATATGACGAATATCAACAGATCACTGCAATAGTTCCTTTCAATCCTGCCACCTATCTCTCTCTCTCTTAAAATCTCCTTGTGAAGCGTTGATATGCTTCTCTATTTATTACCTTGCTAGAATTGGCCAAGTCCCTTGAATGCTTTCCAGTCCCTCGATGATTTTTCCAATCCATTAGATTTTGGTAATCTAGCTTTATGTTGATATTGCACCATACAGTTAGATCACCAAAGAGCAATGAATAGGAACTCGTATTCTCGCAGAAATTGCAGTCCAGCTCTCCGGTTGTTATATCTTCAAGTCAGGGATGAGTATTTCGATCTAGTCACGGATTAAATGTATCGTGTCACTAGACCGAGACCTCACCTATGACTGCAAGAATTTTTATCCATTCATGTTATGCACGCGATGAAAGATGCAGCTTTGGTGTGCAGGAGTGGATGTATGGATGAATCCTACCCGGTGAGATATTCGTATCATCCCACCGGACGAGATTTCATCCGACAGCAACCCCCTCCTTTTGTTGAACACTTTCTCGATTAAATTTTCGTCGAATTCAAATATTCGCAAATAAATCGTTGGTAAAAATATTAATTAATAAACCGGAGAGTAACTGCGAAGAAGTGGCAAATTTTTTGAAGAAAAATCGAATACCTGGTATATTCAGGAGAACTTCACTTCACGTATTGCGATGCCGAAACTGAAATATTAAACTGTTCCGGGAAGGTGAATATCTAACACTTGGAGTCACGTACAAGTCACAACTGAGGGTTTCCAACCATCTTCTACCACCTGCAACTATTTCAAACTGAGAATAAGAAATAAGTTGTGAGCCCTCTTATAACCATGTTCCCCTTCCTCTGTTCCCGGACACCGAAAACACACCCCCTCATTCAGTGACACCCATCCGCTCCCTCTGGTTGGTTTAGAAACTCAGGTAACAGACGAATACCTAGTTCCTCCTGCAAAATTTCGATTTTATACTATTTGGTTATTCCTACAAATTATCGTGAAATGTTGAAAAAAATTAAGGGCAAATGTATTTACGTATCGTTTCCGTATATATTTGCTTTTTTATAAATCGTGAAAGTTCTCGTAATTCGCATAAAATAGGTACATTTCATTTATTTTAAATATTATATTTTCTTTATGTGTAAAAACTTTTCGTACACCTCTTTCTCATGACTGATTAAGTTCTCTTAATTTTAATTATGCTAGAGCTTCAAAATTTTCTCTTTCTAGGGTTGATTGCTCTTGAAATTCTGTATAAAATGAGCCCAGGATGAAACCAATTTATCTATTTTTTAATCAGATATTGAAGCTTCTTTTAAGCTATTTTTCACCGTATCACAACAGCTTAATTGATATAAATCGTAAAAAACTTCTTATTGAATTGCAAGAACTTGAAATTGTAACAAAAAGTTTGGAAAAGTTTGAAAACATCTTATCTGTAGGCAAATCAGAATATAAATTTTTAATATATCACAAAGAATATGGCAATGTTTCCAACTCTTTTGCTGTTACGATACGGTGAAAAATAGCTTCAAAATGAGCCCAAGAACATTGAAAAATTTGGATTATTTTTTGAGTATTCAACATTGAAGAAAACATTGGAATTTACACTATTTTGCAATATCTACTTAACAAATGGACAACTTGGCTTCATCCTGGGCTCATTTTATACAGAATTTCAAGAGCAATCAACCCTAGAAAAAGCAAATTTTGTAGCTCTAGCATAATTAAAATTAAGAGAACATACAAAAACTTTTTACACTCATTTTAAAGAAATAATTAAAATATGTCGATCTACAAATTTCTAAAAATCACGACGTCGTTTGAGGGAACGGTTCAAAATTTTAGATTTTTGCCTCTGTTAAGCCAAATGTTAAATTTTGGTATTATTAATTCTGAAAAGTTTCAATTTCAAAAAAACATTCGATTTAAATGATATAAAACTGCCTATAGTTGAATATAAATATCTAAACGAGAATACGGAAATATTCTATAATTGGAAACAATGGACGTTTATGATTTCGCAAAGTTGTCACTGCATTTCAATCGATGTCGACTTAAAATCGATATCATACAGACATAAGGAGTCTCGTTACCTGAAATATCACATGCATTTGCTAAAAAAACTCAACTTTAAATTTACCGAGTAAGCTTTTTCGTGCAATCCAATCCTCAGACATTCCGCTTATAATATATTTTTAGATTTATTTTTTCTTAGTTTTTTATTTTTATTTGTCAATTTAGCCCCCCCCCCCCCCTCTAAGTCTAAGGCATTTTCGGTTGTACATGTATGAAACTTTAACATGAGCATACGATTACGCCAACACCCCTCCTCCTAAAAATCGAACGTCATTAATTTTATTATATTAACTTCCATTTTAAACTTTCTTTACTTCTTAAAATTTTTATAAATGCATATTTAGACTACAAGTTATTTGAAGAAAAAAATTTATATTACACTTTGTAAACTCATTTAAGCGTTGGCACATTTTCAAGTGAAAATTAGTAACGAACTGATTTTTATCGGAAATGCTAAATCCAGAAAATGTATCTTTAACAGTTCCTAATTGACAACTCCATTAGTAAAGTTCCCGGGTTCTGAGTCAATGCAGAAAGTTTTGGAAAATTATCCTATCTTGATTTGGAATCTTGTGTCGTTAAATAATAATTAAATTTACGACTTGAATGGATAATGTTGGCGGTAGACTAATAAATCATTGTTTTGATTAAAATGATTAATAAAAAATAAAATATTTAAAAATATATTCAAAATAAATTATACATTTTTATTTTTTTTTTAATAGCAACAAGAAAAAATTAATGTTACAGAAACTCCGTAAATACACTTTTTAACTTTCTCTTAGAACCTTTCTTAAATCGTTTGAGTTTAGGCCTTTGGGTCAGTGGTTTACCTTCATACTTTCGAGACTCAATTTTCTGTTTTACACCTGCTTTTCCTTATGACTGGAAATTTACCCTAGTAAAATAATCTCTGAAAAACAGTTTACCTAAAAATCTTTCTAGTCAAATCTCTACTTTTATTGCAGTACAATACAAATTTCAAAAGATCAAAATAAAGCAGAATTATTTAATTTTAAATATGAAATTTATAATATGTGACGTGCCCTTCTTTGATATAAAATAATAAATAAAAAATTTGTATTCGTACCATTTGGAATTGGTGAATTAATTGACACCAACAGCTGAAAGACCTTTCTACAAGAAAGACACGCGAGAACTGACTTTACCGCAGACTTTGCAATCAGAAAGTGGACGTGCTTAACAAAAATTGCTGATACAACATCCTTTTTATTTTGCACATCTTACATATTATTGCGATGTTACTGACTGCTTTCGAAATGCTTCAAATATATTTTTCATTTCTGAATATAATTTTTCATATCCAAATGAAATGGTGGTAAAAGCATGTTTTTTTTTATCTATTACACAGAATCACTGCGTTATTTCACTTTTTTCAAGTTTTTAATATTTAGTTTTAATTAATTAAAAAATTTAATTATCCAATTTTTAGTGCCTAGCACCTACAAATGACTGAATTTGCCGTTCAGTTTTTAATTTAAAAGTAGGAAATTTTTTATTTTTTAGTTTCGCAGGCTTACATTTGAAAATTGCAATGACCAAAGCCATTTTTTCAAATCTGAGCAAGCCTATAATATTTTCTGAAATGGTTTTTAAGGGATTACTACTTATAATTTGATCTACAAATGGCTAAAATCTTCCACTTTTCTATTGCAGAATTTTTAATCCATAACATTTGACTGATTCAACGAGAATTTCTTTGCATTTACATAAATATTCGTAGGAAATACGTTTTTATTTAATATGCGCATATCTTATACGTACCTATTACGTATATGGAAGTTTCAATTTGAAAATTCCCTAAATTTCTCAATTTGCTAAAATTGAACTAACGTGTGCATACATTTTTGAATGTTAATATAGATTTTTCATATTATAAGATGTGCTTACGAAAATGCATGAAATCATCATTAATGAAAACTGATTTAAAATAATTTTGAAAATAGTTTATATATCAATTGCAAACGTAGAATTTTTAGATGTATTTTCAGATTATTTTAATGCATTTTAAAATTACAAAAAATTAAGATATTTCTGAAAAGACTGAAACTTTAGCTTTTTTAATGTCTGGAAACCGCAAACTAACTCAGTTCTACAAATTTTTGGGGAATTATTTAAGAATGCAGTAATATTTTACAATACACACACAGTATAGAGTATTAGAGTAGTCAGTAGAGTAGTAGACTATTACTATTGGGACGCCCATTAAACATACCTGACAGTTTATATTGCATTGCAGGTAAAGTAACTGTACTTCACTTTTCGGAATTGACCACTAGATTTGGGATGCTAGGCTCAAATCCTCTTTAGAGTTTTGAGTTTAAACTGATTGGCTTCCCTGCCACTTAATACCTAAAATTTCTAAAACTAAGTAACCTTAGATTTCAAAAATAAATCCTGTCTTAACTGTTAGCAGCGCTGGAAAAACCAGGTGCATTATGTACAGGGGTTTGCAGGATTGCGCTACAAACAAAAGGTCCTTTGCCCATAAGCATTCTTAAAATCCTAAACCCTTCAATTTACTTCTGAAAATAAAGGAGTTGTACAAGTTAGAAATGAAAATTACGAATGGACAATCCACGTTTAACTTTTCGTTTTTCTGGTCTGCTCAAATCCATTTCAAATTATACAGGAAAGATTGAGACCAAAATAGGCTAAAATAGGCTTTTCGTTTTTTTTTTATTTCAACAAATTACCCCTATTTAGGAGTTGAGAGGACCCAAAAAAAAAGAAAAAAAGGTACTTTCTTGATCGATACGGGATCGATGTGAAAATATATTTTATAAATGGGTGTATTTTCTATTTTTTTATTCTTTTGGTGTCTTCTCAAGCCCTAAATAGGGGTCATTTTTTTAATTTAAAAAAAAACGAAAAGGGATGTTCATTTTGGTTTTCAATTACGAGTAATTTGATACCTGTAGCATATTTTTCCCCCAGGTCCCTAGGGAGGTCCAAAAAATAAGCTTACTTTTTGGCGTCACTCTTTATTATCTGAAGGGTTGCAGTACAGAACTAGATAACCAAACTTTTTGCTAAAAATGGGCTTTGTGCATATAAAATTCTTTACAAAATCAAATGCAAGCTGTGTGAAAAGATTTTCTTCGAAATCCTATTTTTAATATAGTAATAGGAAGATTGGTAATTAAAAACCAGAGAACTGACTCCGTGCTTATCTTCCATCTTCTTCTTTTGTTATTTAATTGCCAAACTTTTTACCTTCTTTTAAACCTTACTTCATCATATTGCTCTTCCTAAAAAATTTTAAATACATTAAAATAATAAAAGGGTTTTTAAATACAAAAAGCTCGAAAATAAAACTATTTGCACTTTTTTTAGCACCAAAGTACCAATGCAATTCTGACCAAAAAACTTAAATCCGCATTTTCTACAACAAGCCACTTTTAAAGGTTTTTTAAAAACTTAATTTGAAACTTCGGTCTAAACTAATTGGATGACTGAATAAATATTTGGCCGAATTAATTTCAAAATGGGCAATCATCTTCCACTAAAATATATTGATTTTTAAAGCTTTCTTCCAACCCGCTTTCTTTTTTAGATTTTTGCGAAAATATGTATAAAATTCAGGGTTACGAACAACATTAAGAGATATTTTCTGATATTTGCCAATTATTTTTGTAAATTTAATATAATTTACTTGAAAACTATGCTTGTAAGTATGCAGCTACAAAGCTTCAATGTTAAAAATGCCAACGAAAAAGGAAAAGGTTTGATGTAAAAGTTATTGAAACTGTTAAATATTGTGTTCTGATCTATTTTTTGTGATGCCATAAAATTACATTGTTGAAAATAAACTTCAAAGGATTCTATACATATTTTCACAAAAATCTCGAAAATAACGCGAACTAGAAGAAAGTGCCAAGAAACATTTTCCTATAATATTTTTAGAGAAACAATTTTATGTGTATGTGACGCAAAAAGTCAAAGGAACAGAATTCTTTCTGTAAAAAAATTCGAGGACAATGTTTCTTGATACTCTCTTTTACCTTATATTCTTTTCCAGATTTTTGCAAAAATATAATGTATGTAATGTATGTAGTTTATTTACTCTCAACAATTCAATTTTATGGTGTCGCAAAACCAAAGAAGAGCATAATTTAACAGATTTTGCAACTTTTTCTTCAAACTCCGTACTTTTTAAATAATCTATGCTCTCCATTTTTTCGTACTTCATTATTTCCCCACCAATACGTTGTTAAAACTGCTTAATTAAGCACTTTTTGATTTTCATTGCACTATAAAATTTTATTTTTGAGAAAGAAAGAAATGCTAAAGGGTTTTATATATTTTTTCGCAAAATTAACTTTTAGTTTTGGCGATGAATAATAAAAATAAGAAAAGAATGGAAAATATGGCTAATTTTAACCTTTCAAAAATCCAACACAATTCGCAAGAGGACGATAAATTCTATGAGAATAAGAAATACAAATCTAAATGCCTAGATTAGATAAAAAAATCACATTTTTAAGAAAAATTGGCTCCTTTTTTTTGATAATTCGCGTTTAAAATAAAAAAATACAAATAACTCATAACATTTTCCATAAAAAATGTTCGTCAAATCGGAAAATGATTCGAATTCCATCATTTAGTACCAACCAATTTTGAGTGCGATTAATTAATATTTATTACCTGGCAGTATGTACCATCATTTAAATACTTTAAAACAATATAATTGTTCGTTTCAAGTAATATTTTTGGCATTATTGGTATGTTTATTAATTCTAAGATTTCTGTACTCTTGAGCAATAATTGAAGTGGAATTTGCAGATCACCCTCTTCTTCGAGGTTAATAAACTTTGCCTAAAAGAAAATGCTTCCTAAGCAAAACATATGTAATTGTGATTGCAACTTCAGTGAAAACTGATACTCCAGTTGATTTTTTGGTGCCTTGAATTCTTGACCAAATACATATGAAACTTTCCTGAATTTTTTGGAAATTAAAAAGCAAGATAGATGATCAATCATTATTGATTATTAGTGCAGAATCATGTTACTACTACTTGAAATGCACCTGCTTATGCAAACCGATAACAAATATCCTGTTGATTTATATGTTTATAAATAATGTCGCACAAGCTACCGTTCACAATTGCAATAGTAACCAATCGTGAGCAATTTTAAATTGCTCCTTTCTACTTATTCCATCTTAAATGACTCGAAAAATTTATTGAGTATCGAAATCTATATTTTTATATCCTATGGAAGTATGCAATTTAACATTATTTTGACTGTTTATATTTAGTTCCTCTTTAAAATTGTACTGTATAAAAGGTTTCAATTTTTAATTTTAAATTGGACATTTTTAGATCTGAAAGTTTTAATGACTTTGTAGTCTTATTCTGGTTTTGAGATTTTCACTAAACAATATTTTAAACGCAGTGTCTCGTCATCCCGAAATTCGGGACGACTAGTCGAATATGTTTCATTAGCTGGGCTAGTCGT
>JAWWLR010000034.1:34576775-34590250 GCA_035041075.1 Acraspis erinacei
CTAGCCCAGCTAATGAAACATATTCGACTAGTCGTCCCGAATTTCGGGACGACTAGACACAGCCTATTTTAAAATATTGACAAATTTTGAAGAACATTATTTTAAATGCAATATATTTTTGTGTGAAAAAAATGGAATAATTGATAAATGCCCTCTTGTATATTTGGCGAAATGATTTTAGTTTTAAGATTTGGTAATACTGAAATTTATTTAGGATATTTAGATTAGTGTTAGAGTCAAAGTTAGACCTTTGAAAATGTTCGATTTCACAAGTCGAGAAATAACTTTAACCCTCTGCCCTTTCAGGTAGGATTCAAGGGTTTCGGCATACCTCCGCAGAAACTAAAATCGGAAGGAACTTTCGAATTTGAAGGCAAAGAGTATAAACTCCGGCATGGGTCGGTAGTCATTGCTGCGATCACAAGCTGTACAAATACGAGTAACCCGAGCGTCATGCTCGGTGCAGGTAATTGAAAATCCTATGAATACCTGCTCGTTGTGTCATTCTTGCGAATTTCTACTGTGCTTCCGCGAAATTTATCATTTTAGCTGAATGCGTTTCTCAGAAGCTTTAAATCAGTGACGAAAACGAATTTCAACTCTTTCAACACTGGTTTCAAAATTGATCTTAATATAATATATTATACTTTAGATCATTTCGAATGAATTTTATACTATAATTTAAAATTTTTTAAAAATATAATGTAAAAAATATAGATAGAATTTCAAATGAAATTTTTCTTCTAAAATTTAATACACAGTTTAGAGTGTTTGGTATGTTAATATAAAAAAGTGTCGCTTTAGAGTTACCGTTTCTTACTTTTGCGTTAACTTTTCTACTAAATTTTTAATACTTTATTTTAATGTCGAAAAACTGTTAGATACATTAATACATTAATAATCTGTAAATATTTTGTATTTTACATTATTATTAGCTCCAAACAACCAAATTTGGATAGAATTTCTTTTTCTTTTTAAATAAAACTAGTTCAAAAAGTTTATCACTCAAACGAAATATTTTAATGCCATTGACCCTGCTATTCTTAACAGTGAACAAAACAGTTATAGGTAATTATGCGCCACATATTTTTTTGGCTTGAAAAAAAAATTTACGAAATGAAGATATTCAATTTTTTTCATCGAATTTTGAAAACATGAAAAGAAGATTTCCGTAAAAATATAAGCTTTTTTGAAAATTTATTTTTCGAATTTCGTAATGTTGGAAATTTGATTTTATAAAAAAATTCTCTTAGGCACAAAAATGGTTTAGCCTACAATATACATAAAACTTATAGGATGTCGTCCTTATAAAAGGCCAATATACAAAAATTTTGCAAAAATTAGGTCAACAAGTACAGTTTTAAAGTAAAAATTGGTGATTTGTTGAAAAGTAGACGTCAAAATTCAAATATACGTATCTTCATGGCAATTTTTTTCTCAAACCGGAAATATAAGTGTTGTCTAATTCCTATTTATTTGCAAAAAAAAGATGAAATTGAAATGGCTTTTCGCTTTTTCTTCAGTGAGCATAGATCAAATAATTAAAAAATCGTTTTATGTATAGACTGGGTCCATTTCAAATCAGACAGGTTCTAAACTTGAAGTCGCAGAATCTCTCGGGGACAAAATATGTTGTTTTTTAGAGGAAATTAGTCGATGCGTATTTTTGCAATTTTTGAAGAAAATTTTTTTTCAAGAAGTCATGCGTAAAAAAGCAAAACAATTTTTTTTTCCGTTAAAAAAGCAAAACAATTTTTTCTGTAAAGTTATATAACTGTTGACTAATTGAGATATTTAATATTTCTTTCCAGACTCCAATAGAGTTTGTCGCCTTTTTCGTGAATTTTTGTATTACAAATCGCAAAAAAAATGTATCGCCTAATTTCCTCTAAAAACAACATATTTTGTCCCCGAGAGATTCTGCGACTTCAATGTAGAACCTGCCTGTTTGGATTAAAATTCAACTATTCCAGTTTAAGATTCATAAATTTAGTCAAAGATTCATCAGTTTTTGGTTAAAAATAAATTTTTTTAAATTGAAAATCTACCTAATCCATTTTTGTTTGCAAATTGATTTTTTGTAATGCAGAATCCAACTATTTGGCTGTAAATTTGTTCTTGTTTGTTGAAAATTACAACTATTTCGTTAAAAATTCATGTATTTCTCGAAAAATCATCTGCTTTGGTAGAAAATTAATGTTCTTGTTTGCAAGTTAATCTTCTTGTTTGAAAGTTAATCTTCTTGTTTGAAAATTCATTTTTTTTGTTTGTTGAAAATTCAAGTATGTCAATTAAATAATAATAATTTTTGGTGGAACTTAAATTCTTTTGTTAAAAATGTATCTTGTTGGTTTACAATTTATCTATTGTAGTTGAAAATTCATCACTTTGGTTAAAAAAAATTTTTTTTTATTTTGTAGAAAATTAATTATTTTAACTGAAAACTTAACTATTCCATTTTTGTAATGAATACTGATATTTTTTACTTCAAAATTAAACTATTTAATTTCAAATTGATAGTCTTATTTAAAATGTAACTATTTAGTACTTCAGAAACAAATGCAAGAATCTGAAAAACCCATTATTTATAATAAATAATTGAATGACACCGTACCATGAAAAATGTTACCTGGAAAAACCCCTGAAATTATCAGTTACTGTCTAATACTGGAAGTTTATATATTTTTCCTATTTATAAACGTTTAGATAATGAATTGCAGTACTTTAGAAAATAATTGTTCGTCAAGTTGATTATTATTATTTTAGGACTTTTAATTTCCTTAAAAATAATTTTTGTATTCTTTTTTCCATCGAAAGGTCTTCTCGCCAAAAAGGCAGTGGAAGCTGGACTGAGTGTTGCTCCTTATATCAAAACTTCCCTGTCGCCTGGATCGGGAGTAGTAACTTATTATCTGAAAGAAAGTGGAGTCTGCCCAGCACTTATAAAACTAGGATTTGATATTGTTGGGTATGGATGCATGACTTGTATTGGAAATAGTGGTCCTCTCACCGAAACAATGGTCGAAGCAATCGAAAAGGTATTTTATACAATAATAAAGCTGATAAAATGTAAAATTCTTCAAATATAATTTCACTTTTACAGAACTCCGTACATGAACAAAATTACTGATTTGAGAGATCAAGAATATTTTTTTGAGAATTTCATAAATAAATAATGTTTTATGACAATTTAATTTTATAAGATAAATTGTATGAAATTTCAAGATGTCAATTTGTATTTGGGGTCTAAAATGCTGCAACTTTACCCAAAAATACTTCGACGTTAATAGTTTATCTCAATATTATTTTTTTTTAATTATATATTGAATAATGAAAAACTGTAACATTTTACAATATTTTTGCAATGACCCTTAGATAGATTTTTAATAGTTGACAGTAAAATAGAATGTTTTTTAGAAAGGAAGCCGCACTTCATAGAATTATAGATAGTTAAACTTAAGTATCGTTAGCTTTAGGCTTTAGACTTTAGAGTTTAGGCTTCTTCGACTTTAGCTACTCTTTTCAAATTGAAAGATTTAGTATACTGACTCGTCTCAATAAGGGTCCAGGTCAAGTTTGAGGAAGGTAAAATTTTATTTTCGCTTTATTTATACTGTACAATCTCTACAGAATGAGCTCGTTTGTTGCGGAGTCCTCTCCGGTAATCGTAACTTCGAAGGAAGAATTCATCCAAACACAAGGGCAAACTACCTGGCATCGCCTTTGCTGGTAATCGCGTATGCCATTGCTGGAACCGTGGACATTGACTTCGAAAAAGACCCTTTGGGTAATTTTCTAGTTTTCACTTTTATTTGTCTCTATCTCTCTCCCCCTATTTCTATATAAATGCACAGTTGTTCAAAATTTTGATTTATTAGTTTAACTGGTCTACCTAAGTAATCTCTAAACCGGAAGGGATTATTTGCCAAATTGAACTGAAACCGAAATATGAATTTTTCCCTAACCGTTACAAATGTTGATATTATTCATTTAGCAGTATCTCATTGGTTTCTGGGAAGATAACAAACTAACTTTACTCTATTCTTCGTACTTATATTTGTAAGAGTCTAAATCCTGAACAGCTTCTTATTTTGAATTGTTTTATAATCTCGAAATGTAAATAGCACACTAATAAAATTAAGTTGGCTTTCCTTTGAAAATGCAGGTCGCAGACATGACGGCACCGACGTATATTTGCGAGATATTTGGCCTACTAGAACTGAAATTCAGGCTGTGGAGCAAAGGTTCGTCATTCCAGCCATGTTCAAGGAAGTTTACAGCCGGCTCGAAAAAGGCAGCGACACCTGGAGAAGTTTGAATGCTCCCGAGAGTCAACTTTATCCTTGGGATCCGAATTCGACTTATATCAAAAATCCACCTTACTTTGAGAATCTCAGTAAGGTAAACTATAAACAATCAATACAATATTTTACCCTGATGCAGAAGCGGCGGAGTCTTTTTTCGTTGGATGGGGACAATTATATTATACTAAACACAAAATTTACATAATAATATTAAATTAACAACAAATGGTAAATAATAATAAATATAAGTATAAAATTCATATTGTCAAAGATTTTACCAAATATTTCAATAATTTCACAAATATTGCGAAATATTTCAAAAATATTTCATAAATTCGCAAAGATTTTACAAAGATTTTACAGAGATTTCAAAAATTTCGCAAATATTCCCAAAGATTTCACAAAGATTAAAATGATTTCCGAACGGTTAAAAAAATGTCGCAATGATTTCGGGATAGATTTAAAAGATTCAATGATTTTAACAATTTCAAAAATATACCAAATATTTCAAAGATATTTTCAAATGGTTTTAATAGTTTCCCAAAAATTTCGAATATTTCAAATACTTCGCAAAGATTTCACGAAGATTTCAGATAAATTTAATAATTGCACAAAGACATGAATTATTTCCCAAAGATTTGAAATACTTCGCAAAGATTTAAACAATTTCTCAAATATTATCAAATATTTTAATAACTTTTTAAATATTTTACAGTCATTTAAATTATTCTGTAAAGAGTTCGAAAAAGTTTAAAATGTTTTGCAAAAAATTTGGATAGTTTAAAAATGTTTCACAAAGGCTTTAATGATTTTCCAAAGATTTCAACAGTTTAAACAATATACCAAATATTTTTAAAATATTTGAGATATTTCATTTAGATTTCGGATAGATAAAAAAAATGTCGCAAAGATTTCAGATAGATTTAAAAGATTTCACGGACTTCAATGATTTCTCAAAGATTTGAAATATTTCATAAAGATTTTTGATAGATTAAAAAAAATCGCAAAGATTTCAAGGATTTTACAAAGATTCCAATGATTTCAAAAATATTATTAAATATTTCTAAAATATTTGCAATATTCCGCAAAGATTTCGGACAGATTAAAAATATTTCACAGCGTTCAATGATTTTCCAAAGGTTTCAAAAATTTAAAAATTGTATTGAATATCTTATAAAGATTTCAATGATTTCTCAAACATTAAAAATATTTCATAAAGATTTCGGATATATTAAAAAATGTCCCCAAGATTTAAATGATTTATCAAAAATTTCAAAAATATTATCAAAATCTTATAAAATATATGAAATAGTTCGCAAACATTTCGGATAGGTTTAAAAGATTTCACGGTCTGCAATGATTTCCCAAAGATTTCAACAATTTAAAAATTGTCTTAAATATTTTATAACGATTTCAATGATTTCTCAAAGATTTCAGATAGATTAAAAAAATGTCGCAAAGATTTAAAGGATTTTACAAAGATTCCAATTATTTCAAAATTATTATCAAATATTTATAAAATATTTGAAATATTCCGCAAAGATTTTGGATAGATTAAAAATATTTCACGGACTGCAATGATTTCCCAAAGATTTCGACAATTTAAAAGTTGTCTTAAATATCTTATAAAGATTTCAATGATTTCTCAAAGATTTAAAATATTTCATAAAGATTTTGGATAGATTAAAAAATGTCCCCAAGATTTAAATGATTTACCAAAATTTTCAAAAATGTTATGAAATATTTATAAAATATTTGAAATATTTCGCAAAGATTTCGGATAGGTTTAAGAGATTTCACGGACTGCAATGATTTCCCAAAGACTTCAACAATTTAAAAATTGTCTTAAATATCTTATAAAGATTTCAATGATTTCTCAAAGATTTGAAATATTTCATAAATATTTCGGATAGATTAAACAAATTTCGGAAAGATTCCAAGGATTTTCCTAAAACTTCAAAAATATTATCAAATATTTATAAATTATTTGAAATATTTCGCAAAAATTTCGGATAGATTTAAAAGATTTCACGGACTTCAATTATTTGCCAAAGATTTCAACAATTTAAAAATTGTCTTAAATATTTTATAAAGATTTCAATGATTTCTCAAAGATTTCTCAAATATTTCAAAGATTTCATAAAGATTTCAGATAGATTAAAAAAATGTCGCAAAGTTTTCAAATATTTCATAAAGATTTCGGATAGATGAAAAAAATTTCGCAAAGATTTCAAGGATTTTACAAAGATTCCAATTATTTCAAAAATATTATCAAATATTTATAAATTATTTGAAATATTTCGCAAAAATTTCGGATAGATTTAAAGGATTTCACGGACTTAAATTATTTCCCAAAGATTTCAACAATTTAAAAATTGTCTTGAATATTTTATAAAGATTTCAATGAGTTCTCAAAGATTTCAGGTTGATTTTTGGAAAAATACAAACGATTGATGGATTTAATCATTTGTTTTCCGAGAGATTTCTGATGGCGCATTGTCCCCATCTTGATCTGATCTTGAATGGTCCCTTATTATTTTCTTCCACAGATACCTGTTATATGTTCTAGAATTAAAATTTAATACAATATTTTCCAGGATCTTCCACAACATAAGCCCATAAAGAAAGCAAGAGTTCTCTTGAATTTTGGAGATTCGGTAACGACTGATCACATCAGTCCGGCCGGAAGTATAGCTCGCAATTCTCCTGCAGCGAGATATTTAACAAGTCGAGGGTAAGTTTCAAATTATGTAGATTAAATTATTAACTCTGTCTTATAATTAGTATCTTAAATTTAAAGATAATGCTCTTTTTGTGATAAATTTTGTTCAGTTTCTAATATCAATAATATTTTTTCTCTAGACTTACTCCAAGAGATTTTAATTCCTATGGAGCTCGCAGAGGAAATGATGCAGTTATGGCTCGAGGAACTTTCGCAAATATTCGACTTTTAAATAAGTTCATTGGGAGACCTGGACCACGAACTATTTACATTCCAAATAAAGAAGAGGTGAGTTTATTGGCGTGGCATAATAGCAAATTTGACAACGATAAAAGCATTTATTGAAGAATTACATTCCCTAGATTCGTAGAAGGCATTTAGTGTAACTTGACAGAATTTCTTCATCAAAATTTGGTTTTGAAATGAATTTTTCGTTGAGATTAATATTTTAGAAACTCTTTTGGTTTTTAATCATTTTTGGGTTAATTGTATACTTATTTACAATTTATTTCAAAGTTAAAAAAAATATATTCAGTTCTGTTTGATCGGGAGAAACACTACTATTTTTTTGAAGGTGAAACATTTTTTTGCTCAGTACTTCAAAATAATCACAAAATACAACCTCTTAATATCAATAAAGAAAAGGAACATTTTTGTTGATATTGAACAAATTCTAAATTGGCAATAATGTTTGCTCGCATAGAAAACTTTGTGTTTAGAGTGAAAAATAATCATAATTATGTAATATGACATTTCTTCAATAGCTTTTTGGTTATATAAATTAAATTAAATGATTATTAAAGTTTTCATTGAAACGACAAAATCATGATAAGGTTTGGCAATTAGCGGTAGTCGGAAGCAATTTTACTTCATTTTTTCTGGGTAATCATGTTGGTACTCGTGTAGCTATTTTTAATATTCAAGAAATTGGTTTGTGACACAAACAAAACGTCCTTGTGAAACGTTTCCAATGTGCATTTTTAGAAAGAAACTTCTGCACCTTCATAAGATAAGATTATCTTAGAATTAAGAATAGAAATCTCCGATTTATATATTTCTTCTGCTAGATCAGGTTCATAAGACGCAATAGTTTTTTTTAAACTCATATTTTCTCAGCTGAACGGTAAAAAATTCTTATATTTTGAAAAATTGCGCGAAATTATTAAAAGTTTAACATGTTTGAAGGGTATTACAAAATATTTGATTTTACTTATTGTATATTCATTCTTAAAAAGAAAGCAAGGCGAGAAAAAAATGTATGAAAAATTTTGAAGTCTGAATTTAACTTAAAATGAACTTTTGAAAAATTATTGAATCTGAAATTGCGAAATCATCCTATTCACTGGAGCGGATTCTAAATGTGGGTAAATGTCTGGATTTGAAAATTCGAATTTTATAAATCTAAAACAATTTTCCTATCGGTCAAAAACTTAGATTGAATTTGTGTAGGCACAGATTTTGTTAGGGACTAATAATATAAAATTAAAAAAATAAAAACAAAATTTGTTTTTAAGATAGAACTTTTGTTTTATTTTGCAAAAAAACAAGTTTTTTTATTGTAATAACTGCAAATTTTTATATAAAAAATGTTTATGTGTTCTTCTTACAATTTCTTTAGCTGTGATCAACGAAACATTCAATTGTGTTGTTTATATGGAAAAAAATTTCCTAATTCGAAAATCGTGAATTTTAACCTTTTTTGAGCAATTTTTAGATATTGGAAACCAATAACTTTTTTTATGTAATATCAAAAGACTGGAAATTTAGACCCGGAAATTTTACAAATTATTACAATGCGTAATTCGAAAATATTTCATTTAATTAAAAAAATGCCATTTTAAAGACTTAAAAAATTAAAAACTAGAAGCGTTTGAAATCATCAAGGATTAACATTAACATTAACAATACATTAAGGATTAAAATGTGAGTAATAATAAAAATTATTATACAAGAAGATTCGGAATCGGTTCAAAATTTAAGAATTTCCAGATTTTAATGCTAAAAATTAAAACGTTTCAATTGAAAAGTCTTAGTAGTTAAACAAATGTGAACGGCCGGTTAAAACTTTATAAATTATTTTAGACTTTAAAATTACTTCAAAATAATGCATTCATAATTATTATTAATTATTAATTTATTTTTATTAATTAATTATTATATTCAAATTTATTGAATTTCAGATATTGTTTGAGACTAAAATTTGAGAATTTGTAATTTTTAATTAAGAAAAAGATCGATTGCTTAATGTTTTGAAATATTTTACTGTTAATTTAAAATTAGAAGTTAGAAAACAAGTATTCAAAACTAAGCAAACAAAAACTTTGAACGTTACAATTTTAACTGCTCTTTTTCCTATGGAAAGCTGAAAATGATTTTTTTTGTTTTGAAAAATTAATTTAAAAAGAATATTTAAAAAGATTTCCAAACTTGCCAAAAATGCATCTAGAATATTTCAAGGAACTATTTTTAATTTTGCAGGATCTAAAAAAATTAGAAAAGATTTAAGAAAAAATTTAAATAATTCTAAAAAAATGTTTTAAAGATTTTTCAGGATTTTGAAATAAAATTTTCAAATAGAATTTTTCTTGCTTCAGAGTTCGAATTATTTAATTTCATTGACCTTCAAAAATGTTTGCCAAACGGGAAAAATTCGGGAATTTTTTTCTTTGATTAAAACGGTCACCCTGCATGTTACTTTTAATTCAGCTGAAGAAAAATTTTTTATTTTAGATTTTAGATTAGAAAATATCATCCGATCGATTCAAAATTTGGAGGGCAAATAGTGTTTGTCCCCATTATTAAAATTCTAATTATTTATGGTTCTGATTGAAGTCAAACTCTATAAATAAATAAAATCGCGGTTTCAGATGGATATTTTTGATGCATCTGAAAAATACATTAAAGACGGAACTCCTCTCTTAATCCTCGCTGGAAAAGAGTACGGATCAGGATCTTCTCGAGATTGGGCAGCGAAAGGTCCATATCTTCTGGGCATTCGAGCCGTGATCGCAGAATCGTATGAAAGAATTCACAGGTAAAAAATAAATATTTTGAATTTTGCTTTTCTCTTGATCGAAAAACATCGGTTTTATAAAAATCTGAATTATTCAGATCCAATCTCGTGGGCATGGGAATCGTCCCGCTGCAATATCTTCCTGGACAAACCGCTGAAATTTTGGGGTTGACGGGATTCGAGCAGTTCGACATAGACATTCCAGAAACAATCCATCCGGGTCAAAACATTAAAGTGAAAACTGACGATGGCAAGGGATTCGAAGTGCTGGTGCGCTTCGACACCGAGGTGGACCTCACTTATTACAAGCATGGTGGCATTCTTAATTATATGATCAGAAAAATGCTTTGATGATCGACGATTACGTGTGTAAACTGTAAACGGCATTGAGTCACCTAAATTAACTAAACGTACGTAGATACTTAAATTGGGATTGGGCTTTATCTGTGTGACCTACTTAACTTAAAAAGTATAAACTGGGTAATTTCAATGGAAAATTAGTTGTAATTTAGGAGCCTTCTAACAATTGCTTGCTGTAATCATAAATTATTCGACTACAGGTGCGAAAAAAAGCATCTTTAGTCAAAAACGTTCAAAGATCCATATTTTACGCCTCATCCGGACAAAGTTTTATATTTTATTTATTAGTTGTTTTTATATATTTTCAGGAACTAGCCAATTATTGAATTTTGCAGTTTATGAGATAAGTTATTAAAGAATTGTTGAAAATATAGCATTTATTTCTCCTCGACCTTCTCTAAAAAAACAGTGTTTGTCTAGATGCAAAACTAAAACAGATTAAGTATTTTTTTCATATTACAGTGAACATTGATAGTGTAGTGAAAAAAAATCTTATAGCTGAATAACTATAGCTGAAGGATCTGTAGGTCTTTTGTACATTTACATGATTCAATTTCCGATTATTTGGTGAAAAATCAACAAATTTGTTGACTTTGCGTCAAAAGACTATAAATTTCAATTATAAATTAAATAAATAATAATTTGTACACATTCATCTTCTTGGACTTTCGTCGTTATTCCACCCGTACCTGAGAATTTCGCGGTAGTTGGTTTCCTTGTTGTAACGACCAGAAAATTTGAGTTCCACCAAATGCTGATCAGTAGCACCATAAAGCTGGCTACTGTCAAAACAGAGACTGTAAACTGGACTTGAAATGCGACGCAGATTCATAAAGTATAACTGAAAAAGAGACAAAAGAATATTGGATAAGATTTCAGTAGAACTAGTATCTCAGTTGACAATTCGGAATCATCAACAATAAATAATATATATTATTAAGTTTTTTAGAATTTAGGGCACAAAATAGCCGGCATTTTTTTTAAACGAGGAATTTTTTAGAAAAATTTTTAGTTTTGCAATAAATATCGTTTCCCTCTTCGAAAAAAATAAAAAAATTTGGAATTGTGCTCAGTGTTACCAACAATCTCCGTTAAAATATTGAAAAAATTTATACTTAAGATTTTAAATTTAATGTTTTGTTCAAAAATGAATATTCCTTCTATAATATATATTTGAGAATCGTTTTATATATTTGATGGAGCATTTCAGAACGAAAACTTCATTTTTAGTTATTTAACATGGTAATAACATAGATTAACTTAATTTATATAATTAATTGCTCAGTGGAAAATCCACCTTGTTCGGTTGAAAATGAATTATTTTACGTTGAAAAGATTACTATTACATTTTTGATTCGGAATTAATCTCTATTGGTTAAAAATTTAATTATGTTGTGAAGTCATATTTTTGGTCGAAAATTTAGCTGTTTCGTTGAACATTCGCCTTTTTGGTTAAATTTTTTTTTTATCGAAAGTTTACATTTTCGTTCAAAAAAGTCCTCTTTAATGTAAGAAAATTAATTATTTTTCATTGAAAAGTTTACTACCATATTTTTATTGCATTATATTTTGGGTAAGAAATCTACTATTTGGCTGAATCTTTTATTTTTTGTTCAAAATTCATAATTTTTGGTCGAAAATTTAACTGTTTTATTGAATATTTATCTTTTTGGATAGAAAATACATCCTTTTATAAAAAATGCATCTTTTGGTACAAAAACTTTTATTTTTTATTTTTATTATTGAAAATTCATCTTTCATGGTTAAAAGTTCAGTCTTTATATTAAGAAGGTCTACTTTCATATTTTTAAAGCAGAATGCACATGTTTTTGGGTAAAATTGTACTATTTGGGTAAAAACGTAACTATTTTGTTAAAAAATCATATTTTTGGCCGAAAATTCCACTACATTGTTGAAAAATGGTCTTTTTGGATAAAAAGGCATATTTGCGGATTAAAAAAATATCTTTTCGTATAAAAGTTATATTTTTTTGGGCTAAAATGCATCTTTTGGTACAAAAGAATGTATTTTAATTAAAAATTCGTCTTTCATGGTTAAAAGTTAATTCCTTTTAATTGAAAATGCTACTATAATATTTTTAAAGCAGAATGCACATGTTTTTGGGTAAAAATGTCTTTATTTGTAAAAAAAATCTTTTTTTTTTTTGCCGAAAACTCATCTGCTTTGTTGAAAATTGGTCTTTTTGGGTAGAAAATGCGTCCTTTTGAATTGAGAATTCATCATTTCATTAGTTTTGGTAGATAATAATATTTTTAGCTTGAAAAGTCAACTTTTCTTTACAAATCGGGTTTTTAACTAAAAAGACTCAACTAATTTGATGAAAATTCCTCTTTTTTCGTCGAAAATGCCACTATTTTGTCTAAAACAGAATATATTTCCACTAAAATATTAGAAATAAGAACCTACATTAATTTTATTTGAAAGAGTTTATTCCCCTATTTTCTTTAAAAAATCGCCCTATTTCCCCCATTAGAGATCATTTTGGACTATAAAAAGACTGAAATCAGTTTTATAATAATTTACATTATGTATTTTACCTTGAAGCTCTCAAATTTTTTATTCTTTTCAACATTTATATGATAAAGCAATTAGTGTTGTAAAATTATTATCATACAGGCTTAACAGTCAACCGGAAAAAGTGTTATTTTTGACCAAGAAAACTGGGAAATAGCCTGAATTTTTTTTTAATTCGAAGGCCACCTTAAGGTTGAAAATAATTATTTTACCTGGACATAGTTAGTTTGTCTTTGATCCCACAAAACTGCCTTGCAATTAAATTGGGCTCCCGTAACCATCGAATATTGATAATCTGACGATATACAGTACATTGTTGCGTCGGTGGGATCTGGCCAATAACCAACACACTTTCCAGTCCTAAAAAACAAAATAATGTAATAATTATGGGGAATTTTATGCCTAAAGTAATAAATAATATGTATTATTTAGTAGAGACTTATATACAATCCATGATAATCGAATACATCCATTAAATTCACTTTCGATACCTTATTAATTAAAATCAAACCTATTATTTTGCAGATTTTAAAAAAAGCAG
>JAWWLR010000034.1:34595395-34608396 GCA_035041075.1 Acraspis erinacei
AAATGTGTATTTTTGTACGATCTACAACTTTTATTGGAAACATTTTGCGAGATTTTGCATATTGGCTGAGATAAACGAAAAAAAAACATATTTTTATGGTTTTTTCGCAATTGCACCATAAAAATCGCCGTTAAAATATGTATTTTCTAGTCTTGAAAATGCAACAATTCAGTGGAATTTTTGTTTTGCTTTTTGTTTCAAAATTCGACTTTTTCGTTTCAAAATGATCTTTTTTGGTAAAAAAATCTAATTTATTTTGGTTGAAAATTCTACTATTTTATTGAAAGTTCGTTATTTATTATTGAAATCACCTGTTTGATTTTAATCAAAAAAAATTTCGGTTGAAATAATCTCAACTATCATTTTTTGTCTTGCCAATTCATCTATTTTTGTTGAAAATTCATGTATTTTCTTTTTGATTCCAAATTATTCAAAAATTAGACTTTTTCGTTTCAAAATTGATCGCTTTTGGTAAATTTTTTTAATTTATTTTGGTTGAAAACTCAACTACTTTCTTGAAAATTCTTTTTTTATGGAAATCACCTGTGTTTGATTTCAATAAAAATAATAGATTGAAATAATATCAACTATTATATTTCTTTTTCGACAATTCGTCTATTTTGGTTGAAAATTTATTTATATTTTGTAAAAATTCAACTATTTTATTTGTTTGAAAAGTAAATTTTGTGTTGAAAATGTATGCTTTCGATTGGAATATACAAAAGTTTTGTACAAAATTCTTCTTCTTGACTAGAAAATGCAACAATTCAGTGGAAAATATTTTCTTTCTTATTTCAAAAATCGATTTTTTCAATTCAAAGTTGACCTTTTTTGGTAAAAGAATCTAATTTATATTGGTTGAAGATTCAACTATTTCGGTAAAATATTAATCTGATTTGGTTGGCGATTCAGGGATTTGGTGAAAATTTGTCTTTTTTCATTAAATTCAACTGTGTTTGATTTCAAATTTAAATATTTTTGTAAAAAAAATTTAACTTCGTTGTTGAAAATTAAACTACTTTGGTAGAAAATTAACTTGAATTTGTTGACGATTCAGCAGTTTTGTTCATAATTCGCATTTGGTGGTTGAATCCAAAAATTTTATTATAAATTCCAACTAGTGATTTGATATTTTTTTAAAGAGAATTCAGCTATTTTTTTTTTTGAAAATGTGTCTTTTCTGATTGAAAATTTAAATACTTGGTTGAAAGTTGATCCACTTTATTAAAAATTCAAAGTTTTGTACAGAAAATGCAACTATTTTGGCAGAAGGTTAAAAAGTAATATTTTTGTTGAAAATTCATCCTTTTGGCTTTAAAACTGTTTGATTTAAAAAATGTAACGGAAAATATAACTTTAACTAATGCCTATATCTGATTTTGCAAAGCTTTTATGAATCACCATCTTGGTGAATTTTTTTTTAATTTATAAAATGAAAGAGTGAAAAAAGTAACTTTTTAGGTAAGTTCAAGTTATTTGATCTAGTAACTGTAAATATTTACTCAAAAAAATTAACATACCCAACATTGATTTTGATTATTTTGAAGCATGCCTTGATGAAAGTGTTTACCTGTGGCCACTAATTACATAATCTTCACGAACAACGAATTTACAAATATCACTATTAATATATCTTTGTGCAAACGCAACATCATTGTAACTAAAAGGATCTTTGCGTTTAAATCCAAAAAGTTGATCACCACCACTCCACCATAAAGTGTCATCAGTCAATTGAAGCCAGGGCATCAATTTTTTGCCTTGGGAAAAAATAATTTTTTTTGTATACTTCCCATATTGCCAGTTGTGGGAGATTTGCCACTTTGTTCTCAAACACAATAGTGGATTGCATCTGTAAATTTAAAAAAATCGATGCTTACAATCAAAAAATAAAAATAACTACTATTATGTAGCCTTTTGAAACTTTCGAGTAATATAACCTCTATGTATCTATTTTAAGAAACTTTCTCCACTTTCCCTAGATTAAAATCCAGAGAAAGTAGACTTATACTAAATGATCTAATCTAAAAATCTTCATTAATGACGTAAAATCTGATAGATATACGGAACCATAATCTAAACATAAACAAATAACGTATGTCATGAAAATGTCATTATCAGCGCATCCGAACTATTGTTCGGATTGACGAATAAATATAAATTCGCACTTGTCATGGAATCTAAACATCAATTTTCATGGAAGAATGTTTAATATTATTGATATCGTTCATATATACATGCAGAAAGTGCAGGGTGTATAGAAAATATAAAACATAACCTAATAACTGACCTTGCGCGAAATTGCTTTGATGTTTGATTAGTTACCAGGGTCTGCTTGCTTTTTTTGACCCACAGGATTTTATCACGAATCACTTCGTGAAACCGTGTACAAACTTCACTGAGTCTGACCAAGTCAAATGCATGACAATAATCGAAAATTAAGATGAGAACATCAGATGGTAAGGTGTCCAGACGCCAGACATCTGTCATTTTTATTCACTTGACCACTTGACGCAATGCCAACACTGTCCACAGACAGAAACGGACAAGTACGCACTAGTAAGCATTAGTAAACCATTTTCATTTAAATTTCACAGGAATTTATTCTACATGGAACATTTATTCCATCCAAACCACCGACGTCACATTATCAGATTTTTCATTTTGTGACACCAGTGACACTAGTGACGTCACGACGTTGTCGGTAAACGGGATTCCTGAAATGATTGATAATGCTTAAATTGCTAAAATTAATACACCTTTTCATTTAAGAGCGGAAGCAAACATGACGTCCTGAACACCTTCAAATGTTTCGGACAATTTTTACTTCCGTTTCGTAAGTGCGAAAAAGAATTCCCATATCTATAAATAAATCTATAAATAAAATCTATAAATCTATATATAATTCTATAAATTCATTCCGGCCACTAGGGCATCATGTATAGCAATTTTTGTAGGCTCACCCTTAAAAATTTTACTATATTAGTCAAGGGTGCTAATTGATTATTATATATTCAGTGGTTTATTCGTGGTCTGATAGGGCCTGGCGCCGACTCAATCCGAACCTTTCAGAACAAAATTTTCAATCCTAAACCGATTTTCAATCCGAATGAATCCAATTCAATCAGACTCGAATTCATTCGGATTCATTCGAATTGAAAATTCAGAATATGTCAATCTGAGTTAGGATTGATTCGGATTCATTCGAATGAAAATTTGGTTTAGATTGGAAGTTCGTATTGCACCGGTTTGAGTCGGATTAATTTTTACCCGATTTAGATCGAACGAAATATAGAACTTTCTTCGGATTGGTTCGGATTAATTCGGGTTAATGTGGATACAGATTGCGGAATAATTCGGAAAGATTCGGAATGAATTCCTATCCGAAACTTTTGCAGTTTGCCAGGGTGAATGAAGACGGGTTTTACGGGCTGTAATTTCTTTTAAATAAAATAAATGTATTGAATTTAATACGAAACACCTTAAATTCCGAACATTTTAAGCCGAAATATATTTAATTTTAACAAAATAGTTGAATTTTCAACCAAAAAATATTTTCTATCCAAAGAGATAAATCTTCAACAAAAAATCAATTATTAACCAAACAGTTGCATTAACAACCGCGTAGATGAACTTATGAGTAAAAGAGACGAGTTTTCCAAAAAATAGTTAAAGATTTAGCCAATTGTAAAAATTGTCAAGCAAAAAAGACGAATTTTTTCGAAGACAGGTGAATTCTTAACAAAAAATGTTATTGTTTAACCAAGTCAGATAAATTTTAACCAATAAGGATGACTTTTCTATAATAAAAAATGAATTTTCAATCCAAAAGCATTTGAAGTTTGATAATATAGTAGTTGGATTTTCGACCAAAAATGATGTATAACAATATACTAGAATTTCTAACCAAAGATGCATTGTCAATCAAATGGTCGAATTAAAAAAAATTTAATTGAATAAAATATTTTATTTTTTAAGACAAAAAGATAATGTTTTTAGAAGACATTTGAATTTTCATAAAAAAGTTAATTTGCAATCAAGAAAGATTACTTTTCTACCATGAAAAATGAATTTTCAACAAAAGACTGAAAATTTTAAGCTAAAAAATTGAAGTTTTTGAAAAACTGTGGACTCTTAAATCGGAAAAAATGAAAATTTCTACAAAAACGATCTTTTTTAACTTAAAAAATTTATTTTTTAACAAGATAGTTGAATTCAAAATTAAAAAGTTAACCATTAAATAAACAATAATAATTTTCCGCATAGAAGGACAACTTTTTAACTAAATTTATATACATTTTTTACTAAATAGTTAAATTTTCAACGGAAAAGATGAATTTACAAGAAACAAAATTAATTCTCTACCCAAAGAGACAGCATTTCAACAAAATACATGAATTTCGACCCAAATACAGTTGAATTTCTGACTTATTCAATATACGGGATAAAGTTTGAACCAAAAATGGAACAGATATATTTTTAGATAAAAACTCTGATAAAGCAAATAACTCTGAACAACAAAAATGAATGTTCAACAATCGTGAATCAATTGTGATTTTAAAACTATAAAACATAATTGCGTGATATTTTCCAAAAAACTTCCTTGAATACTAACAAAAGTTTAGGTGATCGTTAATTTTAATTTTCTGAAAATTCGTTCGAATAAAAAGTTTTATACATTTTTAGTGACAATTTATTGAAATTCTATAAATACCGATAGTTACGTTTCTATGATGGTGCATATTTTCGGAAACTTTTATTACAAAATTCCTATTATTGTAGAACTTCTGGAGAGTTGAACACGAAAAACTCGTATTTTGCGATTGCAGAAAGAAGGAACATTTTCTTTATTATTTCTAAAACTAATAAAGTTATCACATTTATTTATAGGACTAAAATATGCTGCATAAAATTTACTATTGGGATATGTTAATAAAAAAAATCAAATATGTCCTGGCAAAAAATATGACCCATGGGCCAACTAAAACGCAGCGTTTCGGGCGTATATTTTGATCGCCAGCGGTTCTTGTTCAGTTTTCAACCAAAAAGATGAAGTTTCGACCAAGAAGATTAATTTTTTGTAAAAAAATAAGAATTTCCAAATTATCCAATATACAGGATACAGTTTTAACCAAACATGGAATATTTAAATTTCCAGATAAAAAAAAATTAACAAACAAAAAAACGAATGGTTAACAAAGATGTTAAATTTTCAATCAAAAATATGAATTTCAATCAAAAAGATAACTTATCTACAAAAATTTGAATTTTCAACCAAAAATTTTAATTTTCTACCAAATTGTTGAATTTTCTAGCCAAATTGATGAATTTGATACAAAACAGAAGGCTTACAAGTCGTTCAAATTTTATGATGATAGCTCTTTTACTTTTCGAAATATATAGAATGAAACAAAAATACAAACATACATACGAACATTTTTTCTAAACTGTATTTTCTAGCTCCTTAGGTCAAAAAAATAGAGTTGAAAATTTAGGTGTGTTAGAAATGTACAAACCTGCCTCTATGGAGAAAGCAATTTACTATGATCATATTATATAAATAATATTTTTAAGTTTAATAATATAAAATTTAATTTGCGTTTAATAAAATTAATAGTTAATTTCTTAGATGGGCTTCGATCAAAAAGAGTTCGAGAAGAAGTTGGTCATCAAATAAGTGCCGTATAATTTCTTTGGCGATGAAGAAACAAAAAGAGTTTTCGCATACGTCATTGACAAGCCGAATGTCCCGAAAAGAAATAAAATGCGAGAATCAGCAATTTTGCTCTTTGAAGATACCCAGAAAGTAGTATCAACAATTTTACAACAGAATGCACTTCATGATTTCATACACTCTGGATGAATGGAATTCAATCAACAGAAAATCACATTATGGAATAATGGGCCACTTCATCAAAACGAACCAAAATGTTAGTTCTAAAACACTTAAAAGTTGAAAATTCAATAAAATATTAAATCTTGGACTATGAGATTTTGTTAAAAAATAAACTTTTTAATTGATAATTTAAAAAAATATTCTTTTTAATCCAAAAAAGATTCCAGTTGACTTTTCAAGATCAAAATATGATTTTTTTTAACAAAAAATAAGCTTCTACGAAAAAAATTGAATTTTCAATCCAAAAAGACGGATTTTTAACCAAAACGGATGGAAAAGGATAATGCGGCGGCGAATATTACATTTATGGAAAAATTGTCAAATGTATTAAACAGTTGGATCCCAACGACTTGCACTTCCGCTGTTGCGCAATCATAAATTTAGCTGCCCAAGATATACTTTGTGATTTAGAAATTGCAGAAGCTTTCATAGAAGAAAAATACAAAAGTGATGACTTTCAAAAAAATAAAATATCTTGAACAATAACATGAGACATTAAAATCTGCCTGCAACGTCATGGGAGTAAAAATGCAATGTCCAGTTTTGTAAATATCAACTATGTGAAATTCTGCTTTAGAAATTTTATGCGACAATTTTTATGCTGAAACGACGATTTTGTCATCAATATAATGTATCAATCAGGCAAGAAACAAAAAAAAGAGAATTTGCGAACTATTATCGAAGATAATATTTTGTGCAAAATCGTAGACCCTCAAAAAAAATCATATTGAGTTCCTATAAATTAATTTGTAAATTTCAACTTTTGCAATAAAAATTCCATACTCTGTAGTTTTTGTATTGTCATTTATCTGTATAATTAACTAATATTTAATGACATGTCTTCACACTCGCTTATAATTTCTTGTAATTAATTCATGGATGCAGTGTATTCAATGTATTAATGCTTTTATTTTTAGAAGTCACTTGTTTTTCAATTGTTCTTCATGATTCTATGTACAAAACAAGTGACTTCTAAGAATACAAGTGCACCGACTGCTAAATTATTATTTTTAAGATATCAGTTTTCGTATGTCTAAATAAAGAATATAATTAAACCCTTCTTTCCCTCTTTTTTATTTTTGTCTAAAATCTTTGTTTTTAAATTTTTTCAGATAACAAAATTTGTTTTTTCGTTGTGGTCCAAATGTGGTCGTTGGATTCTTGTTTTTACACCAGTTTGTATCAATTTGATTATTGGACGTTAAATACGATTTTTAATTTGGAGTTTTATATAATTTTAATTTCTTAAATTTCAATAATTAATAATTATATCGTTTATTTTTTTTTATTCTTCTGAAGATATCCTACAAATGCCATTTTAATGCAAAATTCTCCTTTGAAATTATTAATAATCAAAGTTTTATCTATACCCCCCCCCGCCTTTAATTAATTATAAATGGAAATTTGTTTGTTTTTTAAAAGAAATATTAAATGTCATATTTTTTCGACTAGGTTGCATCCATCTACAATTAAAATTGTCTTATTTTTCACTTCCCAATACAAAAATATAATTACAGTATAAAAAATCCGTAAGGTTCCATAGTTATTATAAAATTTAATTTTTTAAATAAAAACCGTGGCGCAGTGCATGCATGTTTGCCTATGCACTTATTTATGTATGCCTCCTTCGAATATTTTTCATTTTCCTTATCGATTCTAAAAGATTCTGGTCGCCATTTTTTGAATTTGTTCTGACTTCTTGGCACAGAGCACTTCATTCAAAACAATCAAAACCTATTTGATCCATAATTACCCCAAATGGCGATGCCAATTTTGACTTGGGAAGAGGCCAGTTGACGTACACCCGGGTTGTGTTTTCGCTGCGGTTTAACTGATTTCGAGCTGGTTTTCTGAAGTTTTCCTCTCCACTGGCCAAACCCAGACAAATTCGAGTGTGTTACAATGTGTTTTAACCGTAGTGTTAACGAAGCTTAAATAAAACAGCCTTGCCGAAACAGTAGTAATAATAATAGAAACAATTTATGTTAGAAAACTATAGATTTTATTTCTTTACAATCTTTAATCTCATATTTTACAATGTACAAAAATGGAATCATAAAAACTGAAGGCTTTCATTTTTCAAAAGCCAGCTTTTTAGAATGAATAGCGAAAATTATGCTAACTTCATTTGCGGAGCTCCCAGGGAGAGGTGGAAGTGTCAATCCCACCTGGGATATTCGTCGACAAAGCTGGACGACTTTAGACACTTTGTTTGATATTATGCTCTTTTATTTTGTACGTATTACACTTTTGGAAAGTTCTTCGTGAACCAACATTATTTTTGCTACGAATTTGCATGGACACAAGTAATTGCGGCATTTTCCGGACTTTGCCAGGCTTTCTTTTTTGTATCTGAAAAAAATACTTCTTTATCCATGTATATTTTATGAAAAATAATTTCCACAAGAGAAGCTTTCATCATTTTTTGTATTTCACTATAAAAATTTATTTCGTCCAGTCTTACCTGTTTCCGGTATCGTGAATTTTAAATAAGACACGTAAAAAATAAAATACAAGATCGAGGTAAAGGCGGCAAGTAAAGTAAAAATTCTCAGAGTGATCACACCTCCAAAATTCTTGTATAAAATTCCACTTATTAGACTTCCGATCGCAAACCCTGCAATTTGCAAGAAAATGAATATTTTTATTGCATTTTATCGAGCTAGGCTTTTTGGATACATCAAAAACCACAAACCGAAACCGTCATCCATTCCAGCTACAATTCCTTGAACAGTTGCTGATGTACCAGGTGGTGAAATTGCACTCGCATAAGCGACAATCGATGTGTAACATAATGCGTAGGTTGGCCCTTGCATAAAAAATTCTACTAAAATGACCCACCATGGATTTGGCACTAAAGAAATAAGTCCAAGTCGCAAGGCATAACAAGCAAAGCAAAAAGTAAAAGTGTAGCCATATCCAAATTTCTTTAGTATTTTACCTGAAATTAATTCCATTATTTTCAAAGCTTTTGTAAAAATATGAAGAGATCTAAATGTTTGCTTGAAAACATACCAGAAAAAGAAAAAAATATCACTTCACCACCCAAAGTTTCAGCCGCTACTACCAGACCTTCTATCAATTTAATCTGGCGCATATAACCAGTCGCTGAAGCCAAATCTTCTAGATACCTGATTCAAAAATTAATTTCTCTTTTAAAAAATTAGTTTTAAATGATTTAAACTTTTTATAAAGAAAAATTCGAACCAGAATAAAAAGTAGATTATAAAACTGTCGAGAATTCCAGCGATAGTAGCAAAGCAGAGAAAAGTTGCAATTGGTTTCATTCGAATTAATTGATACACATCCTTCACGATATTTTTTGTCCCTGGCATAACTGGTAACTAAAATATATAGACTTTACGTTCTATATAGTAAACAAGATTATTGCGTAATAAACTGCAATTACCTCTACTTTCGTGCAACATACTAAGTCAGTAATACAAAATACGAAAACAAGAATAAATGCCGGCGTATATGATTTCACATCATCGTCTATGGACCACAAATCAATGAGGTATCCAGCCAAAAATGCTGTGATTCCAAAACCAATCGTTCCCCAAACTCGTTGTCTCCCATATCTCATCTCTCCTCCATTTCCTAAAATTATCCTTTTAATTTATAATAAAATCAAACATTAAAATTACAGTTTAAATTGAAATTAATTTCACATACCCAATACGTCAAAACAAATTGTATCGCTTATGCAATTTGCAACATTAAATCCAATATTTCCAATAGATAACAAGAGAACAAATCCCCAAAAAGTGGAGGACGTGTAGAGACAATTGGTTGAGAAATTCTCACAATTAATATTGCAAATCAAGTTTGAGTCACTGGGTATATTATCCAGTGATTTGAGAAAACAAGACGAATTTCTTGAAAATTCGGCTTTGAATTTAGAATGAAAGAACACTTTTGACGTGAAATTGGTCCCATCATTGCAACTCCAGGAACAATTTGTTTGTTTCCCTTCATTGCAACTCTCAAAGGGAATGCTTTTCTGAAAATATTATACAATTTATACCAAAAAGAAAAATCCATTTATTAAATTAACAATAAATAATAATTTTGAATTTAAAACGTTGGAAATCAAAAAATTTAGATTAGGTAAAATTAAATAAATAATAAAATATAAATAAAAATAAGATAAGATATAATAAAAGTAAATAAAAAAAAGTTTTTGAAATTGAAAATGTTTAAATCAGAAGCTCTAAAAACTGAAAACTTTTAGAATATTATTTGGAAAATTTAATTAGAAACAAGTAGAAATTGTACCATTTTTAATTAAAAACGTACACAATTAAACAACTTTATTTTCAATTTAAGAATCTTGAAATTGAATGATTTCAGAATAAAATTTTGAAAAATGTTTAAAATGGAATTTTCTCAAAATAGAATTTGGAAAAGTGGATCGTTTAAAATTTAAATCTTGTATTATGTCTAATGAAAAGCGTTCAAAATCGAATAATTTAAAATAGAAAACTTTGGAATTTACATAATTTTCCATTCAAAGCGACTAAAATTTGACAAATTAAAATTAAATTCAATGCTTCCAAGTCTAAGCTTATAAAATTCTAAAATTAAAAATTTTTGTTTCATAAAATGAATGCATTTCTAATGTTAAAGTTTTTAAATTGAATTATTCTAGAAAAACTTCAAAATAAAAAGGAATTAAAAAAAACCCTTTAAAATTGTATTTACTTTAGGTAAATTTAAATCACTTGAAATAGAACTTAAAAAAGGGTATAGAATTGGAAATTTAGTGTTCAACATGAAAATTCAGAAATCTTAAATTGTAACGAAACAAAATTAAAGAAATTATTCAATTATCACGGTATCGATTTCATATAGTTTAATTTTTATATATTTTGATTTTAATCACCACAATTTTGAACATCTTAATTTTAAATCGTTTTATTTTTAACATTTTAATTTGAATAATTATGCATTCTTAAAAATTTCCAAAAAAATATTTTTCAATTTAAAGTGGTTGATGTTTTTAAATTTTGAACTAAAAATCGGATTATTTTAAGATATTGCATTTAAAATTATTTTTAAAAAGTATGCTATATACAATTAATATAATTGAAATTGCACAATTTTAAACCTTTGAATTCGAAATTGTATTTTCTAAGAACTAGGAACTTTTAAAAATAATAAAGAATGACATTTTCAAATCTCGTTCTAATATCTTCGAATTTTTAAGGCATCTATCAAGTCGATATTCTATGATTTCAAAGCATTTAAGAAACCATATAATTTTGTACGTTAAAAATTGAAACCAAAAAATGTATACCATATAAATCTAAATTTATTACATTCGAAATGGTCTACAAGCAAAACGAAACAATTCAGAATATTTCAATCTGGAATTATTAAATTTAAAACTGACAATAAATGCTTTCAATACGAAAATGTTTAATTATTGTCATAACGTTTTCAATATTTGAAACTAAAATATTGTAAAAGTTCAAATTGGAAAATCTTTTAAAAATTAATAAATTGCAAACCAAATATTTTCGAATTTAAGCTTTTGATGTAAACAAGTGTTAGTTCCAAGGCTTAAAAAATTAAACTGTTTTAGACTTAGAATTGCGCATTCAGAATTATAATTTCAAATTAAAAGCATAGACATTTTTAAAGATTATAAATATATTATCAATACGTATCATACGTAGAATCAAATGCCATTCAAAGTGTCAGGATGGAATTTGTTATTAAAAATGTGATTTCTGTAAAAAAAGCTCTGTTATTTTCACCGTTTGAAATTCAAGAATTAAAAATATTCTGAATCTTTAAAGTTTAATTATTCTAAAAACTTTGAAAATGGCATGATTTCTGAAATATAATAAAAACCTTTCTAAATTAATTAATTCAATCTCGAAGCATTAACAATCAAGCAATCCCAAATTTCGTTTGAAAATGGAGGCATTTTTGAATTACGAATTTAGAACACACATGATTATTTAATTTATACATTTTAATCTAAAATGCAAAAGAAAAAGATATGAGTAATTGCAATATTATATACAATTGATATATGATATAATTATGATCAATAAAATTGAACTCACCGAAAAATTGCATGATACAATCTGTGAGATTGAAACGTTTTTGAAATCATTTTTGAAAAGATGTGGTCCTGGTAAAGATGGGAGGAAGTACATCAATATGAAGCAGGAATTGGTTATTATTAATAAAAGGACGAATATTGTTTTTCGACGTTTTCGGAAATAATCTACAATAAATCCAATAGTGGGCTTTGCGATTAAAAATAAAATTGGTAATACCGAAGTAATACTGCCCATAACTATGGAAGAAACACCGAGTTGTTTTCCATACACAGCCAAAAATGGAAGAATGGGTCCGAAAGCTGAGTTTAAATATAGAAGATATTAATAAAATGAGAATAAATAAATTAACGTAATAATAGCAATAAAATCACTTACAAGCCATAAAACAAAAGTAATGAGCCTTGATAGGCAATAGACTGTAGTTGATTTTCATTTTCGAACTTTTTAGTTGTTTTACTGAAGAATTGAATTATCTCAATGAAAGTGTTCGAAGCATATCTCCTTCTATCACCTTACTATTTGTATTCTGGAAATAAATCAGTTGACACTTAAAAAAATGTATGTTAGATTGAGATATGCAATGCAGGTGTATATAGTAATGAATCATTTTCGCACTTCAAAGTAGGATTAAAGAATACATACAGCGCATGAGGTGTTGTAAAAATAAGTATTGGTTTAGATAAGTTAAAAAATATTTTTATCGATTCAATACATTATTCACGCTTCCAATTTAAAATTGCAAAATTAGAATGACTCGACTTAAAATTATCAAATTTAAAATGCTTTCAATTGAAAATGTTTTAATTTCTGCTATTAATTATTAGTCTTCAATTCTCTGTTCCATTAAATTCTTTTTTAAATGTTGCATTCTCATAAAATAGTTAATATTTTAGATTTTTCATATAAGAAAGTTCTAGATTTAATTCTTAGGATCAATTTATTCATCAATTTTCACTAACTCACTCGAGTTGAAATTGTTATCTATATACGATTCTATTTATAATGCTAACAATACCATTAGAGATTATAGC
>JAWWLR010000034.1:34643633-34665091 GCA_035041075.1 Acraspis erinacei
TTTTAGGTTGGGTACTACACCGAATTTCAATGCGCAAGAGCCCTACGAAGAATTCTAACACACATACAGATACATTTCTTAGGCCCTACTACTCTAAAAGTTCGAAAGTGTCTGCGAAAACAGGGAATTTACGTAAGGCTCCATTGGTTGTTATACGACTTTGAATTTCCAATAGGCCGCCAGTTACCGAACTGCAATATTTAAAAAATTCTCACAAAAAAATTATTGCGAATTTTGACTTTCTTTTATCGCCGAAATGACGGCATCAGCTTAAAGTTTCGAAAAAAAACGAATTTCGAAAAATTGGCGGTTACACGACTTTGAATATCCACTCTTCAAGTGTTTTTGATTTTAATCATTTCTATACCATATTTTACTTGCCTAATTCATCTGCTTGATAAGAAAATGGATTAGTTTTGCCTCCAATGCAACTTGCGTGTAAAATATTATTAGTATTTGTAGAAATATAAAGATCGTTATTGTCTACGCTATCGATATTCATATCGAAAAATTCCGTTAAATTATTTTCGCTGAAAAAAAGGATATTTATCACTATAGGAAAGCAGTTGGAAAGTATGTATGAAAATATTTTGGGACTTCAAAGTCAAGGCTTACGTCTCGCTTTTCTTTAAAAATAAAGGCACTTCTTGGCTTTTTACAAGTTTCACATCGCCCCAGTGCGATAATCCTATATCTTGGATATTTTTTGTCATCGTGTGTAAAACGCTCCATATGATTAAACTACCTTCTTCGTCTAAACTACATATCTAAAAATAAGAAAGTATTTTCTTAAGAATTGCGATGGTTATGCAATTAAACATTTTTTAAATATTTAAAGTGTCTAGCGTAATTTTGTTTGCAAATTCCCGGATCGGAATTAAAATTCATTTCGCACCTCATTTTTAATCAAAAAAGTACTATAACATACCAGAAAAGTTGACCAAATTAATATTATTTTATCAGGATCGGTATAATACTACTGTAATATTACTGATTCAATTTTTATTACTATTTTACTTCATCTATGCTAACATTTGTTAAGATGAAATATTCGCTCTTCAAATGAATGATCACCCAAAGACCGGGAAATTCAGTTTGGAAGACGATTCTCAATCTGTTCAAAACTAAACAATTCACAGATTTGTACGCTAAAAATCGAATTGTTCCCGAGACTGTTTCAATTTAGAAGTTAATCAAATCTACGAGTCCGATTGCAAACTTAATAAACTATTTTCAGATTTTAAATAATATAAACTTAAATAGATTCATTATTAAAAGTTCGTATTCGACTTTAAATCGTATTGTCAAATATTGTTATAGTTTAATATATTCCTTTTTCAAAACATGCGAATGAAAAAAAATTAAATAAAAAAAAACGATATTATTTCAATATTTCACTGTTCCAATGTTAAAATGAGCTGTGATCCGGGAATAAACTGGGAATTGACAAGACATTTTTTTCTTCCTCTGCATCGGTCCTATGTAAAAACTCAGGACCATTATATGATCCAGAATTTACAAGAAAGAACAACAATTTATTTTTTCCAAATGTCGTGCTTATATAAATAACAAACTTATCGAGAAAAAAACTAGCAGAAATGAGTTTTTTATTAGTGATAATACTAAAAAAATACAAATTTGGAATTTATAAATTAATGAACACAGATTTCCTAGATCTGCTCACGAATTCCTGGCATTTTCCCGTATTTTTCAAGGTACACAAAATTTTCTGATTTTCCGGGTCGCTATACACCCTGATATTAAATTGAAATTTTTATTTTCTAAGTTTTTTTTTCAAGAATTCAATTTCAATTTTTCAAGAATTATAATAATACTTATAATACTACTTATAATATTTTTCTATCTTTTTTACTGGAAAAGGGGTAAGCAAGGGAAAAAATCGAAAATAAAGTACTACTGTGGAAAAAGAATAAAATACAAATAAATATTACTGTTTAAAAACTCACTTACTTGAATAGGTACAAACTTATTGCTAACTCGATCTAAGTCATCGTTTTCTATTTTAGATAGAACACGCAAGGCCACAACTTCAGATTTGTGTCCAACTTCCCAATTTTCTGCGGTTGTGTAAGTCGGTGAGCGTAACACCCAATCCATTTCATTATCTTTATCCGTCACCCTTTGATGCCACATTTCATCCTCTTTCAAATCCCACAAATTAATTGACCTAATAAGCAAACATCCACTTATGAGTCTTTCTTTTCAAACGAACATATTTTTTTGTAAACGCAACTTTTTCGTACCCATCTTGCAATCCAGCAAAAACAACACTGTAACTAGTTGGATGAAAGCAACACGAAGTGATGGGACTCTGAGAATAAATAACTTTTGTGGGCCTCGACGGTTCCGAAATGTTCCAAACACATCCGATACAACAATCAGTTATGTAATCTTGTTTTTTCGTCGTTTCAATATCCTATCATTAAATAGTCTTAGACATTTTTTAAAGAGTGTTTACAAACTTCAATTACAAAAGTCCCCCCCCAACACCAGGAAATGTAGCCCAAAGTTCTCTCAAATTATTGCGTTTTTAAAGAAATAGTTCAAAATTTAACTAAAAAAGATTTTCTAACAAAATTGTTGAATTTTTAAACCCAAAAAAGGCGAATTTTCAACAAAAAACCAAATTAATTTTTAACCAAACAGTTGCACTAACAAATAAATGGTTGAAATTTAAAGCAAAAAAATTATTTTCAATCAAGAAAGATAAGTTTTTTTACCATTAAAGATGACTTTTCTACCATAAAATATGAATTTCCAATCCAAAAAATTAAATCCTGAACAAAAAAGGACATTTTCAACCCAGACAAACAACCAAATAGATCAAGTTTCAATCAAGAAAGATGAATTTTAAACCAATTAGTTGAATTTTCAAAATTTTCAGTTTCAAAAATTAATTTAAAAACTAAACGAATTTTGAAGCTATTGAACTAATTAAAAAAAACACGAATTTTTAACCAAATTGTTTAATTTTTAAGTCAAACAGACGAATCCTCTATAAAACAAATCAATCAACTGTAGCAATTTTGTTCAAAATCAGTTACAATTTAAATCAAGTAGCGGTTTTTTCAACCAAAAACTACGAATTTTCAAAAATATTGTTGAATCTTTAACCAAAACAGATTAATTTTCAACCTAACATTTGAATTTTTAACCAATAAGTATAGATTTTAAACTGAAGCAAGATACATTTTTAACCAAAAAAGATTACTTTTCTACCATAAAAGGTGAATTTTCAATTCAAACGGACTAGATTTTAACAAATCAGTTGAGTTTCCTAAAAATATGACTTTATTAAAATAGTTGAATTAGCAACCACCTACAAGATGAAACCAAATGGTCGAAAATTTCAAATAATAAAGATTAAAATTCAACCAAAAACAGTTAAGTTTACAAACCAAAAAGACGATTTTTTTAGAAGACAGTTGAATTTTCAAACCTAATACTTGAATCTTTAGCAAAGAAGTTAATTTTCAACCCAGAAAGATGAATTCCCTACCATAAATGATGAACTTTCTAAAAAATAGAACAATTTTTAACAAAATAATGGAATCCTCATACAAATAGATTAATTTTCAATTAAGAAATTTTCAATTTTAAACTACATAGTTAAATTTTTAACCAGAAAAGATTTTTTTGGACCAAAAATGTAGTATTAAAAATTTTTCAGTCTGAGAATTGTTTAAAAAAACGAATTTTCAGCATTTTAAAATAAACCAAAAAGACCAATTTTTAACCAAATACTTGGTTTAATTTACAGCCAAGAATATGAATTTTTAACAGGAAAGATCATTTTCTATCAAATAGTTTAGATTTCTGCAAAATAGTTTAATTTTCTACCAAATTGTTCAATTTCCAATCCAAATGGACGAATTTTGGACAAAACAGATCGATTTTCAACTAATATGATGCATCAATTGTAACAATTGTTTAAAAAGTAGTCGACCTTTAAATCAAGTAGATTTTTTAACAAAAAAATACGAATTATCCACAGAATAGTTGAATCCTCTACTGAAACAGACTCATTTTTAATCGAAAATTTAAATTTTCAACAAAATAATCAAATTTTGAACCGAATAGTAGAATTTTTACTCCAACGAAATCTTATCAGAATATGTCACGTTACATCCAGCAGACCCCGCTCCCCTCTCCTAACCTATTGCCAACCGTAGATTTTTGCGCGACCCCTTCCAATTAGTAACGCAGTTTATGAACAATCCCTTACCTCGTCTCCCGGGGCGTGGACAGTAAGAAGAACTTTATTTAAAACCTCGGAATAGACAATAAATGTTACAGATCTTCCAGATAAAAAAGTCAAAGTATCTACAGACAGTTTGATAAATCCTGCGCTAAAAGGCACTTCGTTTGTATTTTTTTGTAGAATATTGCCTCCAGATCGTCTTTCTTCCAATAAACAAAGCATAACTTTCCCGGCCCTCTCTAAAAAGTCGTTCAACTGTAAAACATCGTATACTGGAAGCAAAGATGAAATTGATTCATCTTCTTCACCCCCAACTCCAACTTGTTCCTAAAAGAGAAAATAATCAAATATTTGATTCGTAATTTATAGTTTCCATAAAGAATAAGACTAACAATAGGACTTGAAACAAATGGAAATTTGTTTGTGTTTCGGATAATAGATGCTTTGCAGGTAAAGACTTATCTATATAAATATTTATACATAATATAATAAATATTTACGAAATATGTATATAGCTTTCAAAGACAATAAATTATACAATTTATACTTTTTAATCTTTATTTATGAATTATTTCATTTACTTTTTTAAATGATAAAATTTCAATAGAGTGTATTTAACAATAATATAATGTAGTTTTATGTAAAATTGCATGGGATTTGGTAGATTTCATGCTTGTCGGCTAATTCTGATTTATATAAGAATGCCCACTATTACTTAAATTTGAATTTATGTTTCAGTTTGTTAAAAGATGGTAAAATTGGGCAGGGTGGCTAAAAACTTAGTTTTTGAAATCCCTGATTTTTCCTTGACCAATTTATCATTTATCAAATTTATTTATTCAACTCAAACTCAATGCATCACTTTTTTACCATAAGAGATGATTTTTTAATAAAAAAACTTAGATCTTCAACCAAATAATTGAATTTTGAACCTAAAAAGGATGAAATCTCAATAAAAAAATTTAATAGTTGATATTTCAACCAAAAAAAGATTAAATTTCATAGACAAAAATGAATTTTAAAAGCAAATGGACGAAATTTCAACCAATAAAAATTGTTCAGGCATGAAAGAAAAAAAGTTCATCTAAAATGTTTAACCTTCAATCTAGAAGACGAATTTGCAGTGCTGAAATTGAATTTTCAATCAGAAAATATGAATTTTGGGCAAAAGAATGATTTTTTTAACAAAATATTTAAATTTTCAGTCTAAATTTTCAATATTTTAAATTTTCAAAATTTAAATATTTTATTAAAAAATCATTCTTTTGCTCAAAATTCATATTTTCTGGTTGAAAATTCAATTTCAGCACTGCAAATTCGTATTCTACATTCGAAAAATAATTTGTCAACACAGTATTTCAACTTTTAACCACATAGTTGAATTTTCAATTAAAAAATATCAATTTAAAAAAATATATAAACTTTCAAACACAGAGATGAATTTTCAACTAACAGTATGAATTTTCAACCAACAAATGATTTCCTAATAAAGTGGTTCAACCAAAATTGCCGATCAAAATAGTTAATTCCTCAAACAAAGAAGATTAAACTTTCAAACAAACTGTTGCATTTTTATGCAAGAAAAGTGGAATTTCTACCAGATCGGATGAATTTTTAAAATTAAAAATATAAATTAAACAAAAACCATTTAAATTTTCATCAAACAAAGATTTTAATTAGACTTTCAACATAAAAATATGAGTTTTAAACCAGAAGTAAATTTTCTACAAAGATAATTAAATTTCCAACACAAAAGGACGAATTTTCTACAAACAGATGCATTTCTCACCAAAAAAAGAGGATAACTATTGAACGAAATTGATAAATTTTCACCAATGCTGGATTTTTATTCTAGAAAGGTGAAATTTATACTAAAAAAGATAAATGTTTAATCAAAAAGACAAATTACAAAAAAAATAGTTTTTAACGCCAAAATATGAATTATGAACAAAAAGTACATGTTTTACGATATAACAGTTGAATTTTCAACAAAACAGTTCATTGTTCAAACAAAATTAATGCAATTTCAACTAAAATGGATGAATTTTTTTATTAAAAATATAAATTAAAAAAAAACAGTCAAATTTCATCCTTGACTATTTAACATCAAAATATGAGTTTTAAAAAAGAAGTAAATTTTATACGAAAATACTTGACGTTTCAATACAAAAAGAAGAGTTTCCAAACAAAAAGTCTAAATTTACAACAAAATTGTTGAATTTTCAATGAAACAGTTGCATTTTTATACATGAAAGATGCAATTTCTACTAAAATAGATGAACTTTTAATTAAAAAGACAAATTTTGAACAACAAAAAATTGAGTTTTTATCCAAAAATTATTTTAGTTTCACCTTTCAACATCAAAAATGAGTTTTAAAGAAGTAAAATTTTTACGACAATACTTGAATTTTCAACACAAAACGACGAATTTTCAAGAAAATAGTTTAATTCTCGATCATCGAGGATGACTTTTTAACAAAATTGTTGAATTTTCAACACTTGTGCATAGACTTTTTAAAACTAAAGGTCAAAGTATCAAACACAGCAAATTGGTGATTGTGAATTCTCTTTTGTTAAAGCTCCTTCGGCTTTAACGAGAAAATTCTCTTTAGGTATCTCGTCCTTCGCACTCGAGTTTGGCCCTTAAATCATTTCCACGAATATATAATTTTTAAATTCATAACATGTGTTTGTATTAACTCTAATTTAACGCTAATGTTTGGTTTTATTAAGAAAACTCATTGGGATAAAATATTCGTATTTTTGAATACTATGAACATCCGTACAGAGAATTTTTTATTAAAAAAAAAGTGGCGTCAAAAATATTCAAAATGCGCTCACTTATTGATTTTTGTATCAAAAATGGCTGATTAACGAACTTGACCTTTAGTTTAGGACACTAAAAGAGTGTACCTAAGGCCAATCTAATAGATTATTTTTTTAGAAGTTATCGTGGAAGAAGACAGACAGACATACATAAAAAACAGGCAGATAGATAGCCCTGATTTCCCCCTGACTAGTTTTAAACAAGAATCTTTTATAAACGGAATAAAACACTTTCAAATTAAAATAGAAAATTTTTTAATTTATTCTTTTTGCCAGTTATTTAAAGATATAGCAATTCCTTGACCTTTGCAAGATTTTGGTTTAAATCGCTGACTTTAAAAAAATTTTGTTGGCTAGGTTTGTTTTTAATTCACCAGGTTTCTTTCGCGCGTAAAGTTAAATTTTTATTAACTTTCTGCACAATTATTGCGAGTAACGTAATTTTAGTACGGCCCCAAATAAAATACAAAGAAATACCTTATTTAAATTAGAGAAAGCAGTGATTACCTTTTTAAACATTCTTATATCTTCATTGGAGTTCAGATTTTTTCTGCAAGTAATTGGAAACTGTGTCCATTTGCTGCTACTCTCTATTGCCTCCGTTTGTATTTCAACATCGAGGTTGTCCTCATTCGTTTGCGTAGACATCTGAAAGAAATTTATTCAATTTAAGGAATATTGCACTTATAAAATAAATATTCAATTCCTCAACGGATTGAATGACAAATACCTGTTGCGTATTTATTTTGCCGTAATTTCTAATGAAATCCTCATAGACAATGGGCGCGCTCTCATATAAAGACCATTCCACAGTATCCAATTTAATCATAGTCATTAATTCCCTGCCTCTACTCAATTTCTTCGTTTCCTATGTAACGAAACTCATACTTAAGATTCTTAAAGAATTAGGAATCTAGTAACCAAGTAATATAACTTACTTTTCTCTCCCTGATCGGTTTAAATAATTTAGAAGATTCAGAAACTTGTGAAAGAGAGGGAGATTTCGCAAAATCTCCAGACCGGCCATCTTCAAAGCCTTCGTCCATTGACAATGGCAGAGATTTATTTTCAGACTGCTTCTCTTCTCTGCTTGAACACATTTTTATCAGAAAAAAAACTAATGTCCAAAGTTATGAAAACGCCCAAAAATGACTATAGAGTATCAAATTGTAAATAAAGCGCATTTAATTATTGGAAAGGGATTTTATTTCTGTTGATATCTAATTTTAACTATTGCGAACCTAAAAGACTGGTTAACTGGTTGAATTAATTCCGGGAGAGGCGGAGTTTTTGGCCTAGTGATGGGCACTGACTCAACTGACAATGATTCAATTTTCGCTGCTCTTCTTCTCGCCTCGGCCAGTTCATAATGTCCAGAATCCAGCATCCGTTCCTCTTCAGGTTTTCGAATTTCGTAACTACTCACAATTCTTCTCTATAATATGATTATGAGCTGAAGTAAGTCTTTTTTTCATGTACAAAATAGTTAATTTTAACCAATTAATTTGGTTCAGGAAAAAGGACTCAAGCAATTGTCCATGTCATCAGATTTCGAAAATGTTTGCCCCGGAATGGGATTTGGCTCTAATATACAAGTTCTCAAATTATTAGAGTGGGTTTGACACTCATGTACCGAAAAATAATTCAAACGTAAAGCAAATATCCCTTTTTATCCGATGTAACTGTTGAAGAATACCGCTCATTATAAAATATTCAGTTTATTCAAAAATATCTAGAATCAACGAAGCCACTATCTAAAAAATATTTTCCAGTAAAACTATACAAGTTAAAATTTTTGTAGAATTTGATACAAACCAGGGTGTCTACTCAAATCCTGGAAAACAATTCCCTGATAATTCCAGGTTTTTTCTCCAGATATATCAGATTGTTCCAGGTTTAATTTTGCATAGTACTATATTAAATTCAATGTAAACTGCTTAAAATTCCTAACTTTTCAAGTAAAATAATGGAATTTTTAACACGATAGATACATTTTTAACCAAATATAATTTTTAACCAAACCGAAAAGATTAATGTTAAATAAAAAATACGATTTTTCTACAAAAGATATGAAATCTCAATCAAATAGTTGAATTTTCAGCTATAAAATATCAATTTTCAACAAAATAGGTGAATTTTGAAATGAAAAATATCAGTTTTCAGCAAAAAATGGAATAGATCAATTTTCAGACTAAAAAATAATTTTCTACAGAAAAAACACAAATTTTGAACCTAACTAATGAATTTTTAACTAAAATAATAAATATTTAACTGTAACAGATTCATTTAAAAACAAAAAGATGAATTTTTTACAAAAGTTTTTAACTTTTAACCAAAATGATTAATTTTCAGCTAAAATGATGAATATTTAACTGAAATACTTCAATTTTCAATCAAAAACATTAATTTTCGAACACCAAGATTAGTTTACAAACAAGAAGATTAATTTGTTATAAAACACAACGATTTTTCAACAAAATACATGAATTTTTAACCAAATAGTTGAATTTTCAACTAAAAAAACAAATTTTTAACCAAATACTTGAATTTATACTTAAAACATCAAGTTTTAACTAAACGAATGTTCAACTGGAATAGTTGAATTAAAAAAAATGGTTTCAACATAAATGACGAATTTTTAACTGAAATAGTTAAATATTAAACAAAAAAGATGAATTGTCAACCTAGAAGACATTTTTAGTTAAAAAATTGAAATTCAATCATAGATATTAATTTTAAACTAAAATTATGAAATAATTAATTGGAATAGTTGTATTTTCAGTGATGAAATTTTTGTTTTGTTTTAAATGTTTAACTGGAATATTTAAATGTTCAGCAATAAAAATTAATTATTAACCAAAGAAAAAACGAATTTGCAACTAGAAAGATGATTTTTCAATGAAGAAAGATTTTTTTGATAAAGAGAGAGAAAAAATTGCAAAAAAACTGTTGAATTTTCAAACAAAAAGATTATTGCAAGACATTGATTGCAAAAATACATTAATTTTGAACCAGAAACTTGAATTTTCTACTCAGAACGATCAATTAAAAAAAAGACTAGTAAAATTTTCAGTTAAAAAAATTAATTAAAAAAAAAAGAATTTTCAACAAAACTGTTAAATACAGTAATATAAACCTACTTTTACAAATTAAGAATCATTGTTATTTAAATTTAGATTGCAATAAAAAAAATTAAGCACATTTTCAAATTTGTAAATATATTTTTTTATATATCTTTTTTCATATACTGAAATGTATCTTAAAAAAAGTAACTTCAGTCGTCGAAAATTTAAATCAACCAATCAGACCCACAAATATATTTTTCGAATTTTCGAAAAATATTTGGTGGGATTATTTTTTGCTAACGAGCAATCATATATTACGAACTTGAGCCAAATTCCATTCCAACACGAAAATTCCCGACAACAGATGACTAGGACTCCACCAAAAAGAGTGGACTAAACCTTACTTTTTCCATTGTTTTCATTTCAATGGGTTTCAAAACAGGACTATCTCTCGATTCGTCTGCCTCTTCACTAATTGGCGAAGCATCACTTTCTGTACATTCTTCAAAATCTGATTCGTAACTCTGCGAAATAAACAAAAATATAATTAAATTACTCTTGAAACAGAGGGAAAAGTGGATACATTAAGAAAATTGACTAACTTTTAACCCTTGGGTAGCCGCGATACTTCGTTTTCAAAATTCCCTGACTATTAACTGATTATTCCCTGGCCAATTTTAAATTTTCTCTGACCATTAATATCGAAAGACTAGAATTCTTAGCTGGTAACATTTATATTAAGAATCTTTTATAAATTTATTATTTTTTTATTATTCTTTGACAGTTTTTTTAAGTTTCCCTCATCCGTTCTGACTTGCGGCCACCCTGATTCAAATGAAAAGCAAGCAACAGTGGGGAAAGTGAGAAATACGGGTAAGTTTGTCTATAAAAACTATTTAACATACTTCAAAATCATCTTCATAGTCATACGCCTCATCAGAATCAGTTGCTGCTGCTGCGTCTTCAATTTCTCCTGATTGTTTTTCCACTTGTTTTCTGGGTCCGACTGCAGTATGCAAAACTCTAACTTCACTAGGACTCAAAGTTCTAGATTTTCTTCGTTCTCTGGACGATTTCCTTTTCTGTTCCTGCCTATCTTGAAGCATCTCATTTTTATCAGTATATTTTCTCGTTCCTAAAGTATTCGATTCAACAGATTGCTTTGTTGTTAAAGAACTAAGTTTACTTGCATTGCTTTTCGGCATGTATATAGTACTCGAGCCTCTCTTTTCTACATTTTTAGCCTTAACCTCTTTAGATTTACTTCTTTCTGCTGGCCTGGTGTTTTTCGATATTTGATTTTCAATTTCAGATTTTGTCCTATACGATGTTGCTCTACTGGAGGTTGATGTTTTCGTGGAATTAGAAAGAGGAGCCTTGGATGTTGAAGATGCCCCATTTTTAAGGGTGGATTTTGAATGAGAGAGTGTACTACTGTTTCTAGTAGTACTTTTAGTTGATGAATGATTAACTTGGTATTGAGTTGTTCTTGATTTACTATCTCTACCTGCATTTTGATCAACACGACGCCTTTCTTTTTCTTTTTCAACTTCGGATTTTGAGGTTCGCTCTAAAGTTTCTTGACTTCTGTGTGTTTTTGTTTTCACTTGAGAATGGGGTGTGGGTCCAGTCTTTGTTTCAAAAGTCTTTTTTATTGCTCCCTACAAAGATTTCATATTGCATAATATTAAATATAAAAGGGATTTGATCACATAGTACGAATTTTGAATAAGGATAACTGCATTTCTCTTTTGAATTAAAGCGGGGAAAGCTAAACGCTGAGCTATCAAACAAATTTTACAGGAGAAGCAAAATGTTTTAATACAATTAAGCAAAAAAGTATGATTTTTGAAGGAAACTCAATTGTATTACTGGGCAACTATGATTTTTAACAGAGGTGCAGTCCTAAAAAACGTGGCTTGACGGGACTTTCATAGAAACTTTGACTTCCGATGGAGAAGAAGCTGGAGACAAAAAATATCTTAAAATTTACCGAAAATTTCTGTAAAGTTACCAGAAAACTTATGGAATTAATTTCAGATTTCTTGGAAATTTATGTTAATTATTGTGAATTTATTGATAGTCATCCATCACAAACTGACCCTTCCCAGCAGGTACCTTTGTCTGTCTTTGTTCATCAACAAGCCAAAATATTACGAAATAAAAAGATATATAATTCTGAAATTTACGATTCGAAAATAAGATATTTGGATGGTACAATTTTTGAAAATGCTTCGTACATGTAATTCGTCTAAAAAGGTTTTACATTTGTCAAGTAATAAATTTAGACACTGAGAAGGACAACTAAGTAAAGCTAAAAATAAAATTTTACAGGAGAAAAAACAACGTTTTCTGCTCTGATGAGATTCAAAGTAGAAAATTCTGATAAAACTACAGAAGCAAATGGTTCTTATAAACCATACTTTGAAGGTTTAAAAAAATATATTTTTAGAATTTTTAGAGTAGAGAGAAGGAAAAACGAAAAGGGCTTACCCAGTAGTTATTCTCAATTAGTTTTAAGTGTATCAACAATCACTTCAACTTTAACAACGTTCTTTGGTAAAATTAAATTTGTTTCTTTACATATTTCTAACATTAATTGATAGGCCATAGCCTAAAGAACTTCAGAATACAAATCAAAAATGACATTCTATACAATTTTCCTTTAGCTAGTTGCCGCTCTGAGCGCCTTAATTATGTTCATTATGAAGTTATCAAATTTTAAACCTTTTCAAACAAATTATATAAGCCAGAAATGGAAAAAATGGTAGATTCCGAATATCTTATTGTCAAATCACTAATTGTAAAATTAATCATTTTTTCTAGTTTTCACCTGCTTACTGGCAAGTAAAATACTTTATTTTCGGATTGTTATAGAATTTCTATTCCGCTTTATAAATCCACCAGAAAATCTTTTAAAAGTTAAAAAGTGACAAAATGACTGCGGTTTTTCTGAAAATATTCAGTATCAATTTACGATAAAAACCCGCATCGTCTTTTCCATCTTTAATTTTACTACACATTTTTCACAGAAACGACACAAGATACAGAAAAAATTGATTCTTTTAAAAGTTATAGAGAAATGTCTCTTAAAATGTTTTACTATCTCGTTTTATTTTTGAGATTATGGCCAAAATATGTTTGACATCTTTAAAGATTCATTTTTTTTCTTAAAATTACAATTTCTATCTTGAATAAAATCAAGACGAAATAATGGGGAATTTTGAATAAATTGACTGAACATTTTTAGAAAAACCGCCGCTATTTTGTCACTTTTAACCTTTTTAGACATTTTTAAACGAATTTCGAAAGAGTTTTTTCTTCATAATTTTGTTCAAGACATAAATTATATTGTTTAGAAAAACATGAATCTTTAAAGATTTTTTTTACATCTTTTTGCCAAAGTCTCTAAAATAAGGTGCGATGGAAACAATGTAAAGAGAAATTTTTCTAGAACTTTTTTAAAGAACCAATTTTGTTTTTTTGACTTTTATATATATTGTGTCATTTCGGAAAAAAATGTGAATGTTCTTTTTTCAAACAAACAAAAATGATCTCTTCTCTTCAAAGCTCGGACACAGGGCATCTTGTCATGGAATATATTCTCTACGCAAGGTCGAACCTAATAAAAATCAAGAGAAAAAAACGACGGGGGTTTTTGAGTAAATTGACATTGAATATTTTCAGAAAAACGACCGCCATTTTGTCACATTTGAACGTTTTTTTCTAATTTTTTTACGGATTTCAAAAGAGAACGATAAATTCTATGAGATTCAGAAAGAAAAAGATAAATAACAATATTATATTAAACAGAGTGTCCAGCGATTCTTAGGAATTAAATTCAAGGTCTTTTCCTTGTTAAGAAGTGCCATTTCATTTTTTATTGGCCGAAATTTTTTAAAGAAACCAGAACCGTAAATAAACAAATTCTTAATTTTTTGCGAATATAAATCGTCTATGAAATTCTTGAAATCTTTGTGAAATTTTAATAACATTCTTGAGAGATTTGTCAAATCTTTCTTTAATTTTTGTTTGTGAAATCTTTTGTGTTATTTTGAAATCCTTGAAATATTATGAAATCTGCTAAAAATATCACACAACAATAAAAAATATACCATTTTTTGATAATCAGCGTTTACAATTTTTTGAATTCAAATACTCATAATTTTCTAAAAAACTTGTTTGGGCGAATTGATAAGACTATTACTCCTTTTGTAAAACAGCATAATTATTTGAATGGCAAATAATTCTATGACTTGAGCATTGGTTGCCTGCGCGATTTGATATTAATTAAAAAACTAGGGAAAATGCACAAACATGATTCACTGTAGTTAGGAAATTCCGATTCATAATATAATCCATAATCCAATGCATTCAATTAATGCGAACTATAAAATTGTTCGCGCGATAAGAATTAAACGGTCTGGAGCCGCCAGGCTTTAGAAAAAGTACCCTGGCAGTGCCAGAACCCGCCAGGCTTCGACGACACCACTGATTTCAGAAGGTATATAATAATAAATTTAGATATAGATATAGACTTGGAAAAAAAGTTAATCATATTCCCTTGGTTCGTGTTCTTTTGAACATGACCCTAATATAAAAGTAAACAGAGGAAATAAATCGATTATGCTAGAATTTTGTTAGTCAATTACATTCTTGGATGATGAATTCCCTTTATTTCAATTTTAATTTAAAGAGAAACAAAAACTATAAATATAAGAGAGATAAACTTCCTTACAGTGAAATATAATTTTCTAGATTTACATAATTTTTAATGAAAATAATTATAAAAACTACCTGCTGCTGTAAAATATTTTTGTCTGTGTAATATTAGGCATTTTTATAAAATATATTACATTTTTAACCTTGCAGCATGTGCTTTTAATCATTATATGGATTGGTTAAATATTCATAATGAAACGTCGATAAAATCGAGACAACTCTCGGAACTTGATCAAATGCTTCGAAAAAAGTAGTTTAGAATGTGTTAAAAATAACCTTCAAAGTAACGGTGTCATGCCACTAAAAAATCGCACATTTTTTAAAGATATAATATAATGTCTTCTATTAATTAAATATATTTTGATATTAAAAGGACTTACCCTATTAGACATTATGCAGCTAATTGATTTGTTTTGACATTTCTGACCGTCGTGAAGACGCCATGACACAACTATAGTGAAATGAGCGCCTCTTATGGAGGGTAGGTAAACTATAAATGAATGGGTATTTAAATTCAAATTCTCTTGGACATTGTTTAGTGCCAAAATTAAATTAAATTTCTTAAATGTATTTATATTATCTCTATTAAAAACGAATTTGTTCTTTTTTACATTTTATATATTCCGATTCAGTACTGCAACCAACTGCAACCCGCTATACACGGCAGTCTCAGAAAAAGACAAAAAGTTCATAAAGAGGCGATATAATTCAAAAAATTTGTATTCATGGCCTTTTTATTTTAATTATAATATATGTATATATTCGTAATCACACTTTAACATCAATAAAACAGATAATAACTTGACTAAAAAGTAAAAAGTAATATAGTTCAAATTTAAAGATACGTGACACTGATCCGATTCCTACTTTACCGGCATTCTTTTTTATCATACCATTTCCCAACGAAATGAGATATTGAGCTGAAAGTTTGGGAAAATAGAGAAAAAGAACTAAGCAGCGTTTATGTACTAATACATTTTTACAACTAAAAAAGTTTTGTATACAGTTTTTTGGCAATTGTAAAAATAAAAAAATTTTATAAGTTCATATACGTTCCTTAGTCCACAATTATCCGATGCCTACCTTACCAACATTTTTTTTATCATACGAAATGAGATATCGAGCTGGAAGTTTGGGAAAATAAAAAAAAAGGAACTAAGGAACGTTTATATACTAATACATTTTTACAATAAAAAAAAGGTTGCATAAAAATTCATTTTTGTATTTTTAATAATGTATTGGCACTTATCCGATTCCTACTTTACCGGAATTTTGTTATACTAATTTCACACGAAAATATATAATTAGATATTAAAATTTTGTATACAATTTTTTTTGTAATTGCAAAAAATTAATAGTACAATATATATCTATAAATTAAGTACCCACGGAACTTTTTCACATTAAAAAAAAATCCGACGAATTTTACTTCTGTAAAAACCAACTCAATAATTTTTGTAATGAATGCTCAAATTAAAACAATTAAAAGGTGAATTTTAAAATTCATAAGTTGCTAATTTCATGTTTGAAAATTCATTTTAAAAATAATTTAAAAATTTCAGTGTCAAAATCCTAAACTTATTATTAAATGATTTTCGCAAATGTTTAAAATCTATTAGATACCCCCAAAAAACAAATAAAAATATCTGAAATGGCCCCAGGCTCAACAAGACGTAAACGAAAAATATCGAATAAATCAAATTCCAGAGAAAAAGATAGGAATCATGGAAAATTAGAAACTCGGAATGATGAAACTTTGAAACATTCAGTAAAATCACAGGATCATAAACAAACAGTTTCGGATTTAGTTTATCAGTATTTGGGAAATCTGGCTAATGTAAATGATAGAAGAAAACAGAGGCACAATGCGAGAAGTATTTTTCATAGGGCTCATATAAGAAAACAACCTCGAGATCTTCATCCTGACCGACAAAGGATGGATTTATCCTCAGTTTCAATTTCAAATTCCACTTTAAAATTAAATTTACCCACATATTTACCCCTGACTTATGAAAACACATTTAGTCACTATCCAAGATCATCTGCTTCTGGAGAAATTGTAGCTGATTATTCCAAAGCTGTTAATGAAGGTATAATAATAAGTCATTGGCCTACATTGATGAATAAATGATTTGAAAGAATATATAGCTTGAATTTAGATTAAACCAAATTCCCCTTTAAGCGTCCAAAATAATTAAACTAAATTAGTTGATTTGGCTTAATTTAATTTTTAAGTTGTTTTCAATAAATTATTATTAAACTTTTGTTTTATGAGAAAAAAATCGATTACATTATGTATTTTATTTCGTTTCAAAATAAATTCATTAAAATCGTAAATTATTGAAATTTACTTTAAAAATTTCAGGTAGGAACGCAGCGAGAAAATATATCTGTAAAGCACTTTCATTTGGAGTTCATTCCGGATTTCTTGTACCCACCGATTATAAAGGGCAAATACTTCGAGTTTCTTCAAATCTTTGTCTTTTTCAAACTGCAGAAAACATTAAACAGGAAAAAACGGTCAAAAAAGTTCGGTATGATTCCTCATCATTAAAAAAATAAAAGCTGGAAGACGAACAAATAGTAAGGTAAAAAAACGTTGTTTGAAACCTGTATTCGTCATTAAGTACTTTTTCTGCTGTTTGTTTAGATTCACATTATGTAAAATAATGAATATCCTTTCTCGTATATCTGTTTATTGTTTCGAAAATAGTATTGAAAATAGTTTTGAAAATTTATACTTGAAATAAAATAAATGAATATTTATAAAAAAATTATTATGTTGTTTTTCTTAAAAATTGAAGAGTAAAAAATAATCTGGATAAGAACATTTTTATTTATCTTCTACATAATTAAACATTTGATAAATTTCAATTTATAAATTGCTTTTAGCAACTTTCTCATTCTCTGCATCCCCTTCGACAATTTTTTATCCAGTTTTTCAGATCTTTACTATTAGAAGCAACTGTTTTTGAATTGTGTGCCTTCAGCTCTTGAAAAAGACTATCCTGCGAGCTTTCTTCTTCCGAACTGGATGGAATATTTTCAGTCATCATACGCGACGGTCCACCATTTCCGCAAAAATGTACGCCATTTTTATAAACTTGTTTTTTATTCTTTGCATTATCGGCATTTAAATCATAACAGCAAGTTACATAACTACTGCTCGAATTTCCTGACTGATAGTCTTCATTAAACTTTGAAAGAAATCGTAATGGAATATTTTTATTTTGGTATGAAATATAATATAGAAAAATAATTGATTGATTATAACATAAAATGATAGAATATAACCTTTAAGATAATGTGTGATTTAAGATAAAATATAAGAACCTCTATATTTTGCCCAGAAAATCCATCTATATCTTCTCGGCCAAGGGAACATTTTCTCCTTTTTGTACTTTTGGAATTTCTGAAAGAACCTCTATTTTTATTTCTCGAAGGACATCCCATTCGATAGTTTGGGGATGTTCTACTTGTTGAAAGGCTTTCATTTTTATTATTTCGGGAATGTACATCCTGATTTTTTGCAAAGTTCTTCATCCCACTTTTTGATCCAGGGTCCTTACTTACTTTCTGAGAAGGTTGTACCCCTTTCTTGCATTGTTTGGGCCTCCCCCTACCATCTTTTCGATGCCATGGATGACGTCCATGGCGCGGAGTTCCTCTTGAACGTGACCTTATTCTCCTTTTGGAAGGACGAACCAAAATTTGATCACTGCCATTTTCATTCATGTAAGTAGCGAAAGGACCCAAGAGATGGAATTTTTCCTTACCAACGCTCATTATAAATCTACAACATTAAATATTGACCTTACAATACATTTTTAGATCTTCATAATATTATTACTAGGGTGTTAAAAAGAAATCAAAATTCAAATTTCTTTTGAGATAATGACTATTTACCTACCCCGTCAATTTCCACCTTTCAGCATACCCAAAAAATCACCCTCTAAACGAGGATCAAGTATTTTGATGTACATTGTTCGTGCATGTTTTTTTAATAGTCATTTCTAAAATCATTTTTAATAGTCATATTAATAATTTTTACGTATTTTTAAATTCTCATCTCAATTAGAAGGTATTGGTTTTTTATGTCTTTGTAGTCTGTAAACACGGTAACATTGGTACCCATTAATAACCCTTTGGCATGCCACTGCTTTAAGGCCTATAATATCAGGGCGAGTTTGTTAGCCAGCTATTTTGGATATAAATTAAAAAAGTTTGAGCATTTTCAAAACATTTGAGAACATTTTTTTTAAGATAAAAAAATTCTATGAACAAATAATGATCAGAGTTACAGCATTTTCAAAATGAAAGACCAGAGAAGAAAAACTTTGCTATATTTAAAGCCCCTATGCCAGACTATCGTAAGAACTTTTTGAATTTTCTTGAAAAATCGAAAATTCAAATTTTTTCCCACAAAAATGATGAAAATTCCAAATTTTAATTCTGCGGTCAATCTGTGCAAGATAAAAAAATACGAGAAAACAAAATTTGTGCATTAAAAACATGTCTACAAATTTGTTATGGATAACTTTTTGATAGGACGCGTAGCTTTTGTTTTATTCGTAAACAACTACATTAAAAATAAAATTTTTTTTTGAACAAACGGCGGAAACTAAGAAATAATTTAATATAGTACGAAAGTTGTTCAGTTGTTCACGCTACAGGCGCGGCTCGCAAGTTTGAGTGTACCTAGAGGGCGCATCTGTATAGGATTTCGCGCTCGATAATGTATTTACCTCGATTAAAATTTTTATAAAAGGCAACATTTTCTATACATAATATGCACTGATATTGCAACAGACATATTATAAGTAGTAATAATATAAATTTATTTAAATGATGAATTTTCTCAAGGTAGCTGAAACTAAAATTTAATGCAAAATAAGTAACAAATATTAAAGTAATTATGATAAATAAAATTTGTGCTTTATTTTGCAATATTTGAATAAGCAATCCCAAGCCGAGGTAAGAAATAAATGTAATATACATTTGATATAATAGTGTTCGTTAAAGCCGAATTCTCTTTTTTAACAAAAGAGAATTTGCAAAAACCAAATTACAGATGTTGATCGTTTGACCTTCACAAACGCGGGGGAAGTGCAAAGACTGAAAGGGGAGCGCGAGGTTAATGCAATATCGTACGCGAAGCGCGAGATAAATATATTATATTATAGAGCGCAAAGCGGGAGAACCAACCGTCGCGCGAACTAAGCGCGCTCAAACTTTCTAGCGGAGTCGCGTGAGAATGTGCCCGCGTAAAGGACAGATTTTTTGCGTTAATGATTAATTTAAAAAAAAAATACTTTGTTCGCATTTTATCGCAAATTTTCGGTAACCTTATAAGGATAATTAGGCTCTACAAAAAATCAGTACCGTCGACTCAACTTCTTATTAATTGTTTAAACAATTTTCTATTATGATAAAGGAGATACTTCGGGTTTTCAATCGTGTTTTGTAGTTTTGTATTGTATTTTGTACACGAATCGTAGTTTTGTACACGATTGAAAACCCTAAGTATCTCCTTAATGAATCATCGTGAAACCATTAGATCTATTAATTTTCTATTATTTAAATGTAACTTTTTTTCTGGAATATGGCAATAAAGTGTCGTTTTCTGCTAATTTTGCAACAACTTCATAAAATTCTATTATAACTGAGGTATTCTTACCACTTACGCATCATTTTTTAAACAATTTCCGTTTGTTCAAACAAATTTTTTGCACAAAATATAAAAAAACACCTTCTCTGAGCGACATGAACTAATTAAATTAAATCGTAAATCAACAAGAACAATTTACTATATTTTTAATTTTTAAGATACTTTTAAATTATTGAAGGCAGAAAAGTGCCCTTTTTTGTAAATTATTCAAGAAATTTCTTTAGCTTCTCCTATGATGACTTTTGTAATTATTTAACCATAATTATTTAAAGAATTTACATTTGTTTAAACACTTTTTCAACAAAATGTTCACTTCTAAATATCAGGAACTAATTAGTTAATGCTTGGTGTAGATTTTTTATGTGAATAAAATAGTTCAAGTTACTAAAAGAAAGTGAAAGTTTTCATATTTTCTTAAAAAAAATGAGTAAAAGAAATAGAAATGGTTTACAAACTTGTTGTTAAGTAAAGAAAAGTGCCAAAATAGAAGGGGCTAATAAATTGTGGTTGAAAAAATTGCAGAAAACTGCACTTATCTGCATTGCTTTATTCAAAAGTTATACATTTCAAAAATTAAAAGTTATTTAAAGAATTAACAATAAAGTGAATTGATTTTTAAGTTAAACTAATTATTTCATGTCACGTTCAGAAGGTGTAAATGTTTTATACTTTCTTTAAAAAAATGTTTAAACAAATGCAAATTGTTAAGAAAACATGGTTAAGGGGTACAAATACCAGATATATTAGAATTCTTTTAAGTTTGCTGAGAAATTAGGAAAAAACTATTTTTTTCTGCCCTCCCGAGTAAAAATGCTTCGAATTGAGTTTGACTGATGATATCTTGAGTTTGTCTCCAAGAAATCGATGTCTGGCTGCGTCTGTGGGTCTGAACGAGTATAACCCTTAAAAATTTTCATCAAAAAAATAAAAATTGTAACTTTCTAAAAGGATCTC
>JAWWLR010000034.1:34808949-34819200 GCA_035041075.1 Acraspis erinacei
TTCGCCAAATTTTTTGAAGAGTCCAGCAAACAAATTTTTTTTAACGTACGCACATGCAATTCAAATAGGTATTTAAATCATTTATATTCTTCCTAGTTTGAAAAAGAAGTATTCTGTGCCGTTCATAGGCTAATAATTACTGTTGAATTTTGATCACAGAAAAACGACAAAGGAAACTGATACCTTGCATTTACGAAAAGTGTGAGCTTCCACGGGTGCTGAGTTTCACGAACAAAGCCGACTACAGTCGCAGAGGCAATTACGATTTTTGGGGAAAACTCCGCGACTCTATAAGAGCTCCACTTCCGACGGAATATAAAGTGGACAAGTATGTTTCAAATTTCAATAATCACGATTTATAGAATCTATGAAAACGAACAATATAATTTTCATACATTTTTGTAGCGTCCTGCCAAGTACTTGTAGGAATCCGAGTACGGAAAAGGCAGCTCCCAAAATAAATTCAGAATCCTGTGATAAGAATGACACGAAAAAAGCAATTTTATCTGTCGATGGAAATGTCTCCGAGGAAAACGGATTTTTAAAAGTCGATGAAAAGCTCCAGAAAGTCGAAGGGGAATCCGAATTGGCGAAAGGTAACCGAATTTCTTTCAAGAATTCCGTTGCTTTGTTTAATTTTATTTTTGGAAAACCTAAGAAGGAAGTGAAAAGAGCCGATGAAAGTCCTGAAGATATTAATAAGGAACTCATTACAGTAAAAGATAAAAAAAAGAAAAAGAAAAGCGTTAAAAAAAGAATGGAAGCACTCAAAGCTTAATGGACTTTTTATACATTTTTGAAAATAAAAATGTAATCCTTTTCCGTTCATGATAAATTACCTATTATAAAGAATAGAAATCTGTATTATCGGTATATTGATTAGAGGTTACAACAGAAACATGTCATTTGGTAAAAGGCTTTAAATCTAGAATTCCTAGTTTATCTAAATTGATATATGTACTTAAAATACATTTTTTTTAAAGTAATATGTTAAATCTGTTCAATGAAAATTGCGTTGTTTCTATTTACATATATATATTTTTTCCAATGACAAAGTACCTCTACAGTAAAAACGTGAAATTTAATTCACACTTAAACGCGAGAATAAATTTTTTATACTTTGTAATACGCGCCAAACGATATTTATACCTTTTTTAAAATAATTTTTAAGCTGTTACCTCTGCTGGTAATAACAATTTTATACTTGAGGGCATGTCCAATTTTTTATCACGTTAAACGATTCCTCCCTTCCCGACATTATTTTCGCCATACTTCTGTTTGCATAAAAAGAGATATCGAGTATGCAAATAAGAGGCACTAAGGAACGTTTTTTCTACTTTAAAATTGTTATAATATCAAATTGTTTCCTTCAATAATTTGTTTGCAATTATAAACGTTTAGCAATATACCGACGTTCCCAGGGTAGCCGCTGGACCGGGAATTTTCTGAGACCGGGAAATGGCAGTGGATTTATTTTTTGACCGAGAATTTTATAAATTTTAAGAAGAAAAATCTGTCCAAGTTTAATTTTAAAAGTTTTTAAAATAATTAATAGAATTTATATCTTTTTCAAATATAACTGTAAATATAAATAAAATTTTTTAAATGGATCTGTATGATTCTTCGAAATTCTTAGTCGTTACAAAAATGTAAAAGTGCGATTGAAAATTGATCAAATAACTTCATAATTATGTATTCGTAATTAAAGCCTTTTATTAAATTGAAAATATTGTCTCGGTCTAACTTTGTCAATTTTTAACACATTTAATTTAAAATTTCTTAAATAAGAAAAACAATACTTATTTAATATTTAGCAATATTAGACTTTTAATTTAAGACGAGTAAATTGAAGCCAAATATTTAAAAGTAAACAATTTGAAAATTCATTGTTTGGCATAGAAAGCTTTGAATCGTTAAAATTTCGATAAGCTTTTAAACTGTTAGCGTCACAATTTTTATTGTTCTATTTAAAAAATGTTTAATTTGTAAGTGAAATTTTTAAATTTTTATGTATGAATAACATTTGAGCACTTATTATTTGTAGACAAAATTTGAGTAATTTCAAGAGATATTTAGAAGCTTTGCAAAGATTCAAAATTAATTTAAAACTTTAAATGATTTCAAGTAATTTAAAGGAAATGCGTTAATTTTTTTCAGAACTTTTAAACATTATAAAATAAATAGAATTTTCCTACAATTGTTATAAAATCGTGAAAGTTAAAAAAATCCTTAAAATCCTCCAGGTTCTTTTTTTACCATTTTGGAAATCTTTTTGAATCTTCTGTTAAATTAATTTTTCAAAATGAAAAATCATTTCCAATTTTCCTAGGAATCTTAAGAAAATGTTTTTATTCTAATGAAGCTTTTTCGCTTAAATTATCTCGAATCATTTTAAGTTCTCAATTAATTTTGAAATTTTTTAAAACTTCTGAATATCTCTTAAAATAACTAATTTTTTCTACAAATAGTAAGTGTTCAATTGTTATTTATAAGTCCAACTTTTAAGGGAATTTTTTTTTAATTCGCAGGATTTTCTAAAAGTTTTTAGAAAAAATTCAGTTTATTTTAAAAAGTATTTAGATGTTCTGACAAAATTTCAAAAATAATTTAAAATTAAAAAAAATTAAAACAACTTCTAATTTTCTCAAGATTTCGAAATAAAATTTTAAACCTTTTCAAGGATACTTAAGCTATTTAAAATTAAAATAATTTAACTTCTAATTTAAGAATTTTTAAGTTGAAAAATATTTTAATTTTGTAGTTTTTAATCTTTCTAGACTAAAATAACCTAATAGTATCGTTTTGAAAATTTTTAAAGTTCTTTGATTGATTCTTGAATTTAGAGTATTAACTTATTCTAAATCTTTGGTCTCTATAATTTTTAAAATTTAACCATTCGGAATTTTGTAGTTTATCTGTATTTCATTAAAAAATGTTAAATCTTAAACTTCAATTTTACAAGTTGAAAATTCAAGACTTCCAGTTTGGATGCTTTATTTTGTTGTTTATTTTTTATTACATTAAATGGAAAAAATTTTAGAATAGATTTCGATTTAAAAAATTTTATTTACCATGAGAAATGTTTGCGAACCGGGAAAAACAGGGCATTTTTTTCTTCGATTAAAACGGCCACCTGGCGTTCCTTAATGCCTCTTATTTACAGATTATTCCCTTGTGCTCACATTTTAATTTCGATGTCTAATTTCATGTGAAGAAAAGTATGGCGAAAAGAATATCGGTAAGGTAGGAATCTGTGGCAAGTCGCATTGCAGCATCTCTCATTCGAAGAAATTGCGAGTCTATATAAAATTAGTAAATTATTTTTTGACTCAGCACATCGGTTCAGTGTTTAATCACGAGCTTGTCTTGCGGAACTTTTTCCAGTTTCTTGTGGACTTAAAATTTTTCCGAATGAGAGATCAGGATTGCTGCATGCCAGGGAATCCTGGAAAGTCAGGGAATTTTCGATAAAGTGGCTTTTCTACCTGAAAGAAAAATGTATAACGGTTAGAAAAAATTAAAAATTTGTTACAAAATTTCGAAATAGGGATTTTGTAGCAACCCTGGATATTCTGCAAATGTGATACTTAGTTACTTACCATATTAGTAATGTCAGTTTTCCCGATTTTTTTAACCACAATCATAATATATTTTTCGCGGAAACTTTGAGGAATGGTAAAGAAAACTAATTTTGATTGTATGGTAAGTAGTTAAGGGACTGTACCTTAATTACGTAACAGAAAATTATCTTTTTAGTTATAAATTTTATTATTTGGTGAAAAATATAGCTATTTTCTTAACTAGACATCCTTTCTGGTTGCAAATTCAACTGTTTTGCAAAAATTCGTCTTTCTGGGTTACAAAATCAACTATTTTCGTAGATCATTGACCTTTTGTTTGAAATTGATATTTTCTTGCTGATAAGTCAACTGAAATCTATTTTGGACGAAAAATATCATTTTTTTTTAATTTGTCTTTTTGATTTTATAGCTTATCTATTTTAGTAGATATATTGCATCTTCCTTGGATAAAAATATAACTATTTTTTTTTAAATTTAAATATTTCCTGGAAAATTTACTTTTTCTTTAAAATTTGTATTTTTTTGTTGAAAAGTCAATTCAAATATTTTTTTGAAGAATTGTCCTTTTGAGTTAGAAGTTTACCTGTTTTAGTAAATTTTTCATTTTTCTTGGACAAAAATGGAACTGTTTGGTTAAAAATTTAACAAAGTTGTTAAAAACTCATACTTTTTGGTTAAAAGTTCGACTATTTAATAGAAAATTAACTTATTGTTTACGATTCTTTTGGTGTTGGAAAGTGAACTCGAATCTTCTTGGCATGAAAATTTAACTTTTTTTCAGGGTTTTTTTTTCAAATTCATCCGTTTTAGAAGAAATTTCATCTTTCTTAAATAAAATGCAAGTGTTCTCTTGAAAATTAAACTATTTTGTAGAAATATTACTTTTTGTTTTAATTGAACATTTTACGGTTAAAAGAGAACTAAAGTCCTTTCTGGATAAAAATTCCACTATTTTTTAGACATTTGTTTCTTTATTTTTAATTAAAAATTCATCTGTTTTGAGAGAAATTGCATCTTTCATGGTTAAAAATTAACTATTTGATTGAAAATTCAACTTCAAAAAGAAAATTTATCATTCATTTATTAAAACTTCCTCTATTTTAGTACAAATTTCATCTTTCATAGATAATAATTGAACTATTTGGTTGAGAATTTAACTATTTTGTTAAAAATCCATCCTTCTTGGTTGAAAAAATGCGTCTTTTTCGATTAAAAATTAAATTTTTTCTTATAACCTTTTTTTAATTCATATTTTGAACTTGGAAAGTCAACTGGAATCTTTTTTGAATGAAAGTTAAACTATTCCAAAAAAAATTAAATAATAATTTATCTGTTTGGAGAAATATTCTGTCTGGTTTGGGAAAAAAATTAACTTTTTGGTATAGAATTAAACAATTTTGTTAAAAAAGTAATCTTTTTTGGTTAAAGATTCGTATTTTTGAATTAAAAATTCAATTTCTTTTGTAGAAACTTATTTCTGGTTTAAAAATTCATATTTTGTTTATGAAAAGTCCTGGAATCTCTTTAAATAGAAAACTAAACTATTTTTTTCTTCCAAATTGATCTTGTTGATTTAAAAAATCATCGGTTTTAGTTGAAATGTCGTTTTTTTATGAAAATTCCACTTTTTGGTTAAAACTTAATCTTCTTTGCTTGAATATTCATCTATTTTGTTTGAAAGATTTGGTTGGATCAGTTTGTTAAGAAATCATTTTTATGTTGAAGATTTATATTTTTAGTTGAAAATTCATCACTTCAATTGAAATTTTAACTGTTTAGTGGAAAATACTATTTTCAGATAGATCTCTTTCCGTTGAAGATTCTTCTTACTGGGTAAAAAATTAATTTTCCGGCTTTGAAATTTCATTTTTGTTGAGTGGAAAATTAATTTGTTGATAAAAAGTCATATTTTTTTTAAATTAAATTTTCATAGAGAAAATTCGTCTTTCGGCTTGAAGTTACAACAATTTTGACAAAATTTTATATCTTTCTGAAGTGAAAAATCTTTTTTATTTGTTGAAAATTCGTCTTTTTGGGTTTAAAATTCTTTTTTTTTGTAAATAAATTTCATCTTTTTGATTGAAATATGAATGTTTGTATTTGAAATAACTATTTTATTCCATTTATAAAATAATCTATGTTAAAAGTATTACAAGATTAAAAGAACAATATTTGAATGTTAATGATCAATGAAAATGAAAAATTAGTCAACGAAAAGTCAGGGAATTTTGAAAATGAAGATTTCGGACAGGGGTGGGAGGGGTCTTAGAGAGGGTCTATAATACGTTATGTAATTTAAGTACGGCCCCTAAATATAACACAATGTAACATTCCCTTAAGCTTAATGTTAGTTATGGTCATGTAATACTTATCCGATTCCTACCTTACCGATATTTTTCGCCAAACTCCTTTCTACACGAAAGGACATCAATTAAAGAATTCGTAAATTAAATAAAACACACTAAGGTTTATAATTACTAAATATTTATATTTACAAAAAATCGAAGAATATTTTTTTTAATTCGATATCATTTTGCGGCACAAAATGGCGATAAGGCAGAAATTGGACGTGGCATGGTCTTCTGTGCAATAGTTTCCGTGTGATTCCAATAACCAGAATATTGTACATAATTTTTAGTGATATTAATATTTTATGTTATGGAAATGTTATTATTCATCAAATTTTTTACAAAGCTTAAATAAACGATTGTTATATTTGTAATAATGAATTTATATTAAATTTTATTCGTACCTTTTTTCGACAGAGTTGTTTAACTTCAATTGAACAAAAAGAGTAATAATTATAATTTAGCTTTGGTATAATAAAGAAGAGAAAGGAAACATTCTTTATTTTTAATGGATATTGTCGTGTATGTTATTAATTCTCAAATGGTATACTTTAGTCTCGGTAATGGAAGCTAGAAAATGATTGCCAGGGAATTATACGGATCTAGCTACCGACACACTACGTTGCACAGTATTTTCCGAGAAAAATTGTGACATAATACATTTGGCGTAACGTTACGTTGGATTATAAATGCAGTAGGTCATCATTTCAACTACTCTTGCATCTTTTGTAATCGTTTAGTTTTTATCCAAGAGGCGCGGAAAATTAAATCAGAAACTAAATTACATTTGTTGGCCCTCGAACGAGAGGTAATGTTTTTAGGTTCAAAAGAAATCCTAATTTGATCAGATATTAAATAGATTTAAAATTATCTTTCGAATTTCTTACTTCAAAAGATAGCGCAAGTTCCAGATACGAAATTAATTAAATTTGCTGGAATCTAAAATACATAAATTGTTGAAAATAGAAAGAAGTAAACAATTCATGTTCAATTTAGTCATAGATATAGAGGAAATAATTGATCAAGCTGATCCAAAATAGGATTTAAACCATTTTTATAACTACGCGGGAAAACTGAGAATTTTGTGAACTTCGAAAAATACATGATAATGCCAGGAATTCTTGAAAAGATTCGGGAAAACTTAAAATAGAAATTTATAGCTTCTGCGTAAAATCATTGTTATTCAATAAAAAGCTTTAAAATTGTAATTTGTCCTACATGATGAGCCTAAAAGTTATTGAACTCGATGTTTACAGAAAGCATCATGGGCCCCAATCCTGGGCAGTTTTGGCGGTCGCCTAACCTACTCTGGGGGGGGGGGGGTCTGGGGGGAGGTTAAAAAAATTTAATCTTTTTTTGTTTTGGAAAAAAATTATATTTAGAGGTGACGCTATACCCATAAATATATAATATAAAAAATACCATGAAATGCGAATAAAATATTGCTTTTCAAACATTACAACACATAAAATGTTTAAACAATTTATTATTGTTTTTAGCAATCTTCTTTTAGAATAGAGATAGAAAGTTGCGGTTTTCTGAAAAAATTTAAATTTTTGTCCAATTTTTAAATAAAGCGATTTAATAGTTCTTTCTCGATAAAAAATATAATTGTTTAAACAGTTTATTATTGTTTTTATTAATATTCAATTATATTAATACTACATAGTTGCTGTTTTTCCTGAAATTTTGAACTTTTGTCCACATTTTGATTAGAGTTAGGTAATAATGAATTATGTTCTCAAAAATAATTGTTTAAACAATTTATTACTATTTTGACAATTATTTTTGACAAAAATTAAATTTTTTTTATAAAAGTGCGATTTTCGCACTCTAAGCTAAGAGAAAATGGCTAAGAACAATAATAAATTCTTTGAAAAGTTGACGTCAACTAATAATGAAAATATTTAATAAAATTTATACGTAATTTTTGCCAATTTGCAAAGACTGTCACCTGAAGATTATCTTTTTATTTATAAATTTTATTATTCGGTTAAAAATTTAGCAATTTTTTTTAGACAACATTTTTGGTTGCAAATTTAACTGTTTTATAAAAATTCGTCAGCTCGGGGTAAAAAATCAACTATTTTCATAGAACATTAATCTTTTGTTTTAAATTTATATTTTGTTGCTGCCAAGTCAACTAAAATCTATTTTAGATGAAAAATATTTTTTTTCTACAAATTTGTCATTTTGATTTAAGATTTTTTTTATTTAAGTTTGTTTAAAAATTCAACTCTTTTTCAAAAGTTTGCATTTTTGACTTTAAAAGTCATAATTTTTGGTTGAAAATTCGGCTGCTTTGTTTAAAATTAAACTATTTTATAGCAAGTTGACTTTTAGTTTAAATTTAATATTTATTGGTCAAAAAGAGAACTAAAATTTTTTCTGGATAAAAATTCCATTACTTTTTGGAAATTTCTTTTTTTCTTTTTAATTAAAAATTCATCTGTTTTAAGAGAAATTTCCACTCTCATGGTTAAAAAGGCAACTATTTGATTCAAAATTAAACTTTACACAGAAAATTTGTAATTTTGTTAATAACACTTTCTCTGCTTTAGTAAAAAATTTCATCTTTCATGGATAAAAATTCAACTATTTTATAGAGAATTCAACAATTTTGATAAAAATTCATGTTTTTTGGTTGAAAAAAATCGTCTTTTTGGATTAAAAATTAATTTTTTTCTTCGAAACTTATTATTTGTTTTTTAATATTTTGGATTTGAAAAGTCAACTAGAATTTTGTTTTGAATGAAAATTCAACTATTTAAAAAATTTTTTAAATGAAAATTTATCTGTTTTGAGAAATTTCTTTCTGTTTTGGAAAAAAAATCAACTGCTTGGTAGAGAATTCAACAGTTTTGTTAAAAAGTCATTCTTTTTGATTAAAAATTCGTCTTTATGGATTAAAAATTCTATTTTTTTCTTCGAAACTTTTTTTAAAAAATATTTTGATCTTGGAAAGTTAACTTGAATTTTGTTTTGAATGAAAATTTAACTATTCCAAAAATTTTTTTGGATTGAAATTTATCTGCTTTGAGAATTTTTTTTCTGTTTTGGAAAAAAAATCAACTGCTTGGTAGAGAATTCAACAATTTTCTTAAAAAGTCATCCTTTTTGGTTAAAAATTTGTCTTTTTGGATTAAAAATTAAATTTATTATGTAGAAAATTATTTCTGATTTAAAAATTCATATTTTGACAGTGAAAAGTCAACTAAGATCTTTTTGGATACAAAACTAAAATACATATTTTTAAAAATTTACCTTCTTGATTTAAAAAATCATCTGATTTAGTAGAAATGTAAATTTTTTTTATGAAAATGCTTCTTTTTAGTTAAAACTTAATCTTCTTCCATTGAGTGTTTAAATATTTTGTTAGAAAGATTTGGTTCAATCGGTTTTTTAATAAATCAGTTTTTGTTAAAGATTTATATTTTTAGTTGAAAATTCTTCTCCTTATTTAAAATTTTAACTGTTTATTGGAAAAGCTTATTTTAAGATTCATATTTTTCAGTTGAAGATTCTCCTTTTTAAATAAAAAAATTATTTTCCGTGTTCGAAATTTCATTTTTGTTATGTCAAAATTCATCAGTTATGTGAAAAATTAATTTTTTGCTGAAAAGTCATAATTTTCTTTGAAAATTCAATTTTCATAGAGTAACTTCGTCTTTATACTTGAAGGTACAACAATTTCGATAAAATTTTATCGCTTTCTTGATTGAAAATTTTTTTTTGTTGAAAATTCGTCTTTTTGGGTTTAAAATTCTTTTTTTTTGTAAATAAATTTCATCCTTTTATAGTAGAATTTATAAATTTCAAAATTTGTATTTAAAATGACTATTTTATTCCGTTTATAAAACTTTCGATGTTAAAGGCTTTAAAATATTAAAAACAACAAATAGCAAATAATTTCTGGAAACTAAAAATTACGTACAGTAAGAGTGGGAGGTTGGGGTTGGTGGTGGGGGTGGGTGGTAGAAATATTTTGGTACGTCCACTTCTTTGTTAAATATAAATTAATAAATTAATTTTTTTTTAATGTAAATAAAAATTACGTACAGTAAGTCGCAATTTAATTAAAGTCTTTTTTATAATAATGTCTAATTCTCCATCCCAAATTTTTATTTAATTTTTAGCGTTTTTTGAAACATTGGGAAAGTCTGCGTGACGGAAAGTAAATTCAACTGAAAACGCAACCTTCAGGTAATTTTAGATTCTCTAAAAATTGTACGTGTATTGTGAATATTTACTGTTTCTGTGATATTAAACCGGAACAAAACAGTTTGAGGAAGAAACAAAAATCTCAGGAAAGTAGGTTTCCC
>JAWWLR010000034.1:34988688-35005122 GCA_035041075.1 Acraspis erinacei
ATTTACTATTGAACGTTCTACCATTTTTAAGAGTTAACAGTGCAAAATTCTTAAATCTTTATATTTTATAATTGCTAATTATTCAATTTTCAAGATTTATACTGTACCCTCCCACTTATCGCGGAAGTCTGGCACTCGGATTTGCGTTAGGCGAGTTCCCTCACCACATCAAAAATCTTTCTCCCCTTGTCCTTTACCCGCATATCTAGTTGGTTTAGAAAATCGAATCTATTCAAAAATGTTAGTGTCGAAATTTGGCAGGTCAGGATACAGGCAGCAAAGAACATTATGAGGATATTATGTTAATTTTACATACTAATCCTAAAGTATGTATAGTTCATTACAAGTTTTATTTAGAAAAAATTAAAAAGTTGATAACTCTAGACTAGATAGGCATGTAAGTGTTTGGATATAAAAAAAATTTAGGTTAAATTTGTCTAGAATTAATATCCATTCATAAATTGAAGCTAACTTATTAAATAGGTTACATTGAATGTCAACATTTTTTGAAAAGTCGGTAGTGGGATCAACGCAAGTAGGGAAAGTGGCAATAAGTGGTAGGGTACTGTATTTTAAAGGTAAAGTAGGGTAATAGGTACAGTGTTTGCCCACACCCCCTCCAATGGTTGGACATTTGTTTTAAATATGCGTATTTAAGAAATATATTTACAAATAAAATTTAATAAACAGTGCAAGATTGTTCTCAACACACTTCACGCTATTTATTATAAGTTTTAATTGTCAATATTTCTTCGTATATATTCATTTCGAAGTTGCTAATCATTGTCAAAGATACTTATTATCCTAATTTGGAACGTTTTTTGTAGAAAATTCTTCAATTTTCACGATTTTTAATTAAACATGTTGCAATTCTGAAAATTTGCAACTGAAGACTTTTCCATTTTAAAGATTTATAAATCAACATTCTTAAATTTTGATGATTTTGAAAATCAAAAGACAAGTTTTTAATTCTAAATATTCTAAATTGAAGGAACTAAGTATCTAAAGCATCAAAATTATAGAATTTTTAATTATAAAAGTTGAAATTTGCAATATTAAAAATTTTGAATCATTAAAATTAAAAACTTTAATTTAAAAAATCTACCAATCAAAGTTCCGAAATTTTGAAGAGTTACAATTGAAATCTCTTGAATTTAAAAGATGTACAAATCAAAATTCCTAAATTGGGATGGTTTTAGAAATCAAATGTCAAGCTTTCAATTATAAATATTAAAAATTAAAGAAATTTCGAATTTAAAGCATATAAAAATGACATAATTGCAACAATGGTGTTCTTAAGTTTTCAGAAGTCAGATATTTATAATTTTTTTGTACATATTTTCATGAAAAATAAAGGAAGAACAAGTGACTTCTGAAAATGCAATGACGCCGTTATTGCACCTATTGTATTTGATATATTGTATTTTCAGGAGAGCGAAATAACATTCTTTAAAATCAAAATCATCATTTAAAGATAAAACAAAAGTTTTCTTCCGAGCTGAAGTATTTCTAAATTGAGACCGAAAAAGTAGGATTAAAAAATATTATTCAGTTACGAGAAAGAGAATGTGGAATTTTATAATCTCAAAGTGACAAGAACCTAAAATTAAAACAGGCTTGGTTACAAATCACGATAAAAAGTGCAATTTTCAGTTGAAATAAAAAATAAAATCTTGCTCCCGAGATATTGAGTTGCTAAATAGAGAAAAAATGAGATTCATTAACAAAATTTAACAAATACCGAGTTAATCATTCAAAAATGTGGAGGTTTAAATTTCATGTCTTTTGAACATCGTCTTTAGATAGTGTCTAAATACCTATTTTTCAATTTTTTAAATAATAAAAACTTTACAGCCAATACATTGGGAGGCTAAAAAATAAGAAAAAATAAGCTTTCGTTAAAAAAATGATTCTATTCAGGGAAAATAAAGATTTAGTGTGACAGTATAGCATTGTGACAGACGATTTTTCGTCGAAAATTCAGTATAAAGAAGAAATTTATATTTTTCTTAATAAATAAACGATAATCATTTTACGACATAACGTTTTGGTCTGCAAGATGAAAAGCTTAGTGAAAAAACCCTGATAAAAGTTGCTATTGGTAGAAAATGAAGATTTAAAATTTTAGGTTGGAATTTGATTGTTACTTTCGTGCTGAAAAAAATTGCAAATAGTTTTATTTAAGGACTTTTTCTGTGGAAATAAGAAGTATTTTTTTATTGTTATTTCGATCTAACATTTTGAAGTTTTGATATTCCAGTTCAAACAAAATAATTTTTATTCAATTGCAGCCAATGCAATGTGGACAAAGTAAATGAATAAATTTGAAGATTAGTATTATTGGTTACTATTACTCATTAGAATTAACAACTGAACCGTATATTTTACTAAAATTTTAATTGGACAACTACTTTGAGAACTGGATGGTAATATTAATTAGTCAAGCTTCTGCAGAAGTATGTAAAAATAATATAGAATATGAATATAATTACGAAAATGAAATTCTAGGTAAAGAAATGTGAGATGGTGAAAGTAGAGCTACATCTGTGAAAGCTCGTTAGTTTTTGCTCGTGAGATGCAGCAGATGAAGAGGGATTATCCATCTGCGTCATCGTAAATTATGCTTATGATTATTAATTTTTCTGTAACTAACTTTCTCCGCCGAACAAGCTATGCTTGAATAAATTAGATATCTCCGTGTATTAAAAATTAAAGCGTTACCGACATCCGCCTCGTTACACTATCATTTAAGGTGGAACGTTTCGCCCAGGTAATTTAATTTTGCTGCTTTTGGGAGCGAGAGCTGAGCACTATAGGACTTACCCACAATTAATTTTGTACATATAGTTTCATTTATTCGGTGCGCTTTTACTCCCTCGGCATATCACGTATTTGCGTATCTCCCCAGGTTTAGCTCGAAACTTTTTGTCTCTGTCTTTGCATTTAGAAATGTCTCAGCTCTCGAGGTGGAGATGGGGAAAGGTTCATATTTTGTTAGAACTTCAACTTGAAGAGACATCCAGTTGAATTAAATTCTTAGCTAAAGGAGAATAATAAAAATTATAACCCTTCATCTTTTGTGCGACTTTTGCAATTCTATATATATATATATTCTTTTAAGTCGAGATATTCTTATTAAAGATCTCATTAAGATATACCTCTTCTTTTTTAATTAAAATTTGGATGCCTGAAATTTTCATATTTGAAGGGGAAATTAGTTTTTTCAATAGAAAATTATCAGTGATAGAATTTAGAACTGCTTTGAACGCAGTAAAAGGTAGGGATAAATTTGATTGCAGCTAGAATTATAAAAGTTTTTACTTTACCTTGATTGTGATTCGAATATCTCTCGGACTTGGGGTACGAAATGCCGAGTTTTTTTTTTTTGCATTTCGTACGCCAAGTGGCCAAAACTTCATACCGCAATTGGTCGGCACATCGTACCCTACATCGCTTAGATATTGGAGATGATTAAGAAATTCGCTTGTTACTGTGTTTCATCCACACTACCACGGGTTTAATATTCTTACCCTAAAAATAGTGTGTAATTCACACTTTGTTTTTTCTGTGAAATATTTTTAAAACTCTTGAGTTTTTACGAAAATGAAAAACCCTAATATTTTAATAATGCTGTAAATTTTGTTACTATTGTAAATGTGGATATAATTTCTAATTAATAATAATTGTGTTTTCAGAGAAGAGGATCAAATCGTGGGATCCTATTTAGATATAGAGGATATCAACCTAGAGGACTACGGCGAATACACTTGCGAAGTTAGCACTGGAGTCGACGAAGAGATCACTTTACCAGCTCACGTTTACCGGCAAGGTACATACGATATGATGCCCTTATTATCTTAACTTTGGTTAATTATAATGAAACTAAATCAATTTCATTGAAAAAATACATATATGTACGAACGTTGGGAATTATCGTGCCCCTTTTGCAATGAGGATTCATCTGTTATCGGAAAAAATTGATAGATTTGCAGGGTAGCCATTAAACCCGGAAAACCGGGAAGTGACAGTGCATTAATTTTTTTATTGAGAATTTCACACATTTGTAGAATAAAAATATATCCAATCACTTGAAATATCATAAATTTCATATCACATGATATAAAGCAACATAAAATAAGTTCGATTTTAACTTCTTTTCTAATGTGAAGTACAATTGTTATCTCTTTCATTTATGAAATCATTCAGTTTACATTGCATAATAAACAAATTTTGTACTTAAAAAATTTCCCATTTTAGGTCATTCTTTTTTATGCGTAACTTTTCAATTTAGAGACTTTTAAAGTGCAGTTTGAAAGAATTAAAGTCCTAAACAATTTAAAATTGAGAGCGTTTGAAATTGAAAATTGTGCACATAAAACGTTTTAAGTTTATTAACTGTAAATATGAATTAATTTATAGTTTTTAAAATTTAACTGTGGTTCAAGTATTAAAAATTGACAAAAAAATTGACAAAAAAATTGACAAGACAATTCAAAATCTGTTAAAAATTAAATAATATACATAATTCAACGTTAAAAATTAAACTGTTTTAATGGTAGTTAAAGAAACGTAAACGTCCGATTAAATATTTAAAAAGCATTAAAAACTTTTTAATAACTTCAAATTAATAGATTTATAATTAAACGCTTTTATTGTATTTCAAGCCCTATTCAAATATTGATTCAGTATAAAATATTCCATTTTCAAATCATTTAATTTGAAATTTTTTAAATAATAAAAAGAAGAATTTTTTAATATTTAGTAATATTAATTGAGTGTTCATTTAAGTGAAATTGATGAATTTGTATGCATAAGTAACAATTAAAGAATTATTAATTAATAACAAAATTCGAATAATTTTAAGAGATATTTAGAAATTCTGAAACGATTCAAACTTAATTGAAAGCTTGAAAAAATCTCAAAATAGTTCCAAAGTTGACAAAAAAAGAAGCAGGTAGACTTTAGGAAAGTTTTTTTTCCGGAATTTTAAAACATTTAAAGAAAAACTTTTAACCATTTTAAAAGATATTTAGAGGTTTTGAACAAAAACTTAAAATACTTTAAAACTTGAAAAATATTTCAACAAACTAAATCAAAATGTAGATTTTTGAAGATTTCGAAATAAAATTTGCAAGCTCAGGGATTTTGAAAAAAAAATGTTGTTCAATTCAGAGAATTTCTGTAAGTCAGTTTAAATAACTGCCAAGGATAATAAATTTAAAATTGTTCTTATTCTGCTTATCATAGAAAAATAAAAAATCGTTCAGTAAAAATTTAAGGAATTTTGAAAATGAAGTTCGTCGATTTCCTTGATATAATATTCATGCTAGTAATTTACTTTCCTTGTATTTCTATTTCTTACTTCTTGCAGTTGCTTCCTCTTTTCTAAACAATTAAACTACTTTTTGATTAAAAATGCTGGTCTTTCAATATTAATGGGCAGAGAAAATGAAAAAATTTTCATGGAAAAGTCAAGGAATTTTGAATTCGAAACATTAAGTCAAATAGGCTGGACAAAAATGAAAAAATTCTTCAAAGTTCAGTAACTTTATCAATCACTTTTTCCCCTGCTGTCTCGTCTGGATTCTCCGGATCTTTAAATTGGAAAATGCTGAAAATGTTTTAGTTGAAAAGACCGAGCATGTGAAAAAAGTCGCAAAGGGCTGGACGTCGCTGAATTATTCAGTTGACGACATTTGGGTTGAATTTGTTTTTAGGGCATCAGGATGATAACGTTGGACGATTTTTATTTGCAGAACCACAATTCACGCTGGGATTACCAAACGGGTCATGGAGGAAATCCCTTCTCCTTGCGGTGCTAGTTCTGATCCTCCTGTGTTCAGCGGGTGCTTTTTACGCTCGGTGTTGGCTGCCCTTGGCGCTCCTCTGCCGAGACAAATTCGCTCCTCTCGAGGAAAACGGTAATTATCACAGAGTCACATACTTTTTCACTAGCCTAATTACCGGCTTAACTGCGGGCTTAATTCTACATTCCTCCGTACGTACTTTGCTCCATCGTTTACCCCGCACCTCAGCGACACTCGGGGAGAATAAAATCACGATCATTAAATCTGAATTGTCTATCTCGTTGTTCTGAATGAACGAGCCCGCCGGAATAATTGTCTTCGCTAATTATGTTCGGCCGATTCATTTTTAGGAAAAAAAATCACCCTATAATGTTTAATCTCTCGCTTTTTATTGTCGATAACGGGGAGAATTCTATCCACTTGGAAACACGCCATTGTTTAAAGATCTTCTCTCGATTATTGGGGCAAAAAAATGAACTGTGAACCAAATTATTTCTTAAAAAGATTTTTATATTTATCCCAAAAGGTCATACATCCCACCAATAAACATTTGCAATTTAAAAAAATCTGCCAAGTTTAACTATATATGAAATTCTTGAAATTGAAGTAGGCCAAGTAAATTAGAAAAAAATATTCATAATAAAATGTATGTGAGCAGCTCTGTATAAAAAAGTTTCTAATGTCCAAAAACATAGATTCTCAGGTTTTAATGGTTTCATTATGCAAAAATCTTATATTTGACAATTTGATTTTTTAGGCCCTGGACCCCTAAAATCTTTATAAACGACATTTTAAACATATTTTATTATGAATATTTTGTTCTAAATTACTTGGCTGTCTTCGATTTTACAAATTTGTATGGTTGTACTTGGCATATATTTTGTATTTCAGATGTTTGCATGGATTTTCATGTTTTTTTGTACGTAATTTAAAAAAAGTAAGATAGGTATGCTCAAATAATTTAATTTTAATCAAATTACTAATTTACTTAACCAAAAACAATTATTTTAATTTTTAAAATTATTTTTGTTTAAAGTTCATCAAACAAATTAAACTGATTTATTCTTTAATATAGTGTAATGGTATCATTATTCAGTTTTAATTAAAAATATTCAAAATAATATTTAAATAAATATATTAAACTAAAATGTTTACCGGTGCTCACATCTACAGTCGAATCTATTAAACCCTCTGACAAGAAATTTTATTAAGAAATCTCTAGAATTTTCGATATCTTGAATAGTTTTCAAATTTTTATTTTTTAGTGGTAAGCTTTAGTACGCTTTAGTTTAGGCTGCAAAGTTGAAATCAGTTGAGCATTGCGCCGAAAATAAAAGAAGGTCCAAAATACATCATTATTCCAGATAAGGATTCTTGATAGCTTTCTTTTTTGTATTCAAGGACAATTTGCTGTTACGAATCTTAATCAGTGCAATAACTATATGGCAATAATTACTATTCATTTTTTTAAGGCGTGGCCTCCATTTTTTATGGAATGATCTAAACATGTAATCCCGATGAGTTTTGCAAATTAAAAACCATTTTTATAAACAAATGAGGAGTTGGAGTATATTAATGAAGATCTGCCTCAATTTGTTTTTCAGAATCGACTAAAACTGTCCATTCTTTTCCATTTGTGAAGTATCGTATCAAAGAGCAATTGGAAAGACGCATTTTTAGTTGATTCCGTAAAAAATGAGTCTATGTATTGAAAAATATTCTAAACAGTAGTCGAAACTCTTTTATAAACAAATTGACTGTGCTTTTTTCATAAAAATTGTTTAAATAATTAACCATTGTTGTCAATTCGCAAAGTATCATAACAAAGAGTCAATGAAATACACCATGTGGTTTATAAACATCCAAAAAAGTAATACTTTTTACTGAAAAATAGCTAAACTACACACACACACACATAAATTGTATGAATAATTAAAATTTGTTTTCAATTTGCAAAGTGTAATTGCAAATAGTCATTGGCAAAACATTTTAAAATAATTCCATACAAAAATTAAGTCTATTCATTGAAAAATAGTCAAACTGTATAGATTTCAACGAATTAAACATTGGGATTTCCCAAATATTACGTTCTTTCCTCAATTTTTTTATAAAATTATAAATGTTTTTTTTACTTATTCTCACCCACCCAAAAATATTACCAGATAATTATTGAACTGATTTAAGATATTTTTAAAATAAATCTGAAAATCTTTAGAAAATAGCACGGCTGAAAAGTTGTCAAAGTTTTTTCAATTTGTTTTTTCATAAACAATTTTTTTCAAAAACTGAAACACACAAATCTCCTTAAAAATGCATTATAAAAGCTTTCCTTAGAGACCGTGGCCAGGGGTACCGAAATTTGATGAGCGGTAGAACAAATATTTTCGTTGTGTCCAGGTTTTTGTCTTTTTTATTTGCAAATTAAATAAAAGCACCTGATTAAATGTTGTTGGCAAGACATACTTATTTTTAATTATATGTGCAGTGTGTCTTGAAATTGTCGCATCTTCTTCGTGATGAGAGTGATTAATTGGACATTTATTATTTTTATTCGAGTTCATTGTCATGCTATAGTACGTGCGTGGCGATTGGACGAACATACCTAATAGCGAATGGGGGTACGAGACACGTCGCGTTTTTGCATCCAATTATCCGACTGCATACGACTACCGGGTATTTTATTTTCATTTGGCGTCCATTGTTCCACGATACAATGAATTCCGAATCGTAGGCCGTTTGTCGAATTTGCTGCACTCGCAATTCAATTCGTATCTATCGGAATGCGTTATCCCGGCAATAGTCATAGAAATATCCATTTTATACTCTAAAACAGATTAAGGAATTGCTGCTACGCTTAAAAAAATACATTTACAATATTGGATAATTTTCTGTCAAACCAGCTTAAAGATTTTCTTCATCAGGAATGATATAAATAGACTTCTATTTTCATAATTTGTTTAATTTAATTACAATTATTTTACTTCATGAGGCGCAGTTATAACTCGGTAATTATTAGAGCAAGGAGCGTATGATTTGCATGCTGCAAATACGTCTGATTAATGGTTTCAGTCAGCAAGTCTTGCAATCAACACGCGCATAAATGCGGCTGACTAAAAGCGACCATATCTACTGCGTTTGCATTATCATCAATTGAACAATCATTCGAATTTCGAATTACAACATTATTACTACTTGATTATTCCTATGTCTATATAATTAATTTTCTTTTCGCAGATGGAAAAGAATGCGATGCATTGGTCTGCTACCATGAAAAAGATTCTAATATCATTGTCGGAATAATAATCCCTACCTTGGAGACAAGACAACGATACAAGTGCTCCAGCTTGGAACTTTCGAACCTGAGCCATAATTGTAAGTAATTTATCGAATAAAAAAATACTTTTTTTAAACCCTCACATTTTAACCTATCCAATTTGTTATCTTAAGTGAGCCGCAGCTTTTTTCTTGTGTATATTTTTACGTTATGATCTGCGGTTTTGAGAAGAAATTATTTCTTGTCTTCCTTCCACTTGTTTAATTTCCAAAATACGTTTTATTAACTTCAAAATGCTCTAAAATTTCCCCATACATTTTGACGAAAACAATTTATTTTTAATTTATTTAAATAATTTATGTTTAAGCAATTTGTTTAAATATGCGAGATGTGGTCAAACTAATAGCACCATTTAATGTACTTTGTCACAAATTAGCCCTTAAAAAATGGCCTGACACATGGACTTTATGTCATTTTTTAGCAGAATCAAATTTTTTTTAAAGTTTTGAAAAACTGAATAAAATATAAAGAAAAATCCAATTTTATTTTATAGTGACACTTTCATAACATTATTTTTCACTTTCGAACCTTCTATTTGTCCCATAATTATTTAAATTTCTTGCTCTCCTGAATTTTTTTTAATTTGATTATCTGAATTTAGGATTACCGCAATTTTAAGGTACGTCTGGCTTTAATTTTGAAAGGCGCTAGATAATTAAACCATTAAATTTTAACAGATCCACATTTATATCTCTCAAAGTTTTCAATAGCTCAACATTTTGATGTTCCCACATTAAATTTCTATAATCAAGAACCATAAGGGACTTGAAAGATATTAAATGAAGATAAGAGTATTAAAGCTGCAATGGAAAGTCATATGGCAAATTCTGTGGATATTGGCCTATAAAGAGATAATCCATATTTACGCACGGGAAAGGACCTCGGTATATCGGTAGAACTGGCGAGAATAAAAGGCAAGAATAATCGAACGATCGTAAAAGAGGAGGAGCTGCTTTTCCTCGAGAATAAGCTGCCATGTTGTAAAAAAATGCCTCTCTTTCTGGAAGGAGAGCTCCTCGTACCATAATCAAAATTGACTCTTGAAGAAATTTCTACTTCTGCTTTGGAATATCTCTCGATTTACCAATTTCGAGAAATAGTTCCCACAAAGAATATTCAGCATTTCGCGAAGTATTTCTGGATCCATTTATTGGTATTCATTGAAAAATTCTTGAAATTCGATCAGAAAAAGGAGTAATTCATTTGAGATAATATTAAATAACTTAACTTTGCACAAATAATAATGGACCAATAGTTTAATTTCTATACATTTCTTACACAAACGTTATCCCGGAATCGAATCCGTAATGGGTGCCACTGGTGTTTCCAATATGAACTGAATTTAGAGCCATTTTTCGTTTATGCTCCGAGCTTCTGAAGATTGTATCTAGTTTTCTGAGAATCCGTGCTTTCGTTCGTCACAAGAATAAATGTATTGCAATGTGGTTGCTGCTATATAGCGTTCCCGGGAGGTTCGTGAGACTCGAGTGGGTAATAGAGATCCTTCAAGATCGCGAAATCACGAGTTGGAACTTTGCAAATTAAATTAGAAAGTTCCCCCTGTCTTCAACCGAGTGTCTCGTTTGTTTCGGAATAGCTCCGCTGTATAAACTAGATATCTAACTGCGAACAGATACATCCTACTGAGACAGACTATTATTCTGCTTCTATTTTGTTAATTGTTTGCTCGTCGTCTGAACTCGTCACTATTCTCTAATTCTTACTATTCTGAAAACTATTTTTATTGTTTTGTTTTTGTTTCCTACATTTAGATAAATTGTTATAAAATTATTTTCTCTTCATTAGAAACAATTTAAAGCATTAAAATTTTACATTTTTACAATTTTTAAAATTTGGAAATTCTTGAACAAATGGGATTCTATTTTGGAAGCAGTATTGTTTTAAAAATATTAAAATAACTAGCAACCCAATTTTTTCAGAATACAAATTAATTAGAATCTAATCCCAATTTGAAATTATTTATATTAAAAGACAATGAAATCTAATTTAAAGGGAATCATAATTTATATAAAACATGCAAAATAGGAATGATCTCCAAGTGTCTAACATCCAAATTGAAAAAAATTGTAATCTGAAAACGTCTAAACTCGATGCGATTATAATTTAAAAAAAAATTAAATTCGCTTCAATTTTCTAGACTTTTCTTTTGATTTGAATTCACTGTATTTAACAAAAGAATGTTCTTAAAATTATAATGTTGGTTCTTCTACTGTAAATTTGAAATTCTTCGAATTCTAAACATCTCTTGTAATTCAAACGCCTTAAATTAAAAATGGTTATTTTTAAAATGTTATTTTTCAGCTTATAAAAATCACATCTTGTAAATACGCAGGTTCGCTAGTCAGGGAAACTGGAAATTTTATAAGAGCAGGAAAAAACCTCAAATCCCGGGGATTGGTATTGACTTTTTTTACCAGTAATTTTACAAATTTTTAGAAAAAAAATCTGTCTAACTTTGTTTTCAACCGTTTTTTAAATAATTAGTTAAATTTTGATGTTTTTCAATTATGGTATTATCATTCAGTTTAGAATGCGTAATTCACTTTAAAAATGTTCCATTTTAAATATCTAATTTTCAAGCGTAGATTTTTATTTAAAGAATTTTAAAAACTTAAACAATTAACAATTAGATAAGTTTAAAATCGAAGATTTTGGATCAAATACATTTTTAATTGATCAACTGTGAATATAAATTAAATCATGAATTTTGAAATTGAATTTTACGTTCAGATTTAAAAAGTGAATAATAATTGATTTTACAAGACGATTAGAAATCAGTTCACAATTTTAGAATTTCAAGAGTTTTAAGTTAAAAAATTAACTGTTTTAATTGGAAATTCTTATTAGTTGGAAACGCCCGTTTGAAACTTATATTATTTCCGTCTAAAATATTCCATTTTTAAACAATTCAATTTGAAATTTTTTAATTAAGAAAAAGAGCAGTTAGTTAATATTTAGAAATATATGTCTGTTTATTTAAAATCAGTAATTATAAATTAAATATTCAAAACGAAAATTATGAACGTTAAAATTTTAATTGTTCTATTTAAAATATTCAATTTGTAAGTCAAATAATCGTGTACTAATTTAAATCCAAATATAGATTTTGGCAGATTTCGAACAAAAGATCTAGAAGAATAAGAAACATTCCTCAGTAAAATTGAAAATGATTTTTTATTCTGAAACATTTTTTTAAAGAGAATACTTAGAAAGATTTAGAAAGATTTACAAAATTATGAAAAATGAATGTGAAAGATTTTAAGGAAATTTTTTTTATTTGGCAGGATTTAAAAAAAAAGTTTTGGAAAATTTTAAGGAAAAATTTCAATCATTTTAAAAGGCGCTTAGAAGTTCTGGAAGAATTTAATAATAATTACAAATTTGAAAAAATGTAAAACAACATGTAAATTTAATATGTGAATGTTACAAGAATTTGAAACGAAATTTTGAAGCATTTGAAGGATTTTTAAACTATTTAAAATAAAAATAATTGAACTTTTAATTTAAGAAGTATTCACTTTATGAAAAAAGTAATCGTTATATTTTAATGTTTCTAGCATAAAATTGCTTAAAATGATATAATTTTGAATAATTTTTAATTCACTGATTGATTCTTCCATTTAGAAAATTGAAAATAATAACATGGATTTATATTTTTGGAATTTAATCTGAATCTTTGAACTCTATAATTGATCAAAGTGTAAAATTTTGAATTTGGCAGTTTAACTGCATTTAATTTAAAATTGTTCAGTTGAAAAGTGGTAGTAGCTTCCATTTTATACTTGTAAATTATTGAGCATTTAAATGCAAAATTTTTGAATTGAAAAAACTTTTAAATTTCAGTTTTCGAAGATTAAAATTCAGGAGTTCCACTTTGAGTGCTTTAATTTGCAGCTCAGTTTTCATAACTTCAAATGAAGAAATATTAGTTTCAGAGTTTGATTTATTTTAATTTCATTGATCGTGAAAAATGTTTGTAAACGAGGCAAAAAGCGGGAAATGACCGGGAATATTTTCCTTTGATTAAAACGGCCACCCTGATCTGATATCCTTTGAATTTCGAAACTTTACAATCTGAAACTTAGGGAACTTGAACCACTATAATTTAAAATTATATTTCTAACTTGAATTTATTTTCTTTGTTCCAGGGTCTTTGGAAATTGCGCCACACGCAGGAACAGCACGAAGAGTCATTTTGGTCCTAAGCCCATCATCTTTGAGTAACAACTGGTCAGATTCCAGTGTCGTCTCTGTTTTCAAACAGTTGTCGACACTCTCGACCCGAACAATTGTCGTCACTTTGAAAAATCTTCCGAATCTGACGACGATGGCCAAGTCTTCGAGACGCAGTCACGAAGGTGGAATCGTCTTCGATCGACTCAAGATCCTGCACTGGGACGAGGGTGGTGGATCCGGCGCCGGTGGTTACAAATTCTGGTACAAGCTTAGACTCGCGATGCCAGCAGTTCGACCTCCTAGTTGTGAATCCGGTTGCCAATCCGTTGCTATGATAGTTCAAGCCAATGGAAAATCCAGTCAGCAAAAAGCGCATTCGCGAGAGAGTCTCGAAGTTCTCGTTTAGAGGATCCACTAAAACTCCTCCTTCGAACTCAGGGATTTGGAATCCCGAGAGCTCAAGCGCTAGTCTACGTTCTTTGGAATTCTAAGTCGATGAAATAGTTAACGACGAGCAAAGTTTCCTCCAACTTGGAAAATTGAACGCATTTATTATAATTAATTATTATAATAATATAATTATAATAACGATATAATAATATTATTATAATACATTATATTATGTTTTTACTTTTTTATTTTTAAATATTCATTTCTCAAATATTTAATTAAAAAAAAATTCTAATTTTTTCCAAAACTTGTCCAAGAAACTCTGAAACTGAAGAATCTGCTTCTCTTGAAATATGGAATTTTCAAGAAAGCTCAGGGTATTTTTTCGAAAGAAAAGTTTTAGAGCTTCTAGGAGAAATTTGTATTTTCAATGCTTTTTTTCAAATAAAAGTCGAGGGAACTCAATTTTTCACCTTATAATTATTGGATATTCATTTTTGTTATTGAAGCTCTCTTGTAAAGTTGTACGATTTATTTAAAAGTCAAAATAGAAGAAAGGACATACAAACTTGCAAGAGCAAACTTGCAAATTTTATTGATATTCAACATTTTGATTTGGAACATAAACTTCTTCTTTGACAAGAGGGTTTTTCAATTTGTAAAAATACATATCACTAATTCTAAGAACTTAGCATCCCAAAGAAAAAGCGCATTTATCAAGGCTGCATTAGGTCTCTATTAGGAATCCTGTAAAAAGATATCGAATAGAAACGGATAGACTTTGTAAGGAGTTTCTGTTCTCGATGATATTCTGCTGTTTGTACAGAAAAGAACTATAAGCGAGAAGGAGACGTCCCGGGTAAGAGTCGCCCATTAGAAAAACTAGGAAAAGAACAATTTTTATTTTATTCCCATTGAATTGGATCGCGATAAAATAAATTTGATTTTGCTTCTAGTCTTTTTTTATGGAATTGGAAATCGATGGGCTCGATGATACTCGACACGGAGGTCACTGCCGATTTTAGAATCCTAGAAAGTATGTTGAATTTCTTGCAGATTTTTTATACTGTGAAGCACTGCCAAAACTTCTTTGTCGAGTGGGGACGTCTATCGAATATCAAAATGTATTTTGCCGGACCACCTGGGAACGATCGATTGAATAAAATATTACGAGTCTTCCTTCTCGTTCGCACACAGCCCTATGTGAAAGGGGGAAAAATGCTAGTGTTTCGTTTTATATAAATATATAAATATATATAATATCTTTTTCACAAGTTTTGTACATATCTATAATAGCAGCGCACAACGGTGCCATTATTTATTTAGTTAGAGCTATTATTTATGTTGCAAGTGTTGAAAAATGAGATCGCAAAAATGAATTTACGATTTTCTCCAAAGTGTTGTTAATATTTCCTCCAGCGATGATGATGATGATGATGAGGATGAGGATGATGATGATGATGATGATGATGATTTTACCATTCGACTCCTCAGAATATTTCCATTTTTGAATAGTGTTTTAGCCGCAATTTAAACATACATAAATATATATTTTTACCCGTTTTTTTTCTTCAGTTTAATTCAAAATCGCAACCTATATTGTATTGTACTGTAAAGCTGTCTTATTGTAACTGCAGCGTAGCCGTATGTAATTGTATCCATATAAATTATATGTATGTATAATGTACATGTATAATAATAATATTAAGATTAAGTTTAGTTAATGTAGGAAATGTTAAAGCGGTGAGCTTAAGTTTAATGATACGGTAATCTCTTTACTGTCAGTATTACGATACACTAGTATACTTGTCTCGCGACCTGGCGCTCGTAGATTTTCCTAGCGAGCACTATTGCGAGCTAAGTAAGCAGAGTATAGTTTAGCTCTATTATTTAAATCCTTCCTTCTCTTTCTACGACAGATCTGAACGCGAACTCTTCTTATTAATTATATGTATGTACGTATGTATGTATGTATGCGGATTTTTTTACGTACACTGCGCATAATAAAAAGGACGCACGTACAAGACATTTTTTATGGATAAAACTCAACTGTGTCCGATTGCATATTTATTGGAAATAAACTATTTCGTATAATATTTCACGGAATTTGTTTCAGTTCCACTTTCCAAACTCCCAAGGACTTTCCTAATTATTCAAAAGTTCAGTGAAATTGTTACAAAAAGCACAAATTTTGAAATCAATGGATTCCTTGTTAAAAGGTTTGCTTATCGACTTTGAATCATATAAGCAAATTTAAAAATCCATTATTCAGGGAATCTACTCCAATCCTGCAAAAAAATTCCGTGACAATTCCAGACTTTTTCCAGGTATGATTTTTCGCGAGTTTATTACAAAAAAAATGTCCTTTTTTATTTTATAAGAATTTAATTAATATTACAAGATATTCCTAAATATTTTAGTACGATAGATTAAATAAATAATTAAGTAATGATAAGAACATAATTAATCATTTCTCGAATTTGTTCCTAAAGTACATGAATTTGAATAAAAATTCAAACACATTTTTTTTTATCTACTTGTACTTAAAATTTAGTGCATATGTAGGTAAAATAATGTGATTACTATATTAAAAATTAACTTGAGCCGCTTCAAATTCCTAACTTTGCAAGTAGAAATTTGGACTTTAACAAAGATACATGAATTTTCAACTAAAAGGATGAATTTTTTACCAACAAGACGATTTAA
>JAWWLR010000034.1:35029068-35042993 GCA_035041075.1 Acraspis erinacei
AAGTAGTTTAAACCAATAAAACGATTTTCGAAAATTTGGCACTTACGCCCGTATGCAGTGTGGCCCTTCAATTAATTCGTTAATTCTCAAAAGTCTTTGTTTATTCACGAATTTAGAACATTTTTATGTAATTTCTCTAAATTTCTAGAGCATTTCCGGTATTTAAAAAAATCCTAAATTTAAGCTTAGAATTAGTCTTTATTTTTTCTTATAATTCTTTTAGAAGTTAATATGAAAATACATTAAATAGTATAATTTTTAATATTTGTTACGAAGCGAATTTCAGTGCCAATAAAGAAGATGTGCTTGTTTTAAAGATGGAATAAAGTGTAACTTTCGTTGCAACTAAAGTGCTTGCTGCTGCAGCAACTAATTTCTATCTTTTTTTTAATTAACACAAAATATAATTTGAGTAAAAAGAGTTCAGTTTTTATTTTGAGGTACAAAAATGTTTAGACAGAAACATATTTTTGCTTTTGATAATTACATTTTTGAAGTTTTTAATGGATCAGAGTCGTAATAAATAGTATGCAATCAACTTTAACGTATTTTTAAAAATTACTTTAAATGTATTATAACATAAAATAAGGACTAATATAAGCTTAAATTGAAGATATTTACAAGTACCTAAAAAAAACGCTCTAGGAGTTTAGAGGAATGGCCTGAAAGTATTCTAAATTCATGACTCCCAAATTTAGCTAATGGGGTTTTATATATAATATATCTTTTAAATACTGCATGCAATTCTAATAGTTTGAGCACATTTAACTTTTTTTAAATACTTAACTTATGAGAAAAAAATATTAAAGAAAAGTATCTACAACCCTATTAAAACAACTTTGTGACCTTGAAACGTTATATCCTGCGAACCGCTGAACCAATCAGAAGAATGGTATGCAATGGCTCTATTGACTGATGAAGTATAAAATTAACAGCTGGTAACAAAATGTTGACCATCCACATTTCGACTTTTGGTACATTTGCATTGCCACACTTTACAAATCCCAGTTTTAGTAAAATTCCAACAATTTTAGCACCTTCTGGATCATGCTTCATACTTTGAAAACACGTTTTAAATAATAAACGTCAAAATAGGTTATGTTTCCTATAACCACTAACGGCCATAATAATTCCCCCGTCAACTCCATTAATCAAAATGATGTTTATTTCCGACGTTGGACCAATCAAAATTTATCGTCTTCCCGCAAAAATTTAAAAAGTATACTCTTCAAAGATTAAAAAAAATATTTAAAATTACTTAAACAACTTTCCTAAAGTAACTATATTCAATTTTTAGTGCTCTTTTAATTTCAACAGAATGAAAATTTATTTGAAAATATGCAATAACCCCATTCTTTAAGTTTTTAGCCAAAGCCCTGATTTTCCTAAATCATTATGCCATACAAAAAGGTATGCAATTCTCTTATGATTTGATTGAAATTTTGTGATGCAGTGCAAATGTTATTTTCGCAAGCCAGACCAACATTTTAAAATTATTTTCAGAAAGGTAAATGAATATTAGCACTCATACATAGTAAAATTCAACTATAGGGAAATTCAGGAACATGTCCTCATTTAGAATACTTCGATCCAACAATTAAAAAATTAATTGAAATTATTTATCAGGTTGACGACCAGAGTTTCAGCGCCCACAGAATTGTTCTGGCAGCTACAATTCCTTACTTTAACGCCATGTTTCTGAATAACATGGCTGAGAGTAAACAAAAGGACATAACTTTACAGGGAGTGGATTCAACGTAAATAGAAATTTCTTGCAAAAAATATATTTTATTATTTGTGTAATTCTAAATTGCCATACCGATTTGCTGATTTTTGTTTCTCAGAGCCTTGGAAGCGTTGATTAACTTCGCATACAGTGGTCGTATCACCCTCACAAATGAAAACGTTCAGAGTATAATGATCGGAGCGTCCTTTTTTGCTCTTCACAAAGTGAAAGACGTCTGTGCTGAATTCTTACAAACACGTTTTCACCCTCACAACGTCTTAGGCATCAGACATTTCGCTGACACCCTGAGCTGTGCGTCTTTATTGGAACAAGCTCATAAATACATCCAGCATTACTTCCAGGAAGTTTCCATGGCCGATGAATACTTAAATTTGTCTTTTCACGATTTGAAGGAATTAGTCTCTAGTGACGAATTGCACATAACTTCCGAGCAGCAAGTTTTTGAGGCTGTTATTAGATGGGTTAAGCATGAAGAGCAATCTAGGGTAAAAAATTTGCCTGAGTTGCTCGCTCTTGTGAGATTACCACTTCTTTCGCCAGAGTATTTGGCTGATCATGTTGCCAAGGAAGATCTCATCAGGAGTTCTCATCAATGCAGGTGCGATGAGTAAAAAAAGCTATGCATTTCATTCAGTCTTGGATTTGACTTTAGTTCGGAATTTTAATTTCCAATCTGTTTTTAGGGATTTACTAGACGAGGCAAAAGACTATCATCTCCTTCCACACAGACGCTACTTACTAGATAGTTTCAAATGTCGGCCCCGGTGTTGCAACTACACAATGGGTCACATTTTTGCAGTAGGAGGCCTTACGAAATTTGGAGATTCCTTGAGCACAGTCGAGGTCTATGATCCTTTCACTGGAAAGTGGAAGACTTCGGAAGCCATGACGATGTTGAGGAGTCGGGTCGGCGTAGCTGTTCACAAAAACAAACTCTACGCTTTTGGTGGTTACAACGGCTCGGAAAGACTTTCCACTGTCGAGGTTTATTATCCAAACCTGAAATCGTGGAAGATTATCGCTCCCATGCATTGCAAAAGAAGGTATGTTTTCTTTCTAACGTGTGGTTTGTTATATAATATTAAATATGATTAGTGACGTGTTCATTGACACGAGAAACTCGTTATTAGATTTGGTAACTGATAAGAATTTGGAAACAATTTGACTTCATTTTTTGTGTCTTATCATCGGGGTGGTCACTAAACCGAGAGAAAGCCGGCAGATAAATATTGCACCGTGAGATTTCCTGTATTTTATAAAATTCTGCAATTTGGAATGGTGGAAATGACAGTGACTTTTGATTTGGCAAAATCGCATCTCTAAGTAAAAAAATAACTATCCAATTCTTTTAAATCTCACTTGATAATACATGATATGATACTTATTAATAATATATTTATCATCTTTAACATGTCTATAATTTTAATTCACATTTATATTTTGAATGTGCAATTCTAAAACAGTTCAATCTTTCAGGCCTTGAAGCTAAAGTTTTTTCTTAAATTAATTTTTAAATTAATTTTTAGAGCTTTAGAATTTTGAATTTCAATATATTGTTGTTTCAAATTCAAGTAATCAACATTTTAGGACCAATTCGCTATTAAATATTTCAAAACTTTATATTAAAGGCCTTGATAGTCAGTTTTAAATTTAATAATTTTGGATGTAAATATAAACCAATTTCGGATTGAAAAGCATAAAATTGTACAATTTCAAAAAATGAAATCATATCACAGCAAGATTGTTTTTTATTTTTTATCTTACTTTTTAATTCTCGATCTAAGATCCTAAAATTATCTTTTTATAGTTGAAGATTAAAAAAAATAAGTCATTTCAAATTAAAAAATTGAATGTTCGATAATTTCTAGAATGAATAATAATTATAAAGGAAGATTTGAAGTAAACAAATTAAAAATTGAGTTTAAATAAAAAACGATGAAAATTAAACTACCTGAAATGGATACATCAGTAAAAGGAAAATTTTTGTAATTTTAAGTGGTTACAATTTCAGATTTATAAACTTTCAGGAACAACGCTAAATTTAAATTTTTTTCGTTTCATAGGTTTTAATTTTCAATTAAAATTTAATTGGTTAAATTCTGGAAAGTGTTTATTAGCAATTTAACAATTATTAATTTTTAAGCGATTTAAATTTACTTTCAATAATTGAAATTTTAAAGGGTTTAAGCTTAAGAAAGTTTTAATATCACAATTTTTGGTAACTAAAATTTTGTTCAGTTTTAAATGAATCGCTTTGAATACTAATGATTCAAATTTAAAAGTTTTCAATCTTTAATTATTTACTTTGAACGCTTTAATTGTAAAGAATACAATCTCAATTCTTCTGAATTCTAAATGATGCAATTTCCAAACTTTGAATCTTAAATATTCCATTTTGAACGTTTTGACATTGTCCTATTTTTGAAATTTTAATCTTAAATCATTCTAGTTTCGTGATTCTCAAAATCAAATTAAAATTGTTTAATTTTTTTGTCGCTTCGAATTAGAAATTATACAATTCAACTCCTTTTTGTAATTAAATTGTCCAAAATCGTTCGTTTTTTAAAAGTTTCAGATGCTTGCCATTTTAAATTTTTAGTTATTAATTATTGTTTAAAAAATATTTAAAACCTTATATTAACAAATATTCAACTTCATTTTCAATATTACCTGATTTTTCCTTGACTAATTTTTCATTTTCCTTGATTATTAATATTTAAATACCAGCATTTTAATCTTGTAATACTTTTAACACAGAATGTTTTATAAACGGAGTAACCCAGTATTCAGGATACAATTTTTTTAATTTTAAATTTATTAATTTGTTTTAAACAAAAAATGTCATATGTTATTTCAATAAAAAAATATTAAATTTATAGGCACAAAATAAAAAAGACGAACTTTCAACAAATAAAGAGTTTTCGCTCAAGAAATAAGTAAAAGTTTATCCTAATTGTTAAAGCTTCAAGCCAAAATACGAATTTTCTGTACAAAAATTAAGTTTTCAGTCCAAAATATCACTTTTCCACAGAAAAAATAGTTTTCCACGGAACTGATGCATTTTTATTCAATAAACATGAAATTTCAAATCAATAATATTATTCTTTTTAACAAAAAAGGAGATTCTTCAACTAAAAAGATAAATCTTAAAAAAATGGAAGTTACTTTTTCAGTTAAAAATTGATTTGAAGCAAAAAAAGGCTTTTCGACTAAAAAGTTATATTTTCAAACCAAAGACATAGGTCTTCAATGACAAAATTTATGTTTAACAATGTAGTTTAAGTTGCACTCAAATATTTGGATTTTCAATTAAAACAGATTATGTTTTACTTTCAATCAAAGAAATGAATTTTCAACCAAAAAGGATGACTTTTTAACTATATTTTTAATTTTTCAACCCAGTAGTTACATTTTTGCCCAAAAAAAATTAAAATTCTACCACAAAATGCGAATGATTAAAAAAATACCAATTTTCAGAAAACATTAGAATTTTGATCCGAAAAGATTTCAAAAGAGCTGAATTTTTAACTCAAGAAGACAAATTTTTAATAAAACGGTTGAATTTGCCATAAAAAACGATGTCTTTTTAAGAAAATTGTTGAATTTTCAACCAATTAATAAAATTTATAACTAATAAGACAATCTTCAGGAGATTTTACGTAATTTAAATGCGGTCTCTAATCTTTTTGATTACTGGATATCGAAAGAGAAGAAATAGCTAATGGTTCAATCGAGAAACTAAACCCGAAAGTTTAACTTATTGTATACTTGAACATGAAAAACATCTTACTTTCTCCAAAGTCCACTTTTTGAAATTGGAATATTTAAAAAACGCCTTTCTTAAGAAAACATCAAGAAAGTCGTAAAAATTAAATGTTCGGGTGGGTTGTAGTGTTTAGAAACAAACTTTTAATTAATTTAGAGCTAATTCTTATCTGACGATTTTAGATAATAGCAAACTGTACATTTGAAATAATTCTTATCTTCATAATTTTATTATTTTCGTGAATATTAAAATACATTTGAATGACAATGTTCAAGTTTTAAGGTAACTAGAATAGAAAAGTAGGAGTTTTTTAAAACAGATTTTTCTAATGATTCCTTTCTAGCTTAGTTAGAAAAATACTTAGAATAATTCAAAGTTCTATACTAAAAAGAATATACTATACCAAAGTTGATAAGAATAAGGAATCAAAATTTACTTAATGATAAAAATAAATTTACATAAAATTTTAAATATAAGTTTAAAAAAAATGTATTGCTTATCTATTTTGAAATTTTTAATTTTCATGCATTTTATCTGATGAAAATATATATTATGTAGTGTGTGGAAAAGTTGCTAAGAAAAGGCGGTACTATTCGTTAGATGGCACTTTCGTGAAATTTATGAGATATCCAATATCCATATGATATAAAAAGTTTTTAATAAGAAACGAAATCACCTTTTTAAACACTTTCTTGGAAAAAATCTCCTTTTTTATTTAAAATTAAAATACTGAACCGCTGTGATCTCTGAGACTTTTATTAGTTTTCTCATTTAATATCTTGGATTTTAGAATAGCAATCTCCGATGTATATGATTCTGCTGGGTTAAGTTTATCAGACACAATGTTTATTTAAATGCTTATATTTTCTACACAAGGTTTAAAAAAAGTCTCATATTTTGAAAGATGAAGGGTGGTCGCTAGACCAGGAAAACCCGAGAAACGACAGTGAATTTATTTTTTGACTGGGAATTTTACAAATTTTTAGATATGTTTCAATTATGATATCATTTAGTTTACAATGCGTAATTCGAAAATCTTTCATTTAAAAAATGATGTTTTAAGACCTAGAATATTAAAAATAAGAAGCGTTTCAAATCCACAATTTTGGATAAAAAATATTTTTGGTTGATCAACTGTGAATATAATTTAAAATGATTTTTAAAATTGAACAGTAAATTAAGGATTAACAAGAGAAAAATAATAAAATTGATTTTACAAGACGAGTCGGAATCAGTTTCCAAAATTTAGAATTTCCAGATTTTAGCGGTAAAAATTGAACCATTTCAATTGGAAAGTCTTTGTAGGTAAACAAATTTGAATGCCCGATTGAAACTTTATAAACTATTTCTAATTTTTAAATAACTTCAAAATAATATATATTTATAATGATTATTTATTAATTATTAATAATTCTTATATTAAAATTATTTAAATTCTAGATGTTGTTTCAGTCTAAAATTTTAAAACTTAAAATTTTTCAATTAGGAAAAAAATCAATTGCTTGATATTTAGAAATATTTGACTGTTCATTTATAATCTGTAATTAGAAAACGAATATTTAACGGTAAACAAAACAACATGATACATTTTTCAAGATTTAGAACAACAAATTTAGAAGCTTTGTAAGAATTATAAAAGGCTTCAAAAGAATAAAAAACATTTTTTTAAGATTCCTATCGAAATTGAAAATGATTTTTTTATGTTGAAAAATTAATTTTAAGTGAATATTTAAAAGTTTTCAACATTTTTTTTTAATGAATCTGGAATATTTTAAGGAAATATTTTTTATTTTGTAGGATTTTTCAAAAGATTTAGGAAAGAATTTAGGAACAAGTCAAATAACTTTAAAAAATGTTTCAAAGTTCCGAAAAATTTTGAAAGTAATTTAAAATTTGATAAAATCTAAAACAATACGTAGATTATTCAAGATTTTAAAATAAAATTTTAAAGGTTTTAAGGGTTCTGAAACTATTTGAAATAAGAACATGTAACTTCTAACTTGAGAAGTGTTTAGTTTATAAAAAAATTGATCGCTTAATTTTTAATGTCTCTAGCTTAAAATTGCGTAAAATGATTTGCAGCTCAGTTTTCATTAGTACAAATGTAACTAATTTTAGTTTTAGACTTCGAATTTTTTAATTTCATGGAACGTGTAAAATGTTTGCGAACCGGGAAATGGTCCTCCTTAAAACTTGTAAAGTCAGCTTCTTCTTTAATTATTAATTAAATAATTGTTTTTATAGTGCTGTATGCACAGCAGCTCTGAATGATTTCCTCTACGTTTGTGGTGGATATGACGGAGTTGCTTCTTTGGATACGGTAGAAAGATATTGTCCTGAATCTGATAAGTGGAAGATGGTCAGTTCTATGAACAAGCATCGCTCTGCTGGCGGAGTCGTTGCTTTTCAAGGATATGTTTATGCTTTAGGTGGACATGATGGGTTGTCCATATTCGATTCGGTAAGAAAAATTAAACCAGGAGTAGTATTTCTTGTTCCAATCATTTTGATCATTTCTGATCATCCAAACTTTGAATCAGGTGGAAAGGTACGATGCTCAAACCGACACGTGGACCGTTGTGAAATCGATGCTCACAAGAAGATGTCGTCTTGGAGTTGCTGCTCTGAATGGCAAGCTTTACGTTTGTGGAGGCTACGACGGATCAACTTTCCTACAATCTGTTGAAGTTTATGATCCCGTGACTGATAAGTAATTGCCCTTTTAACATATTTTGCAGCTACTTGGGTATCTTAGGGAGTAGGGACCATACTTAACTTTCGTAATAGAAACGCCCGAGAAACGTAATTTTTTGCAAATTCGCAAAAATTTTCTCCTGAACATTATCTTTCTAGTTATCAATTTTATTATTTGGTTTAAAATTTAACATTTTTCTTAAAAAGACATCCTTTTTGATTGCACATTCAACTGTTTTCTTAAAAATTCGTATTTTTTTATTTAAAAACTCATCTCTTTTCGCAGAAGCTTTTTTGGCTGAAAACTATATTTTTTCTGAAAATTTGTCTTTTTGATTTGAAAGTTCACCTTTTTTCGTATAATTATCGCTTCTTTAAAAAAATGCAACTGTCTTGTTGAAAACTTAACTATTTCCTAGAAAATTTACTTTTTGTTTGAAATTCCTATTTTTGTGTTAAAAAGTCAATTGAAATCTTTTTGGATGAAGATTCGATTTTTTGTTGTTGAAAATTTGTCTTTTTTTCATTACAAATTAATTTGTTTCATTAGAATCTTCATTAGTTTTGAACAAAAAATTCAAAAAATTTGGTGACAAGTCATACTTTTTGGTTCAAAATTCTGCTGTTTTGTTGAACATTTAACTATTTATTTTGGTATCGAAAAGTGGACTGAAATCTTTTCTTGATGAAAATGCAACTTTTTTTTGAAAATATGTTTTTTCTTTAATTAAAAATGCATCGGTTTTAAGAGACATTTTATCTTCCTTGGTTGAAAATGCAACTGTTCAGTTGAAAATGTAACTATTTGGTTAAAAAGTCATATTTTTTGGTTGAAAATTCTACTGTTTTGTTGAAAACTTGACTATTTCATAGAAAATTTACTTTTTGTTTAAAATTTATATTTTGGTGTTGAAAAATGAACTGAAATCTTTATTGGACGAAAGTTCAACTTTAATAAACATGTGTCATTGTTTATCAAAAATTCATCTGTTTTAGTAAAAATTTCATCTTTCTTGGATAAAATTGAAAATGCAAGCATTTGGTAGAGAATTCAACTATTTTGTTCAAAATTCCTCCTTTTTGGTTGAAAAAATTCGTTTTTTTGGAGTGAAAATTCCATTTTTTTCGTAGAAACTTATTTTTTGTTAAAAAATTCATTATTTTTATCTTGAAAAGTCAACCGGAATCCTTCTTGGATAAAAATTCGACTACTTTTATTATTATTTTTATATAAAAATTCATCTATTTGAAGAGAAATTTCATCGTTTTTAGATAAAAATACCTCTATTTGGTAGAGAATTCACCAATTTTGTTTAAAAAATCATCATTTTTAGTTAAAAATTTGTCTGTTTGGTTTAAAAATTAAATGATTTTCGTATAAACTTATCTCCTGTCTAAAAATTATTCTTTTTTGCTTCAGCATTCAACTACTTTGTTTGACAGATTTGGTTCAATCACTTTGTTTTATATTTAATTAGTTTTATATTTTTAGTTGAAAAATTCATCTCTCTTTGATTGAAAGTTCAACTATTTTGTAAAAAAATATTATTTTTTAATTTATAATTTTAACTACTTGGGTAAAAGTTAAACTACATCGTTAACATATTTTTTGAAGGCTGATGTCTGGTTGAAAATTTAACCGTCTAGTCGAAAAGTCTTTTTTTGTTTAAAATTAATTTTTTAACTGAAAATATAACTTTAAAATTTTTTGTTAAGATTGATCTTTTATAGTTGAAAATTCCCCTTTTTTGGTAAAAAAAACGTGATTTTTTAGTTGTAAATTTCATGTTTAACATTTTATTTATTTCTTGAGAGCAAAATATTTATTTGTTGAAAATTGGTCTTGTTGGTTTTAAAATTCTTTTTTCGTGTGTATAATTTTCGTTTTTTTAAATTGAAATATGAAATATGACACTTTTTTGTTGGAAATGTAATCTTTCAGATTAAAAATTTAACTATTATGTTCAACATTTTATTATTCGGTTGAAAATTCAAGTATTTGATTGAAAAGTTATCTATCATAGTAGAAAATAAATTTTTCGTTTAAAATAAATTGATAAATTGGAAAATTTTACATATTTATCAGAAAATCAAGAAAAAATCACTTACGGTTTTTTAACAGGAGGATGGGGGATTTTAGAGAGGGCCTATAATCCGTTACGTAATTTAAGTACGCCCCCCTTATAGAAAAATAGAATTTTGTAATCTGATTGCACGATATTTGGAAAATTGTAATGAACTCTTCTCAAATTAATTTACGCAGATGGGAGTTTGTAGCACCAATGACAGTGAGACGTAGTCGAGCAGCGCTTGTAGCAAATATGGGAAAATTGTGGGCAATCGGCGGATATGATGGAGATTCGAATCTATCGACTGTTGAGGTTTACGATCCCGATACAAATTCCTGGTCTTTCGCAGTGCCGATGTGCGCCCACGAAGGAGGCGTAGGTGTTGGAGTAATTACAATCTGCTAATATATAAGCGATTATTCCACTATGAAATGATATGAACCTACCGATCATGATTTCGTTAATTTAAGAATGAACTCTTGATTTTTAAGAAATTAAACAAAATATATTTTTGACTATATCTTTTTTTTTAACTTGAACAAAAACTGTTGCCATTGGCGAATAATTTTAATTAGTGATACCTATTAATTAGGATCTTCGAGTTAATCTCTTCTCTAAAATGTTTGTTAATGTTAACAATTTAGAGAGATTGAGACTTTTCTGCGATACAATTGATAGGTCCTCTTTTATTGATCTCAAAATTTTGTATGTGCTATTTAGTTTATTTAACTTGTACTACTTACAGTTTGATTTATTTATTAAATATACTATGTTAATTTAATCATTGTGTGTGAATGCATTTTTGCTAGGTCAATCTTTTTAACGTATGTGTGATCTCTTGGCCTTTGAAACAAATAATAAGTGACTTAAATGTAAATTAATAGATAAGATTATTGAAGGAAAAATACGTCCGTTGTGAAGATTTGATCTTCCAAGTTTTCCAGAAGAGCATTTATTATTTACACTACTGAGTGCTAGAAACTGCGAACAGCGGTAGTCTCGTAGTGCTAGGCCAACGAAACAATTCTGTACAATATTTAGTCTAGGGATTTATTAATTAATTTTGTATGATCAGTGAAATTGGAGGAAATAGGGATTATTACGATATTTTTTTTATATTTGATTCAGGAACAAATAAACGGTAAAACCGAATAAACTCATTTAATTCCCAAAACGCTAGTTTCAGGTTGCTGTGAATCCGGTCATTATTTTCATGTCAATCGTACTTTGTAAAAAATAAAGATGCAGAACAAATATATTTCTTCATTATTTACAATCAAGTTTCTATACATTTTTAGGCTAAAAACCTCCTTAAGGATGTTGAAGTACGTAAAATTAATCTCAAAAGTTGCTTATATTTGAAATGATTTATAAAATCGACAAAAATAGATCTATTAATAATTTCTGTAAATCTTGGAGGAGACTTTTAAGGACACTTCAGAAAAAATAATTCACGTTAAAATTGTTTATTTAAGAGTAGTTATTTAGAGGTTTAGTTTTTCCTTTTTTTTAGAGGAAAGTTACAATTCTTATTTAATTCTAATGATCAATGTCTCATTTTATTCTTCGAAGGATTCTCTAAATTTCTATTTGGGTTGATTTTATTTAAAAAAATTAATTTATAAATCATCCAGTTATTGTTGTTATAAAAAAATCATAGTTTAAATTTTAATTAACACCGCTCAAATAGAATTGTAAAGATTTTATCAATCATTTTAAAGGTTGGCGACTATTGAGATTGAAAAAATCCAATCCTATCGAAGGAATTGTTGTTGAAAACCTGATTGGTTGCGACACTGTCTGTATATACCTTTTAGTGGCTCTTTTCAGTTTGTTTATCTATAAATAAGGATTAAGAATTTTTTGCACCCTAAATCTTGTAAATCAAAATTTCCAAATGAATAATTTTATTTCATCCGAAAATTTATTTCTAAATTGAATTTTTAATGTTACATTTTTTTGACTAGCCTCGTGTAATTTTTCTGTCGATGGAATTCCTGTTTTTCATTTACGTAGTCTAAGCGGAGCTAGATAAGAACTTTTTTCACAGCTAAAAATTACAGCAATTCTAGTTTAGATTATGCAGAACAAAAAACGTAATTCCATCTACAAGAAACAGATTATATCAAAATGTTTCAAAGTTATTTTTAATTATTGAAAAATAGTTCTGTTCTTAACTTTTGACTGCCATACTGTAATTGGTAAATTTTTTCACATTTTCGAAAGATAAGACAAATTAAATTGTCGGCAAAAACTTAGAAGAATTCGAAAAAAATTAGAAACTTTTTAATAATTTTGAAAGATTTGCGAAGATTAAATTTTATTTAAGATTTCTGGATAAATCTTAAATGGTTTAGGTTTTAGTTTAAAAGAATAATTATAAGTTTTAAAGATTTAATAATGTTTCAAAGAAGTATCTGGAAGATTTAAAAATTTTGAAGGTTGTTAACATAATAACAAAAAATCTTGAGAAAATTTCAAATGATTCTTTGTTTAAAAAAATTAATGATAGGGAAGAATTGTAAAAGATTTCAAAACATCAAAAATGATTTTCTACCATTTTGAAACCCAATGTAGAAGATTGTAAAGCAAAAGTTTTCAATTTTCCAGGATCAATAAATTTTTGAAATAATTTGAGTAAGTTTAACAGATGTTTAGAAGTTTTGAATAAATGAAAAAATTATGATAAACTTAAGAAGCTTTGACATTTTCTTTTAATGTAGATTTTAGAAAATATCTTGATAAAATTTAGAAATTTTTTACGAATTTTGGATATCATCAAGAGAATAAAATAAGTTTGTTGAGATTCATAGAAAAATTACTAATTTTGAGGAAAAATTATAAAATATTTTAAAACATTTAAAATGATTTTCTACCATTTTTAAACCGAATGTAGAAGATTTGAAACCAAACTTTTCAATTTTCCAGGATTAAAGAATTTTCGAAATAATTCGAGTAAGTTTAAAAGATATTTAGAAGTTTTGAATAAATTAAAAATGATGATAATATTAAGAAGCCTTACCAAATTTTTTAATGTAGATTTTTGATAATATTTTGGAACAATTTAAAAACATTTTACGAATTTTCGACGGTTTCAAAAGAATAAAAAAATTTTGTTAAGATTCATGGGAAAATTTCAAATGATTTTTCTTTTCTAAATGAACTATGATGGAAATTAAAAAATACTTCAAAACATGTTAAATTATTTGATAAAACTTGGAAAAAGAATAAAAAAGATTTTAAAGCAAAAGTTTTTAAATTTTCATTATTACAAAATAAAAAAAATTGGGTAAGTTTAAGGGATAATTAGAAATTTTGAACTCATTCAAAAATAATAAAAACTTATGAGGATTTCGAAAATGATAAAGAATGTAGATTTTGTTTTACAAATAAGCTTTTTAAGAACTTTTAAAGGTTTCAAAATAATTAAAACATTTCTTTAGATTCATAGAAAAAATTAAAATCATTTTTTATTTCAAAAAGGTTTCGAAACACTTCAAAAGAATTCCAAACATGTCAAAAAATAATCTGAAAGATTTTAAGGTAATTTGTCTAATTCTGCCGAAGTTAAAAAAGAAAATAGAAAAAATTCGAATAATTTAAAGATATTTAAGGGATTGAGAAGTTCTGATAAGAGTTAAGAAGAATA